>PVHT020000070.1:61593-99459 GCA_004024745.2 Catagonus wagneri | reverse complement strand
CGATGACACTGACGTGCTTATCGCCGAATGCTGAAGACGCGCGCGCATGGATTAATGAAAATCAAAGATGCACGCGCGGATCGACGTCGACGATGCGTGCGCTGCTCGACGATCGCTGACGCGTGTGCGGATTGACGAACGCCGATGACGTGCGCGCGTGGATCGACGAACGCCGACGACTCACGCACACGGATCAATGAACACCAAAACTCGCATGAGGATCGATGAACGCCGACGAATCGCGTGCGGATCGACGAACGCCGATGACTCATGTGCCCGGATCAACGAACGCCGACATCGTGCACGCGGATTGACGAACACCGACGTCGTGCGCGTGGATCGACGATCGCCGATGACGCGCATCAGTTCGATGAACGCCGACAAAGTGCGTGCGCGGAACGACGAACGCCGACGATGCTCACGCGCTTAACAATGAACGCCAACAACGCGCGTGCGTGTATCCACGAACGCCAAAGATGCACGCACGGATCGACAAACGCCAATTACGCTCGGGCGCTTATCGATGAACACCAACGACACGCACGCAGATCGACAATCGCCAATGATGCCCACGCAGATTGACGATCGCCGATGACGCGCATGCGGATCGACGAACGCCGATGATGCTCACATGGTTATCGATGAATGCCGACGATGCGCGTGTGGATCGACGAACACCGATGACTCACATGCCCGGATCGACGGACGCTGATGTCACGCGCACGAATCGAAGATCGCAGACAACGTACGCGCGGATCGACGATCGGCAATGACATGCCTGCGGATCGACGAACGCCGACATCGCGTGCGGATCGACAAAAGCGGATGACGCGCGCGCGGATCGACGAAAGCCGATGTCGTGCACGTGGATCCACAAACGCCGATGACGCGCGCTTGCGGATCGACGAACGCGGATGACACGCGTGTGGATCGACGATTGCAGACGACTTATGTGCGGATCGACAATCGCCAACGACATGCCCGCGGATCGACGAATGCCGATGTCGCATGTGGATCGACGAATGCGGACGATGCGTGCGCGGATCGACGAATGCTGATGTCGCACGCGTGGATCAATGAACGCCGACGACGCGCACGCATGGATCGATGAACGCCAATGACGCGTGCGCACTTATGGACGAATTCTGACCACGCATGCGCGGATCGACAAATGCCGATGATGCGCACGTACGTATCAATGAACGCCAAAGACGCATGCGTGGATCAACGAACGCCGAAGACGCTCACGCACTTATCGACAAAACTGATGAAGCGCGTGTGGATCGATGAAGGCCAAACATGCGTGCGCGGATCAACGAATGCCAAAAATGCGCGCATGCTTATCGATGAACACCGATGACGCTCGTGCAGATTGACGATCACCGACGACGCACAAATGGATCGATGAACGCCGACGACGCACGCGCGCTTATCGATGAACGCCGACGATGCGCGCGCGGATCGACGAATGCCGATGACTCACGTGTGCAGATCGACGAATGTGGACGACACGCATGCAGATCGACGATCGCAGATGACATACGCCCGGATCGACGATCGCCAACGATGTGCCCTTGGATCGACGAACGCCGACGTTGCGGGCGGATCGAAGAATGCGGACAACGCATGCACAGATCGACAAATGCGGACGACGCCCGCCCAGATTGACGATGGCCGATGACACGCACGCAGATCGACGAACACCGACAACGCTTGCGCGCTTATCGACGAACGCCAACGTCGCGTGTGCGGATCGATGAACGCCGATGACTCACGTGCCTGGATTGACGAATGCGGATGACACGCGCTTGGATCAATGATCGCAGATGATAAACGCGTGGATTGACGATCGCCAATGACACGCCTGTGGATTGATGAACGCCGACATCGCGTGCGGATTTACGAACACGGATGACGTGCGTGCGGATCGATGAAAGCCAAAGATGCACGTGCGGATCGACGCACGCCATTGTTGTGCACGTGTAATGACAAATGCCGACGAGGCTCGCTCGTGATTGACGTACGCCAATGACGCGCATGTGCAGATCGATGAGGACCTATGACGTGTGCACGTGGATCAACAAAGGCCGATGACGTGCATGAGTGGAACGATGAACGCCAGATTCGTGCGTGCGCGGATCGACGAACGCCGACGATGTGCACGAGTGGATCGATGAATGCCGATGACGCGCGCGTGGGTATCGACGAATGCCGATGACGCGCACGAGTGGATCGACGAACGCTGACGTTTGCGCGCGAGGATCGACGAACGCCAATGGTGCATGAGTGCTTATTGACGAATGCCGATGAAGCACATGCAGATCGACGAACGCCGATGACGCTCGCACGCTTATCGACGAACGCCGATGACGCACGCGTGGATCGATGAACACCGATGACTCACGCGCGCGGATCGACGAACGCGGATGACACACATGCGGATCGACGATCACAGACGATGTACGCGCGGATCGATGATCGCCAATGATGCGCCCACGTATCGACGAATGCCGATGTCGTGTGTGGGTCGCTGAACACGGACGATGAATGCGTGGATCAACAAAAGCCGACGACGAGCGCGTGGATCGAAGAACGCTGATGATGTGCGCGCGCGGATCGATGAACGCTGATGACACGCATGCACGGATCAACGAACCCCAAAGACGCACGCACGGATCGACTAACGCCGACGACGCTCACACGCTTATCGACGAAGGCTGATGACGTGCGCGCACGGATCGATGAACGCCGATGATGCTCACGCACTTATCGATGAATGCCAATGATGCGCGCACTGATCAACGTTCGCCAATGATGCCCATGCAGATTGATGTTCGCCGACGAAGCGCACGTGGTTCAACGAACGCCGACGACGCTTGCGTGCTTATCGACGAACGCCGATGATGCGTGTGCGGATCGACGAATGCCGATGACTCACGCGCCCGTATCGACGGACACAGACATCATGCACGCGGATCGATGATCGCAGATGATGTACGCATGGATCGACGATCGCCAGCGACATGCCCGCGGATCGATGAACGCCGATGATGCGTGTGCGCGGATCAACGAATGCTAATGACGCATGCTCAGTTTGACGAACGCGGATGACACGCGTGTGGATCGACGAACGCCGATGACGCTCGTGCGCTTATCGAAGAATGCTGAAAATGCGCGCACATGGATCAATGAATGCCGATGACACGCGCGCTTGGATCGACGAACGCCGACGACGCACGTGCAGATCAACGTCGCCGATGACGCTCATGCGCTTATCGACGTACGCCGACTACGCACACGCACAGATCGATGAACGCCAATGACGCTCACGTGCTTATCGACGAATGCAGACGACACGCTCGCACGGATCAACGAAAACCAAAGACACGTGCGCAGATCGACGAACGTCGCCAACGCGTGCACTGATCGACGATCGCCGACGCGTGTGCAGATTGACAAATGCCGATGATGCGCACACACAGATCGACGAATGCCGACAATGCGCGCACTGATCGACGATCGCCGAAGCGTGTGTGGATTGACGAAGGCCGAAGATGCGCGTGCGCGGATCGACGAACACCGATGATCGCGCGCACGGATCAATGAACGCCACAGACGCGTGCGTGGATCGACGAACGCTGATGAATCGTGTGCGGCTCGATGCACGCCGATGACTTACGTACCCAGATCGACGAACACCGACGTCGCGTGCGCGGATCGACGAACACCGACGACGCACGCTCGGATCGACGAAGGCCGATGACGCACGCGCAGATCGATGATCGCCGATGACGCGCACTCATATCGACGAACGCCGACAACGTGCGCACGCGGATCGACGAACACCGACGACGCTCACGCGCTTATTAACGAACGCCGAAAACGCACGTGCGCGTATCAACGAACGCCAAAGATGCACGCGCGGATCGACGAACGCCAATTACGCTCGGGTGCTTATCGACGAACGCCGACGAAGTGCACGCAGATCGACAATCGCCAATGACGCCCACGCAGATTGACAATTGCTGACGAAGCGCACGTGTATCGATGAATGCCGACCACGCTCGCGTGCTTACCGACAAACGCCTATGACGCGTGTGTGGATTGACCAACGCCGATGACTCACGCGCCCGGATCGACAGACGCGGAAGTCACGCGTGCGGATCGACGATCGCAGATGACGTACGCACGGATCGACGATCGCCAACGACGTGCCCGCGGATCGACGAAAGCCGAAATCGCGTGCGGATCGACAAACGTGGACGACGCGCACACAGATTGACGAACGTGGAAAATGCACACGCAGATCGACGAACGCTGATGATGCACGCGCAGATCGACGATTGCCGATGATGTGCGCATATATCAACGAAAGCAGATGACACGCACGCGGATCGATGATCACCGACGTCGTGCGCGTGGATCGACGAACACCGATGATGCTCACGTGCTTATCGACGAATGCCGACGATGCGCACGCAGAATGACGATCGCCGATGATGCGCACGTGGATAGAGGAACGCCGACGTCACTTGTGCACTTATCGATGAACGCCGATGACACGTGCGTGGATCGACGAATGCCGATGACTCACGCGTGTGGATCGACGAACGCGGATTACCCGCGCGCAGAAGGATGATCGCAGACGACGTACGTGTGGATCGACAATTGCCAATGACTTGCCCGCGAATCGACGAATGCCAACGTAGCGTGCGGATTGACGAACACGGACGACGCGTGTGCAGATCGAAGAAAGCCGACGACGCTTGCGCGTGGATCGAGGAACGCCGACGTCACGCACGCGGATCGATGAACACCAATGAAGCACGCGCACGGATCGACGAACCCCGATGACGCACGCGCGCGGTTCGACGAACGCCGATGATGCACGTGCGGATCGACGAACGCCGATGACACACGGGCGTGGATCGTCGAACGCGGAGGACACGCGCGCGGATCGACGATCGCAGATGATGTACGCACGGATCGGCGATCGCCAACAACGCTCCCATGGATCGATGAACAGCGACGTCGCGTGCGGATCAACGAACATGGATGACGAGCGTGCGGATCGATGAAAGCTGACGACACGCGCGCAGATCGACGAACGCCGACTTTGCGCATGCGGATCGAAGAACGCCGACGACGTGTGCGCGTGGATCGACCAATGCCGACAAAGCACGTGCGTGGATCGACGAACGCTGATGACGCGAGCGCGCGGATCGACGAACGCCGATGGCGCTTGCGAATCGATGAACGCCGACGATGGGCATGCGGATCGGCAAACAGCGAAGACGCGTGCACGGATGGGTTAATGCCGATGACGCGCGCACGTATCGACGAACGCCGATGATGTGCGCGCGGATCGATGAACGCCGACAACGCGTGCTCAGATCGATGAACACTGACGACGCGTGTGTGCGGATCGACGAACACTAACGACGCACGCTCAGTTTGACGAACGCGGATGACACGCGCTCGGATCGACGAACGCTGACGATGCTCGTGCGATTATTGAAGAACGCCGACGACGCGTGCACATGGATCAACGAATGCCGATGACGCGCGCGCTCGGATCGACGAATGCGGACAATGCACGTGCGCATCGACGAATGCCGAAGACGCTCATGCGCTTATCGACGAACGCCGATGACGCGCGCGCAGAGATCAACAAAAACCAAAAATGTGCGCGCAGATCGATGAACGTCGACGATGCGCGTGCTGATCAACGATCACCAATGCGTGTGCGGATTGACAAATGCCGATGATGCGCAGCATGGATTGAAGAAGGCAGACGTGCACGCAAGGATCAACGAATGCCAAAGACGCGTGCGTGGATTGATAAACACCGACGACACTCACGCGCTTATCAATGAACACCATCGTCACGCGCGCAGATCGACGAACGCCGATGACTCATGCACCCGGATCGACGAACGCGGACGACACGTGCATGGATCGACGATCGCAGACGATGTACACGCGGATTGACGATCGCCAACAACACGCCCGCAGATTGACGAACGCCAACATCGCGTGCGTATCTACGAACGCGGATGACGTGAGTGCTGATCGATGAAAGCCAAAGACATGTGCGTGGATCAATGTACGCCATTGTTGTGCGCGTGGAACGAAGAACGCCGACGACGTGTGCTCACGGATCGACGAACGCCAATGACGCATCATGCGTGCGGATCGACGAGGGCTGACGTCGTGCGCGCGCGGATCGACGAATGCTGACGATGCGCATGAGTGGAACGACGAATGCCAACGTCGTGCGTGCGTGGATCGACGAACGCTGTCGACGTGCACGAACGGATGGACGAACGCCGACGACGCGTGCACCGGGATCGACGAACGCCGATGAAGCACGAGCGCTTATTGATGAATGCCGACGATGCACATGCAGATCGACGAACACCGATGACGCTCGCGTGCTTATCGACAAATGCCGATGAAGCACGCGCAGATCGATGAAAGCCGACGATGCACGAGCACTTATTGGCAAATGCCGATGACGCACACACAGATCGACGAACGCCGACGATGCTTGCACGCTTATCGATGAACGCCGATGACGCACGCGTGGATCGACGAACACCGATGACTCACGCGCGTGGAGCGATGAACGCGGATGACACGCGCGCAGGTTGATGTTCACAGATGATGTACGCTCGGATCGACGATCGCCAAAGACGCGCCCATGAATCAACAAATGCCGACGTCGTGTGCGGATCGATGAACGCGGACAACGCGTGCATGGATCGACGAAAGACGACGACGCGCGCGTGGATCAAAGAACGCCGACGATGCGTGTGCGTGGATCGACGAACGCAGACGACGCTCATGCGCTTATCGACGAAGGCTGATGACGTGCGTGTGCAGATGATGAACGCCGATGACACTCACGCACTTATCGATGAACGCCGATGGTGCGCGCGATGATCAACAATCGCCAACGACGCCCACGCAGATTGACGATCGCCGACAAAGCGCACGCGGATCAACAAACGCCGATGAAGCTCGCGTGCTTATCGACGAACGCCGACGATGTGCGTGCGGATCAACGAATGCCGATGACTCACGTGCCTGGATCGACGGACGCGGACATCACGCGTGCGGATCGATGATCGCAGATGACATACGCGCGGATCAACGATCGCCAATGACACGCCCGCGGATCAACAAACGCCGATGATGCGTGTGCACGGATCGATGAATGCTAACAACGCACGCTCAGTTTGACGAACGCAGATGACACGTGCGCAGATCGAGGAACGCTGATGACGCTTGTGCGCTTATCGAAGAACGCCGACGACGCGCGCACATGGATCAACGAATGCCGATGATGCGCATGCTCGGATCGACGAACGCCGATGACACACATGTGGATCGCCGAATGCCGATGACGCTCATGCGCTTATCGACGAACACTGACTACACACATGCACAGATCGACGAACGCCGACGATGCTCACGGGCTTATTGCCAAATGCTGAAGACGCGCGCGCACGGATCAATGAAAATCAAAGATGCACTTGCGGATCGACGTCGACGATGCACGTGCTGATTGACGATCGCCGACGCGTGTGCGGATTGACGAACGCCGATGACTCACGCGCGTGGATCGACGAACGCCGATGACTCACGCGCACGGATCAACGAAAGCCAAAACGCGCATGAGGATCGATGAACGCCAACGAATCGCGTGCGGATCGACGAACGCCAATGACTCACGTGCCCGGATCAACAAACGCCGATATCGCGCGCGCGGATCGATGAACACCGACGTCGCGCGCGTGGATCGACGATCACCAATGACGCACGTCAGTACGATGAATGCCGACAAAGTGCGTGCGTTGATCGATGAACGCCGACGATGCTCACGCGCTTATCAATGAACGCCAACAACGCGCGCGCGCGTATCCACGAATGCCAAAGATGCACGCACGGATTGACAAACACCAATTACGCTTGGGCGCTATCGATGAACGCCGACGACGCACACGCAGATCGACAATCGCCGACGATGCTCACGCAGATTGACGATCGCCGATGACGTGCATGCGGATCGACGAACGCCCACGACGCTCGCTTGGTTATCGACGAATGCTGATGATGCGCGTGCGGATCGACGAAAGCCAATGACTCACATGCCCGGATCGACGGACGCAGATGTCACACGCACAGATCGAAGATCGCAGATGATGTACGCGCGGATCGACAATCGGCAATGACATGACTGCAGATCGAAGAACGCCGACGTCACGTGCGGATCGACGAAAGCGGATGACGCGCGCGTGGATCGATGAAAGCCAATGATGGACGCGTGGATTGACGAACGCCGATGTCGTGCACGCGGATCGACAAACGCCGATGACGCGCGCGTGCGGATCGACGAACGCAGGTGATAGGCGTGTGGATCGACGATTGCAGACGACTTATGCACGGATCGACGATCGCCAACGACGTGCCCGCAGATCGACGAACGCCGATGTCGCATGTGGATCGATGAATGCGGATGATGCGCACGCATGGATCAATGAACGCCGATGACGCGTGCGCACTTATGGACAAATGCCGACGACGCGCGCGCGGATTGACAAACGCCGATGATGCGCACGCACGGATCAATGAATGCCAAAGACGCATGCGTGGATCAATGAACGCCGAAGACGCTTGCGCGCTTATCGACAAAACTGATGACGCGCGTGCGGATCGACGAAGGCCAAACACGCGTGCACGGATCAACGAACGCCAAAGATGCGCGCGTGCTTATCGATGAACGCCGATGACGCGCGTGCAGATTGACGATCGCCGACAACGCAAACACGGATCGATGAACGCTGACGACGCACGCGCGCTTATCGATGAATGCCGTCGATGAGCACGCGGATCGACGAATGCCGATGACTCACGCGTGTGGATCGACGAATGCGGACGACACGCGTGCAGAGCGACGATCGCAGACGACATACGCGCGGATCGACGATCGCCAACGATGTGCCCGTGGATCGACGAACGCCGACGTCGTGGGCGGATCGAAGAATGCGGAAAACGCATGCACGGATCGACGAACGTGGACGACACCCACCCAGATTGATGATGGCCGATGACGCGCACGCAGATCGACAAACGCCGACAACGCTCACGCGCTTATCGATGAACGCCAACGTCGCGTGTGCAGATCGATGAACGCCGATGACTCACGCGCCCGGATCGATGAACGTGGACGACACGCGCTTGGATCGATGATTACAGATGATAAACGCATGGATCGACGATCGCCACTGACACGCCTGTGGATTGACAAACGCCGACATCGCGTGCGGATTGATGAACATGGATGACGTGCGTGCGGATCGACGAAAGCCGAAGACGCGCGCGCGGATCGACGTACGCCATTGTTGTGTGCGCGTAAGGACAAACGCCGATGATGCTCGCTCGCAAATTGATGCACGCCAATGACGCGCACGCGCGGATCGACGAGGACCTATGACGTGCGCACGCGGATCGACAAATGCCGATGACGCGCACGAGTGGAACGATGAATGCCAGCGTCGTGCGTGCACGGATCGACGAACGCCGATGACGCACGAGCGCTTATTGACGAATGCCGATGAAGCGCACGCAGATCGACGAACGCCAACGACGCTCACGCGCTTATCGACGAACGCCGATGACGCACGCGCAGATCGACGAACACCGATGACTCACGCACGCGGATCGACGAACGCGGATGACACGCATGCGGATCGACAATCACAGATGATGTCCACGCGGATCGATGATCGCCAATGATGCGCCCATGTATCGATGAATGCCGACGTCGTGTGTGGATTGCTGAACACGGACGATGCATGCGTGGATCAACGAAAGCCGACGACGCGCGCGCGGATCGAAGAACGCCGATTATGCGTGTGCGTGGATCGAAGAACACCGATGACGTGCGCGCGCGGATCGATGAACGCCGATGACACGCATGCACGGATCAACAAACCCCAAAGATGCACGTGTGGATCGACTAACGCCGACGACGCTCACACGCATATTGACAAAGGCTGATGATGTGCGCGCGCGGATCGATGAACGCCGATGATGCTCACACACTTATCGACGAACGCCGATGATGCGCGCACTGATCAACGATCACCGACGACGCCCATGCAGATTGACGATCGCCGATGAAGCGCACGTGGTTCAACGAACGCCGACGACGCTCACACGCTTATCGACGAACGCCGACGATGCGCGTGCAGATCGACGAACGCCGATGACTCACGCG
Organism: Catagonus wagneri; assembly: GCA_004024745.2. NCBI lineage: Eukaryota > Metazoa > Chordata > Mammalia > Artiodactyla > Tayassuidae > Catagonus > Catagonus wagneri. The sequence continues at coordinate 89,174 of PVHT020000070.1, read as the reverse complement.
CCCGGATCAATGGACGCGGACATCACGCACGCGGATCGATGATCGCAGATGATGTACACATGGATCGACGATCGCCAGTGACATGCCCGCAGATCGATGAATGCCGATGACGCGTGTGCACGGATCGATGAATGCTAATGACGCATGCTCAGTTTGACGAACGCGGATGACACACGCGTGGATCGACGAACGCCGATGACGCTCGTGCGCTTATTGAAGAACGCTGAAAACGCGCGCATATGGATCAACGAATGCCGATGACGCGCGCGCTTGGATCGACGAACGCCGACGACGCACATGCAGATCAACGAACGCCGATGACGCTCATGCGCTTATCGACGTACGCCGACTACGCACGCGCACAGATCTATGAACGCCAACGACGCTCACGTGCCTATCGACGAATGCAGACGACACGCGCGCACGGATCAATGAAAACCAAAGACGTGTGCGCAGATCGACGAACGTTGAAAATGCATACACTGATTGATGATCGCCGACACGTGTGCGGATTGACGAATGCCGATGATGTGCATGCGTGGATCGACGAATGTCGACAATGCGCGCACTGATCGACGATCGCCAAAGCATGTGTGGATTGACGAAGGCCGAAGATGCGCATGCGCGGATCGATGAACACCGATGATCGCGTGCACGGATCAACGAACACCAGACGCGTGCGTGGATCGACGAACGCCGATGAATCGCGTGCGGATCGACGAACGCCGATGACTCACATGCCCGGATCGACGAACGCCGACGTCGCATGCTCGGATCGACGAAGGCCGATGACGCGCGCGCGGATCGACGGTTGCCGATGACGTGCACTCAGATCGACGAACGCCGACAACGTGCGTGCACGGATCGACAAACACCGACGATGCTCACGCACTTATCAACTAACGCCGACAATGCGCGCGTGCGTATCAACGAACGCCAAAGATGCACGCACGGATCGACGAACACCAATTATGCTCGGGCATTTATCGATGAACGCCGACGACGTGCACGCAGATCGACAATCGCCAACGACACCCACGCAGATTGAAGATCGCCGACGATGCACACGCGTATCGATGAACGCTGACCACGCTCGCGTGCTTATCGACAAACGCCGATGACGCGTGTGTGGATTGACCAATGCCGATGACTCACGCGCCCGGATCGATGGACGCAGACGTCACGCGTGCGGATCGACGATTGCAGATGATGTACACATGGATCGACGATCGCCAACGACGTGCCCACGGATCGACGAAAGCCGACGTCGCGTGCGGATCGACAAACGTGGACAACGCGCACACGGATTGACGAATGTGGCAAATGCACACGCAGATCGACGAATGCTGATGACACACGCGCAGATCGACGATTGCCGATGACGTGCGCGCAGATCGACGAAAGCAGATGACACGCACGCGGATCGATGATCACCGATGTCGTGCGCATGGATCGACGAACTCCGATGACGCTCGCGCGCTTAACGACGAATGCCGAGGACGCGCACGCAGAATGACGATCGCCGATGACGCGCACGTGGATCGAAGAACGCTGACGTCACTCGTGCACTTATCGACAAACGCCGACGACACGTGCGTGGATCAACGAATGCCGATGACTCACGCGTGCGGATCGACGAATGCGGATGACCCACGCATGGATCAACGATCACAGACGACGTACGCATGGATCGACAATCGCCAACAACTTGCCCGCGAATCGACGAACGCCAATGTAGCGTGCGGATCGACGAACACGGACGACACGTGTGCAGATCGACGAAAGCTGACGACGCTTGCGTGCGGATCGAGGAACGCCGACGTCATGCACGCGGATCGATGAATGCCGATGACGCACACGCGTGGATCGATGAACGCCGATTAAGCACGCGCACGGATCGACGAACCCTGACAACGCGCGCACGCGGTTTGACGAATGCCGACGACGCACGTGCGGATCGACGAACGCCGATGACTCACGGGCGCGGATCGACGAACACGGAGGACACGTGCGCGGATCGACAATTGCAGATGATGTACGCACGGATCGGCGATTGCCAACGCTCCCGTGGATCGACGAACGCCGACGTCACGTGCGGATCAACGAACATGGATGACGTGCGCGTGGATCGACGAAAGCTGATGACACATGCGTGGATCGACGAACGCTGACTTTGTGCATGCGGATCGAAGAACGCCGACGATGCGTGCACGTGGATCGACCAATGCCGACGAAGCATGTGCGCGGATCGATGAACGCCGATGATGCGAGCGCACGGATCGACGAACGCTGATGGCGCGTGCGAATCGATGAACGCTGATGATGGGTGTGTGGATCGGCAAACAGCGACGACGCACACGCGGATGGGTTAATGCCGACGACAGGCGCATGTATCGACGAACGCTGATGATGTGCGTGTGGATCGATGAACGCCGACAACGTGCGCTCAGATCAATGAACACTGACGACGCGTGTGTGCGGATCGACAAACACTAACGACGCATGCTCAGTTTGACGAACGCGGATGACATGCGCGTGGATCGACGAACGCCGATGACACTCGTGCGATTATCGAAGAATGCCGACGACGCGCGCACATGGATCAACGAATGCCGATGACGTGCGCGCTCGGATCGATGAATGCGGACGACGCACGTGCGGATCGACGAATGCCGAAGACGCTCATGCGCTTATTGACGAACGCCGACTACGCACGCGCACAGATCGACGAACGCCGACGACGCTCATGCGCTTATCGATGAACGCCGACGACGCATGTGCACAGATCAACAAAAACCAAAAATGCGCGCAGATCGAACGTTGACGATGCGTGCGCTGACCAACGATCACCGATGCGTGTGCGATTGACAAACGCCGATGACGCGCGCGCGTCGATCGAAGAACGCAGATGACGCGCACGCAAGGATCATCGAACGCCAAAGATGCACGCGTGGATTGATAAACACCGAAGACATTCACGCGCTTATCAACGAACACCATCGTCGCACGCGCGGATCGACAAACGCCAATGACTCATGCAACCGGATCGAAGAACGTGGACGACACGCGTGTGGATCGACGATCGCAGACGATGTACATGCGGATCGACCATCGCCAACAACATGCCCGCAGATCGACAAACGCCGACGTCGCGTGTGGATCTACGAATGCGGATGACATGAGTGCTGATCGAGGAAAGCCAAAGACATGTGCGCGGATCAATGTACGCCATTGTTGTGCACGTGGAACGATGAACGCCGACGACATGCACTCGCGGATCGACGAACGCCAATGACGCATGCGTGCGGATCGACGAGGGCCGATGTCGTGCGCGCGCGGATCGACGAATGCTGACGATGCGCACAAGCGGAATGATGAATGCCAATGTCGTGCGTGCGTGGATCGACGAAAGCTGAAGACGCGCACGAGCGGATGGACGAAAGCCGACGACGCGCGCATGGGGATCGACGAACGCCGACGAAGCGTGAGTGCTTATTGATGAATGCCGACGACGCGCATGCAGATCGACGAACACCGATGATGCTCGCGCACTTATCAACGAAAGCCGATGAAGCACGCGCAGATCAATGAAAGCCGAAGTCGCACGAGCGCTTATTGGCGAATGCCGATGACGCACGCGTGGATCGACGAACACCGATGACTCACGCACGCAGAGCGATGAATGCGGATGACACGCGCGCAGGTCGATGTTCACAGATGATGTACGCGCGGATCGATGATCGCCAAAGATGCACCCATGAATCAACAAATGCCGACGTCGTGTGTGGATCGATGAACGCGGACAATGCGTGCATGGATCGATGAAAGATGATGACACGCGTGCGGATCAATGAACGCCGATGATGCACGTGCGTGGATCGACAAACGGCGACGACGCTCATGCGCTTATCGACGAAGGCTAATGATGTGCGCGTGCGGATGATGAACGCTGAACGCTCACGCACTTATAGACGAACGCTGACGATGCGCGCGCTGATCAACGATCGCCAATGACGCCCACGCAGATTGACGATCGCCGACGAAGCGCACGCGGATCGACGAACGCCAATGAAGCTCGCGTGCTTTTCGACGAACGCTGACACGTGCGTGCGGATCGACGAATGCCGATGACTCACACACCCAGATCGACGGATGCGGACATCACGTGCGTGGATCGACGATCGCAGATGACGTACGCGTGGATCGACAATCGCCAATGACACGCCCACGGATCGACAAATGCCGATGACGCATGTGCGCGGATCGACAAATGCTAACAACGCACGCTCAGTTTGATGAACGCGGATGACACGTGCGCGGATCGACGAACGCTGATGACGCTCGTGCGCTTATCGAAGAACGCCGACGACGCGCGCACATGGATCAACGAATGCCGATGACGCGCGCGCTCAGATCGACGAATGCCGATGATGCGCGTGTGGATCGACGAACGCCGATGACGCTCATGCGCTTATCGACGAACGCTGACTATGCACGCGCACAGATCGACGAAGGCCGATGACGCTCACGTGCTTATTGCCGAATGCTGAAGACGCGCGCGCACGGATCAATGAAAATCAAAGATGCACGCGCGGATCGACATCGACGATGCGCGCGCTGATCGACGATCGCCGACACGTGTGCGGATTGACGAATGCCGATGATGCTTGCGCGTGCATCGACGAACACCACCGACTCACGCGCACGGATCAACGAACGCCAAAATGTGCATGAGGATCGATGAACGCCGACGAATCGCGTGCGGATCGACGAACGCTGATGACTTACGTGCCCGGATCAATGAACGCCGACATCGCGCACGCGGATCGACGAACACCGACGTCGCGCGCGTGGATCGACGATCGCCGATGACACGCATCAGTTCGATGAACGCCGACAAAGTGTGTGCGTGGATCGATGAACACCGACGATGCTCACGCGCTTATCAATGAATGCCAACAACACACGCGCGCGTATCCACGAACGCCAAAGATGCACGCACGGATTGACAAACGCCAATTACGCTCGGGCGCTTATCGATGAACGCCAACGATGCACATGTAGATCGACAATCGCCGACGATGCCCACGCAGATTGACCATCGCTGATGATGCACATGTGGATCGGCAAACGCTGATGACGCTCGCGTGGTTATCGACGAATGCCGACGATGTGCGTGCGGATCGATGAACGCCGATGACTCACATGCCCGGATCGACGGACGCGGATGTCACACGCATGGATCGAAGATCGCAGACAACGTACGTGCGGATCGACGATCGGCCATGATACGCCCACGGATCGACCAACGCCGACGTCGTGTGCGGATCGACGAAAGCGGATGACGCGCGCGCGGATCGACGAAAGCCGATGATGCGCGCGTGGATCGACGAATGCCGATGTCGTGCACGTGGATCGACAAACGCCGACGACACGCACGTGCGGGTCGATGAACGCGGATGACACGCGTGTGGATCGACAATTGCAGATGACTTATGCGCGGATCGACGATCGCTAACGACGTGCCCGCGGATCGACGAACGCCGATGTCGCATGTGGATTGACGAATGTGGACGATGCGTGCGCGGATCGACGAATGCTGATGTCGCGTGCGCGGATCAACGAACGCCGACGACGCGCACGCATGGATCGATGAACGCCGACGACGCGTGCGCACTTATGGACGAACGCCGAAGACGCGCGCGCGGATCGACAAACGCCGATGATGCGCACGCACGGATCAACAAATGCCAAAGATGCATGCGTGGATCAACGAACGCCGAAGACGCTCGCGCGCTTATCGACAAAACTGATGATGCGCGTGCGGATCGACGAAGGCCAAACACGCGTGCGCGGATCAACGAACGCCAAAGATGCGCGCGTGCTTATCGATGAACGCCGATGATGCGCGTGCAGATTGACGATCGCCGACGACGCACACACGGATCAATGAACACCGATGACGTGCGCGCGCTTATCGATGAACGCCGACGATGTGCGCGTGGATCGACGAATGCCGATGACTCACGTGTGCGGATCAATGAATGCGGATGACACGCGTGCAGATCGATGATTGCAGACGATGTACGCACGGATCGACGATCGCCAACGATGTGCCCGTGGATCGACGAATGCCGACGTCGCGGGCGGATCGAAGAATGCGGACAACACACACACGGATCGATGAACGCGGACGATGCCCACCCAGATTGACAATGGCCGACGATGCACACGCAGATCGACGAACGCCGACAACGCTCGCGCGCTTATCGATGAACGCCAACGTCGCGTGTGCGGATCGATGAACGCCGATGACTCACGCGCCTGGATCGACGAACGCGGATGACACGCGCTTGGATCGATGATCGCAGACGATAAACGCATGGATCGACGATCACCAATGACACGCCTTCGGATTGATGAATGCCGACATCGTGTGTGGATTGAAGAACACGGATGACGTGCGTGCGGATCGATGAAAGCGGAAGACGCGCACGTGGATCGACGTACGCCATTGTTGTGCGCACGTAACGACAAACGCCGACGACGCTCGCTCGCGGATTGACGCATGCCAATGACGTGCACGTGTGGATCAACGAGGACCTATGACGTGCGCACGTGGATCGACAAATGCCGATGACGCGCACGAGTGGAACGATGAACGCCAGCATCGTGCGTGCGCGGATCGACGAACGCCGACGACGCTCATGAGCGGATCGACGAACGCCGACGACACGCGTGTGGGTATCGACGAACGCCGATGACGCACACGAGTGGATCGACGAACGCCAATGTCGTGCACGCGTGGATCGACGAACGCCGACGATGCGCGAGCGCTTATTGACGAATGCCGATGAAGCAAATGCAGATCGATGAACGCCGACGACGCTCGCGTGCTTATCGATGAACGCCGATGACGCACGTGTGGATCGACGAACACCGATGACTCACGCACACGGATCGACGAACGCAGATGACACGCATGTGGATCGACGATCACAGACGATGTACACGCGGATCGACGATCACCAACCATGCGAACACGTGTCGTCGAATGCTGACGTCGTGTGTGGATTGCTGAACACGGACGATGCATGCGTGGATCAACGAAAGCCGACGACGCGCGCGCGGATCGAAGAACGCCGATGACGCGCGTGCACGGATCGAAGAAAGGCGATGTTGTGCGCACGCGGATCGATGAACGCCGATGACACGCATGCACGGATCAATGAACCCCAAAGACGCACGCGCGGATCGACTAACGCCGACGACGCTCACGCGCTTATCGACGAAGGCTGATGACGTGCGCACGCGGATCGATGAACGCCGATGCTCACGCACTTATCGATGAACGCTGATGATGCGTGCGCTGATCAGCGATCGCCGACGATGCCCATGCAGATTGACGATCGCCGATGAAGCGCACGTGGTTCAATGAATGCCGACGATGCTCGCGTGCTTATCGATGAACGCCGACGATGCGCGTCTGGATCGACGAACGCCGATGACTCACACGCCCGTATCGATGGACGTGGACGTCACGCACGTGGATCGATGATCGCATTTGATGTACGCATGGATTGACGATCGCCAGCGACATGCCCGCGGATCGATGAACGCCAATGACGCGTGTGCGCGGATCGACGAATGCTAATGACGCATGCTCACTTTGACGAATGCGGATGACACGCGTGTGGATCGACGAACGCCGATGACGCTCGTGTGCTTATCGAAGTACACTGAAAATGCACGCACATGGATCAACGAATGCCGATGACACGTGTGCTTGGATCGATGAACGCCGACGACGCACGTGCAGATCAACGAACGCCGATGATGCTCATGCGCTTATCGATGTACGCTGACTACGCACGGGCACAGATCGATGAACGCCAATGACGCTCACGTGCTTATCGACGAATGCAGACGACGCGCGTGCACGGATCAACAAAAACCAAAGACGCGTGCGCGGATCGACGAACGTCGACAACGCGTGCACTGATCGACCATCGCCGACGCGTGTGTGGATTGACGAAGGCCAAAGATGTGCGCGCGCGGATCGACGAACACCGACGATCGCACACACGGATCAACGAACACCACAGATGCGTGCGTGGATCGACGAACGCCAATGAATCACGTGCGGATCGACGAAAGCCGATGACTCACGTGCCCGGATTGACGAACGCCGACGACGCGTGTGCGGATCGACGAAGGCCGATGACGCGCACTCAGATCGACGAACGCCAACAACGTGCACGCGCAGATCGACGAACACCGTCGATGCTCACGTGCTTATCAACGAATGACGACAACGCGCACGTGCGTATCAACGAACGCCAAAGTTGCACGCATGGATCGACAAACGCCAATTACGCTCGGGCGCTTATCGACGAACGCCGACGATGTGCACGCATTTCGACAATCGCCAACGATGCCCACGCAGATTGACGATCGCCGATGCTGCGCATGTGTATCGATGAACGCCGACCACGCTCGTGTGCTTATCGACAAACGCCGATGACTCGTGTGTGGATTGACCAACGCCGATGACTCACGTGCCCAGATTGACGGACGCGGATATCACGCGTGCGGATCAACGATCGCAGATGACGTACGCACGGATCGACGATCGCCAACGACACGCCCGCAGATCGACGAATGCCGACGTCGCGTGTGGATCGACGAACGCGAATGACGTGCGCGCGGATCGACGAAAGCTGAAAACTCGCGCACGGATCAATGAACGCCGATGTCGTGCGCGCAGATCGATGAACGCCGATGACACGCGTGTGCAGATCGACGAACGTGGATGACACGTGCGTGGATCGACGATTGCAGATGACTTACACGCGGATCGATGATCGCCAACGACGTGCCCGCGGATCGACGAACACCGACGTCGCGTGCAGATCGACGAATGCGGACGACGCGCACGTGGATCGACGAATGCTGTGTCGTGCGCGCGGATCAATGAACGCCGATGATGCGCATGAGTGGATCGACGAACGCCGATGACGCGCGCGCACTTATCGACTAACGCCGACGACGCACGCGCGGATCGACGAACGCCGACGATGCGCGTGCACGGATCAATGAACGCCAAAGCTGCACACGTGGATCAACGAACGCCGAAGACACTCACGCGCTTATCGATGAACGCCGATGATGCACGTGCTGATCGATGATCACTGGCGATGCGCACGCGTATCGACGAACGCCGATGAGACGCGTGCATGGATCGACGAATGCCGGTGACGCGTGCGGTGATCGACGAATGCCGACGACGTGCGCACGGATCGACAAATGCGGAAGACGCGCACGCGGATCGACAATCGCTGACGACCCCCACGTGGATCGACGAATGCCGATGACACGCATGAGCGGATCGAAGAATGCCGATGACGCGCACGCGGGGATCGACGAACGCCGATGACATGCACGAGCGGATCGACGAACGCCGACGTCGTGCACGCGCGGATCGATGAATGCCGACAACGCGCGAGCGCTTATTGACGAATGCCGATGACGTGCTCGCAGATCGATGAACGCCAACGACGCTCGTGCGCTTATCGACGAACGCAGATGATGCATGTGCGGATCGACGAACACCGATGACTCACGCGTGCGGATCGACGAACACGGATGACACGCACATGGATCGATGATCACAGACGATGTACGCACGGATCGACGATCGCCAATGATGCGCCCACGTATCGATGAATGCCGACGTCATGTGCAGATCGATGAACGCGGACAACGCGTTCGTGTATCAATGAAAGCCGATGACGCGCGCGCAGATCGAAGAACGCCGACGACGCCCGCGTGCGGATCGACGAACGCCAATGACACGCGCGCACAGATCAACGAACCCCAAAGATGCACGCGCAGATCGTCTAACGCCGATGACGCTCATGCGCTTATCGACGAAGGCTGATGACGTGCGCGTGCGGATCGATAAACACCGATGATGCTCACGCACTTATCGATGAACGCTGATGATGCGCGCTGATCGACGATTGCCGATGACGCCCATGCAGATTGAGGATCGCCGACGAAGCGCACGTGGTTCGACGAATGCCAACGATGCTCGCGTGCTTATCGACGAACACCGATGATGCGCGTGCGGATCTACGAACGCTGATGACTCACGCGCCTGGATTGACGGACGCGGACATCACGCACACGGATCGAAGATTGCAGATGACATACGTGCGGATCGACGATCGCCAAAGACCCGCCTGTGGATCAAGGAATGCCAACGACACGTGTGCGTGGATCGACGAATGCTAACGAAGCACGCTCAGTTCGACGAACGCAGATGACACGCGCGCGGATTGACGAACGCCGATGACGCGTGCGCACGGATCAACGAACGCCAAATACGCACACGTGGATCAATGAACGCCGACGAATCGCGTGCAGATCGACGAACGCCAATGACTCACGTGCCCGGATCGACGAACGCTGACGTCACGCGCGCAGATCGACGAACACCGACGATGCGCGCGCGGATCTATGAACTCCGATGACGCGTGCGCGGATCGACGAATGCCGATGACGCTCACGCGCTTATCAACGAATGCCGACAATGCGCGTGTGCGTATCAATGAATGCCAAATTTGCACACGCGGATCGATGAATGCCAATTACGCTCGGGTGCTTATCGACGAATGTCGACAATGTGCACGCAGATCGACAATCGCCGACGATGACCACGCAGATTGATGATCACCGATGATGCGCACGTGGATCGACGAACGCTGACGACGCTCGTGTGCTTATCGATGAATGCCGACGACGCGCGTGCGGATCGACCAACGCCGATGACTCACGCGCCCGGATCGACGGACGCGGACGTCACACATGTGGATCAACGATCGCAGATGACGTACGCACAGATCGATGATCGCCAATGACACGCCCACGAGTCGATGAACGCTGACATCGCGTGCAGATCGACGAACGCGTATGACGCGCACGCGGATCGACGAAACCCGATGACGCGCGTGTGGATCGACGAATGCCGATATTGTGCACGCAGATCGACGAACGCCGACGACACGCGCGTGAGTATCGACGAACACGGATGACACGCGCGTGGATCGATGATTGCAGACGACTTACATGTGGATCGACGATCGCCAACTACGTGCCAGCGGATCGACGAACGCCAACGTCGCGTGCGGATCGACGAATGTGGAGGACGCGCGTGCGGATCGACGAACGCCGATGTCGCGTGTGTCGATCAATGAACGCCGATGACGCGCACGTGTGGATCGACGTATGCCAACAACGCATGCGCATTTATCGACGAACGCCGATGACACGCGCGCGCGGATCGACGAACGCTGATGATGCGCGCACACGGATCAACGAACGCCGAAGACACTCGCGTGCTTAATGATGAACGCCGATGATGCGTGCGCGGATCGACGAACGCCAACGATGCTCGCACGCTTATCAACGAAAGCCGACGATGTTCACACAGATCGACGAACTCCGAAGATGTGCGCGCAGATCGACGACTGCCGACGACATGCGTGTGGACCGATGAATGCGGATGATGCACGCGTGGATCGAAGATCACCAACGTCGCGTGCGCAGATCGATGAATGCCGACGACGCTCGCATGCTTACCAATGAACGGCGACGATGCGCACGCAGATCGACAAATGCCGACGATGCGCTCACGCTTATTGACGAACGCCGATGATGCGCGCGCGGATCGACGATCGCGGATGACATACGCACGGATCGACGAACACTGACCTCACGTGCGGATTGACGAACGCAGACGACACGCACACGGATCGACAAAAGTGGAAAATGCGTCTGCAGATCCACGAACGCTGACGATGCACACGCAGATCGATGATAGCGATGACGTGCGCATGGATCGACGAAAGCGGATGACGCACGTGCGGATCGATGATCACCGATGTCGTGCACGTGGATCGACGAACGCCTATGACGCTCACGCGCTTATCGACGAATGCCAAGGACGCGCATGCAGAATGAAGATCGCCGATGACGTGCATGCGGATCGAAGAATTCCGACGTCGCTCGTGCACTTATCGATTAACGCCGATGACACGCGCGTGGATCGACGAACGCTGATGACTCACGTGTGGTATCTTCGAACGCGGATGACGCACGCGTGTATCGACGAACGCCAATGACACGCGTGCAGATTGACGAACACATATGTCGCACGCATGGATCGACAAACGCCGACGACGCGCACGTGGGGATCGACGAACGCCGACGATGCGCACGAGCGGATCAACGAACGCCGACAACGCACAAGCGCTTATCGATGAATGCCGACAACGCACGTGCAGGAATCTACGAACGCCGATGAAGCGCACGAGTGGATCGATGAACGCCGATGATGCGCGCGCGCATATCAACGAATGCCAACAGCGCACACATGCTTATCGATGAACACTAAAGACGCATGCGCGCGGATTGATGATCGCCAATGACGCACTCGCAGATCGACGAACACCGACGACGCGCACACGCGGATCCATGAACGCTGATGATGCGTGCATGCGGATAGATGATCTCCGATGATGCGCACGCAGATCGACGAACGCCGACGAAGCGTGCGCAGATGGATGAACGCCGATGACGCGCACGCAAATTGACGATTGCCGATGATGCGCACGCTGATAGAAGAGCGCCGACGTCCCTCATGCACTTATCGATGAACGCCGATGACGCGCACGTGGGGAACGACGAACGCCGATGACACACACGAGTGGATCGATGAACGCCAACGTCGTTCGTGCGCAGATCGACGAACGCCGATGATGCGCACGTGCGTATCGATGAACGCCAACAGCGCACGCGTGCTTATCAATGAAGGCTAATGAAGTGTGCGCATGGATCGACAAACCCCAACGATGCTCACGTGGATCGTTGATCGCCGACGATGCATGCGCAGATCGATGAATGCCGACAACGCTCACACACTTATCGACGAATGCCGATGACATGCACACAGATCGACGAACGCCGACGACTCACGCGTGGTATCGACGAATGCGGACGACGCGTGCGTGTATCGACAAACACTGATGACACGCGCGCAGACTGATGAAGGCGACATCGCGCGCAGATCGACGAACGCCGATGACGCGCGTGCGGGGATCGATGAACACCGATGACGCTCACGTGCTTATCAACGAACGCCGATGACGCGCACGCGTGGATCCACGAACGCTGACGATGCGCGCGTGCGGATAGATGATCTCCAATGATGCGCAGGCAGATCGACGAACGCTGACGAAGCATGCGCAGATGGATGAACGCCGATGACGCGCACGCAAATTGACGATCGCCAATGATGCGCACGCAGATAGAAGAGCGCCGACGTCCCTCATGCACTTATCGACGAACGCCGATGACGCGCACGTGGGGAACGACGAACGCCTATGACACACACGAGCGGATCGATGAACGCCAACGTCGTTCATGCACAGATCGACGAACGCCGATGACGCGCACGTGCGTATCGATTAACGCCAACAGCGCACGCGCCCTTATCAATGAAGGCTAATGAAGTGTGCTCACAGATCGACAAACCCCGACGATGCTCACGTGGATCGATGATCGCCGAAGATGCATGCGCAGATCGACGAATGCCGACAACGCTCGCACACTTATCGACGAACGCTGATGACGTGCACACAGATTGACGAACGCCGACGACTCACGCGTGGTATCGACGAACGCGGACGACGCGTGCGTGTTTTGACAAACACTGATGACGCGCGCGGACTGACGAAGGCGACATCGCGCGCGGATCGACGAACACCGATGACGCGCGCGCGGGGTTCGATGAACACCGATGACGCTCACGTGCTTATCAACGAACGCCGATGACGCGCGCATGGGGATTGACGAACGCTGACGACGCGCACGAGCGAATCGATGAACGCCGACGACGCATGAGCGCTTATCGACGAATGCAGACAACGTGCGCTCAGGGATTGACGAACGCCGACGACACGCACGAGCAGATCGACGAACGCGACGTTGTGCGTGCGTGGATTGACAAACACCGATAACATGTGAGCGCTTATCGGCGAATGCCGACGACACGCGCGTATCGACGGATGCCAAGGGCACGCGCACTTATCGATGAACGCTAAAGATGCACGCACGCGGATCGACGATCGCCGATGACGCACTCGCGGATCGATGAACGCCGACGACGCGCACGAGCAGATCAACGAACGCTGACGACGCGCGCTTTTGGATAAATGAACCCCGATGACACACACACATATCAACGAATGCCGATGACGCGTGCGCAGATCGATGAACACCGATGACGCGCACGCAAATTGATGATCGCTGACGACGTGTATGCGGATAGAAGAGCGCCGATGACGCTCACGCACTTATCGATGAACGCTGATGATGCACGCACGGGGATCGACGAACACCAACGACGCGCACGAGCGGATCGACCAACGCCGATGATGCACGTGTGCGGAGAGACGAACGCCAACGGCGTCGCGCGGATCGACGAACACCGATGATGTGTGCGCACAGATCGAAGAACGCCAAAGACGTGCGCGTGGATCAACGAAAGTCGACGATGCACGCGCTGATCGCCGATCGCTGACACACGCGCAGATCGACGAACGCCAATGACACGCGTGCACAGATTGACCAACAATGATGACGCGTGTGCAGATCGACGATTGCCGACTACGTGCGCTCGGATCGACGATCGCCAACGATGCGCGTGTGGATTGACGAACGCTGACGTCGTGCACACGGATTGATGAACACCGATGATGCGTGCGCACGGATCAACGAACACCGAAGACGCACACGCGCTTATCGACGAACGCCGACAACGCACTCGTGGATCGATGAACGCCGATGACACGCACGCAGATCGACGAACGCCGATGACACGTGCGCAGATTGATGATCGCTGACAACACGCACGCGGATCAAAGAACGCCGACAACATCGCGTGATTATCGACGATCACCGACGACGCACGTGCGGATCAATGAACGCCGACGTCGCGTGCGGATCGACGATCGCAGATGACGCACTCGCGGATCAATGAACGCCGATGACGCGCACGCAGATTGACGATCGCCAATGATGCACACGCAGATCGACGAAAGCCGACGACGCGTGCGCAGATTGATGATTGCCGACGATGCGCACGCGGATCAAAGAACGCCGACAACGCTCGCGCACTTATCGACGATCACCGACGACGCACGCGTGGATCAACGAATGCTGACGTCATGTGCGGATCGACAATCGCAGATGACTTACACGCGGATCGACGATCGCCAACGATGTGCCCGTGGATCGACGAACGCCAACGTCACGTGCAGATTGATGAACGCGGATGACACGCACACGGATTGATGAACGCCGATGTCACGCGCGCGGATTGATGAACGCCGACGACGCGTGTGGATCGACAATCGCAGATGACTTACACACGGATCAACGATCGCCAACGACGTGCCTGCGGATTGACGAACGCCAATGTCACGTGTGGATTGACGAATGCGGACGATGCACGCGTGGATCGATGAACGCCGATGTCGCGTGTGCAGATCGATGAACGCCGATGATGCTCGCTTATCGACGAATGCCGACGACGCATGCGCACGGATCAACGAACACCGACGACACATGCACAAGGATCAACAAATGCCAAAGATGCGCGCGTGGATCAATGAACGTTGATGACGCTTGTGTGCTTATCGATGAATGCCGATGATGCGCGCGCAGATTGACGATCGCCGATGACATGCACGTGGATCGAAGAATGCCGACGACGCTCACACGCGTATCGACGAATGCCAATGACGCGCGCGGATCGACGAACGCCGATGACCCACGCGCCCGGATTGACGAATGCGGAAGACACGTGTGCGGATCGACGATCGCCAACGACGTGCCCGCAGATCGACGAACGCCGAATTTGCGTGCAGATGGAAGAACGTGTACGACGTGCTCGCGGATCGACGAACGCCAATGTCGTGCGCACGGACCGACGAACGCCGACGACACGGGCGCACAGATCAACGAATGCCAAAGACGCGCACGCATCGACAAATGTTGATGATGCACGCGGTGATCGATGATCACTGAAGCACGCACGGATCGACAAATGCCGATGACACACGTGCACGGATCGACCAACGCCGACGACGCACACGCAGTTCGACGATTGCTGACAATGTGCACGCAGATCGATGAATACGGATCATGCGCATGCGGATCGATGATCACCGAAGACGCACACACGGATCGGTGATCACCGACGTCGTGCACGCGGATCGATGAACGCCGATGACACGCGCACGTGGATCGATGAACGCCGACGATGCGCACGTGGTGATCGACAAACGCCGAACGCTCATGTATTATCGATGAACGCCGTTGATGTGTGCGCGGATAGATGATCGCCGACATCGTGCACGCGGATCGACAAATGCCGATGATGCACATGAGCGGATCGACAAACACCAACATCGTGTGCGCACAGATCGACGAATGCCGATGATGCGCGAGCGCTTATCGACGAACACTGACAATGCGCGTGATTATCGACGAACGCCAACGGCGCACGCGTGCTTATCGACGAAGCTAATGACGCGCGTTTGTGGATCGACTATTGCCGATGACTCACGCGCGTGGATCGATGAATGCGGATGACATGCGCACGGATTGATGATCGCAGACGACATACGCGCGGATCGACGAACGCCGATGATGCGCACGTGGGGATCAACAAACACCGATGACACTCACGCGCTTATCGATGAACGCTGATGTACGGATAGATGATCACCAATGTCGTGCACGAGGATTGACAAATGCCAACGATGCACACGAGCAGATCAACAAACGCCAATGTCGTGTGCGCACGGATCGACGAATGCCGATGAGGCGTGAGTGCTTATCGACGAACGCCGATGACGCGAGTGCTTATTGACGAACGCCAACAGCGCACGCGTGCTTATCAATGAACGCTAATGACACACGTGCACGGATGGACGATCGCCGATGACTCACACGTGCGGATCGACGAATGCGGATGACACGCGCGCGGATTGACGATTGCAGATGACATACGTGCGGATCGACGAACGCGGACGATGCACGCGCATGATCGAAGAACGCCAAAGACGCGCGCGTGGATCGATGAACGCCGACGACACTCATGCACTTATTGACGAAGGCCGATGACGTGCGTGCACGGAACGACGAATGCCAACGACGCTCGTGCACCTATCAAAGAATGCTGACGATGTGCGCACATGGATCAATGAATGCCGATGACACGTGCAGTCGGATCGACGAATGCCGACGACGCACGCGCGGATCGATGAACGCCGATGACGCTCATGTGCTTATTTATGAATGCCGATAATGCACGCACGGATAGACGAACACCGATGACTCACGCGCGTGGATCGATGAACGCAGATGACACGCACGTGGATCGATGATCACAGACGATGTACGCACGGATTGACGATCGCCAACAACGTGCCCACGTATCGACGAATGCCGATGTCATGTGCAGATCGATGAACGCGGACGACGCGTTCATGGATCAACGAAAGCCGACGAAGCGCACGCAGATTGAAGAACGCCGATGACGCGTGTGTGTGGATCGACGAACGCTGATGACACGCGCGCACGTATCAACGAACCCCAAAGACGCACGCGCAGATCGACTAACGCCGATGACGCTCATGCGCGTATTAACGAAGGCTGATGACGTGCGTGCACGGATCGATGAACGCCGATGATGCTCACGCACTTATTGATGAATGCCGACGATGCGCGCTGATCGATGATCGCCGATGACGCCCACGCAGATTGAGGATTGCTGACGAAGCGCACGCGGTTCGACCAACGCCGATGATGCTCACGTGCTTATCAACGAAAACTGACGATGCGCGTGCGGATCTACGAATGCCGATGACTCACGTGCCTGGATCGACGGACGCGGACGTCACGCATGCGGATCGACGATCGCAGATGACATACGCGTGGATCGACGATCGCCAACGACACGCCCGTGGATCGATGAATGCCGATGACCCGTGTGCGCGGATCGACGAATGCTAACGATGCACGCTCAGTTCGACGAACGCGGATGACACACGCGTGGATCGACGAACGCCGATAACGCGCACGCACGGATCAACGAACGCCAAAGACGCACACGTGGATCAATGAACGCTGACGAATTGCGTGCGGATCAACGAACGCCGATGACTCACGTGCCCGGATTGACGAACGCTGATGTCGCACACGCAGATTGACGAACACCAACGATGCGCGCGCGGATCTACGAACGCTGACGACACGCGCGTGGATCAAAGAATGCCGACGACACTCACGCGCTTATCAACGAACACCAACAACACACGCGCGTGTATCAGTGAACACCAAAGATGCACGCATGGATCGATGAACGCCAATTACGCTCGGGTTCTTATCGACAAACGCTGACGATGTGCACGCAGATCGACAATTTCCGACGACACCCACGCAGATTGACGATCGCCGATGACGTGCACACAGATCGACGAATGCCGATGATGCTCGTGTGCTTATCGACGAACGCCGACGACGCGCGTGTGGATCGACCAACGCCTATGACTCACGCACCCAGATCGGCGGACGCAGATGTCACATGTGTGGATCGATGATCGCAGATGACGTACGCACGGATCGATGATCGCCAATGACACGCCCGCAGATCGACGAACGCTGAGGTCGCGTGCAGATCGACGAAAACGTATGATGCGCGCACAGATCGACGAAAGCCGATGACGCGTGTGCGGATCGACGAATGCCGATTTCATGCGTGCAGATCGACGAACGCCGATGACACGCGCGTGCGGATCGATGGACGCGGACGACACGCGCGTGGATCAATGATTGCAGACGACTTACACGCGGATCAACGATCGCCAACGACGTGCCCGCGGATCGACGAACGCCAACGATGCGTGCGGATCGACGAACGCTGACGACGCGTGTGTGGATCGATGAACGCCGATGTCACGTGCGTGGATCAATGAACGCTGACGACGTGCACGCGTGGATTGATGAACGCCGACGATGCATGCGCACTTATCGACGAATGCCGACGACGCGCCCGCACAGATCGACGAACGCCGATGATGCGCGCACGCGGATCAACGAATGCCGAAGATGCTCGCACGCTTAATGATGAACGCCGATGATGCACGCATGGATCGATGAATACCAATGATGCTCGCACGCTTATCAACGAACGCCGACGACGCGCACGCAGTTCGACGAACGCCGAGGATGTGCGCGCAGATCGATGTCTGCCGATGACATGCGTGCGGACCGACAAATGCGGATGACGTGCGCGTGGATCAACGATCACCGATGACGCGTGCGTGGATCGACAAACGCCGACGACGCTCACGTGCTTATCAACGAACGGCGATGAGGCGCACGCAGATCGATGAACACCGATGACGCGCACATGCTTATTGACGAATGCCGACGATGCGCACACGGATCGACGATCGCGGATGACGTACACGCGGATCGACGAACACTGACTTCGTGTGCGGATCGACGAACGCGGACGACATGCACACGGATTGACGAAAGTGGAAAATGCGTGCACAGATCGACGAACGCCGATGACGCACACGCAGATTGATGATAGCCGATGATGTGCGCACGGATCGACGAAAGCGGATGATGCACAAGCGGATCGATGATCACCGACATCGTGCACATGGATCGATGAACGCCGATGATGCTCGCACAGTTATCGACGAATGCTGATGATGCGCGCGCAGAATGAAGATCGCTGATGACGCGCACACGGATCGAAGATAGCTGACGTCGCTCATGCACTTATCGATTAACACCGATGACACGCGCGTGGATCGACAAATGCCGATTACTCACGTGTGCGGATCGACGAACGCGGACGACCTGCGTGCGGATCGATGATCGCAGACGACGTACACGTGGATCGATGATAGCCAACGACGTGCCTTCGGATCAATGAACGCCGACGTAGCGTGCAGATTGACGAACGCGGACGACACGCGTGTGGATCGACGAAAGCCGACGACGCTCGCGCGTGGATCGACGAACGCCGATGTCACACACGCGGATCGATGAATGCCGATGACACGCACACGCGGATCGACGAACGCCGATGAAGCACACGCACGGATCGACGAACGCCGACGATGCACGCGCGCGGATTGACAAACGCCGATGACGCGCGTGTGGATCGACAAACGCAGATGACTCACGGGCGTGGATCGACGAACGCGGAGGACACGCGCGCGGATCGATGATCGCGGATGACGTACGCGTGGATTGGCGATCGCCAACAATGCTCCCGTGGATTGACGAACGCCGACGTCGCATGCGGAATGACAAACACGGATGACGCGCGCACGGATCGACGAAAGCCGATGACACGTGCGCGGATCGATGAATGGCGACTTCGCGCGCACGTATCGACAAACGCCAACGACGCGTGTGCATGGATCGATGAACGCCGATGGCGCGCGCGTGCTGATCGGTGAACGCCGACGACGCATGCTCAGATCGACGAACATGGATGACGTGAGTGCACGGATCGACGAACACTAACGATGCACGCTCAGTTTGACGAACGCGGATGACACGTGCGCGGATCGACGAACGCCGACGACGCTCGTGCGCCTATCAAAGAACGCCGACGACGTGCGCACATGGATCAAATAATGCCAATGACGCGCACGCTCGGTTCGAAGAATGCCGATGACTCACGCGCCCGGATTGACGAATGCAGATGACACACGCGTGGATCGACAATCGCAGATGACGTACGCGCGGATCGACGATTTCAAACAACACACCCACGGATCGACAAACCCCAACGTCACGTGTGGATTGACGAACGGATGTTGAGTGCGGATCGACGAAAGCTGAAGACGCACGCGTGGATCGATGTACGCCATTGTTGTGCGCGTGGATCGACGAATGCCGACGACGCGCACGAGTGGAACGACGAATGCCAACGTCATGCGTGCACGGATCGATGAAAACCGATGACGCGCACGAGCGGATCGACGAACGCTGATGACGCACACACGGGGATCGACGAACGCCGATGACATGCTGAGCGGATCGACGAACACCGACATCGTGCACGCGAGGATCGACGAACGCCGACAACGCGCGAGTGCTTATTGATGAATGCCGATGATGCGCACGCAGATCGACGAACGCCGATGATGCTCGCACCCTTATCGATGAACGCCGATGACGCACGCGTGGATCGTCGAACACCGATGACTCATGCGTGCGGATTGATGAACGCAGAGGACACGCGTGCAGATCGATGATCACAGACGATGTAGGCGCGGATCGACGATCGCCAACGACGCGCCCACGTATCGACGAATGCTGACGTCGTGTGCAGATCGATGAACGCGGATGACGCTTGCGTGGATCGACAAAAGCCGACGACGTGCGCGCAGATCGAAGAACGCCGATGACTCACGTGTGGTATTGATGAACGCGGACGACGTGCGCGTTATCAACGAACGCCGATGACACGTTCGCAGATTGACGAACGCCGATGTCGCACGCGTGGATCGATGAATGCCAAGGACGCGCGCGTGGGGATCGACAAACGCCGATGACGCTCACGTGCTTATCGATGAATGCCGAAAACACACACGCGGGGATCGACGAATGCCGACGACGCGCATGAGCAGATCGATGAACGCCGACGATGTGCACGCACGGATCGACGAATGCCGATGATGCACGTGCATGAATCGGTGAACGCTGATGACGCGGGCGCATGGATCAACGAACGCCAAAGACGTGCGTGCAGATCGACGAACATTGACGATGCGCGTGGTGATCAACGATCGCCGACGCGCGTGTGGATCGACAAACGCCGATGACGCATGCGCACGGATCGACCAACGCCGACGATGCGCGTGCATTTCGACGATTGCCGACAACATGCGTGCGGATCGGTGAACAAAGATGATGCACACGTGGATCGACGATCGCTGCCGACGTGCATGTGGATCAATGATCGCCGATTTTGCACGTGTGGATCGACGAACGCGGACGACATGCACGCAGATTGACGAACGCTGATGACGTGCACGCGGATCGACGAACGCCGATGCTCACGTGGTTCAATGATCGCCGATGATGCTTGCACACTTATCGATGAACGCCAAAGATGCACGCACGGATTGATGAACGCCAATGACACACACACAGATCGATGAACACAGACAATGCGCGCGTGGATCGACGAACGCGGGCGAGGCACACGAGGATCGACGATTGCTGATGACACGTGCGCGGATCGACGATCCCCGATGACGCACGTGCAGATCGATGAATGCCGACCTAGCGTGCATGGATAGACGACGCTGACATCGTGCGCACGGATCGACGAGGGCCGACGACGCACGCGTGCGGATTGACGAGGGCCAATGATGCGCGCACGCGGATTGACGAACGCTGACAATGCCCGCATGGATTGACGAACGCCGACAATGCGTGCGCATGAATCGATGAACGCCGATGCCCGCGTGGATCGACGAACGCCGACGATGCACGTGCAGATGGACGAATGCTGATGACGTGCGCGCGTATAGGCGAATGCAGACGACGTGCGTGCGGATCGACAAACGCCGACATCGCGCGTGCTGATTGACGAATGCCGATGATGCGCACGCGCTTATTGACGAACGATGACGATGCGCGCGTGGGAATAGATGAACGCTGACGATGCTCACGCACTTATTGATGAATGCCGACGACATGCGCTCGCGGATCGACGAACGCCGACGACACTTACGCGCTTATCAACGAACGCCGACGACGCACGCGTGGGGATAGACGAACGCCGACGACGCTAGCGAGCTTATCGATGAACGCAGACGATGTGCACACGTGGATCGATGAACGCCGACGATGCTCATGTGCTTATCGATGATCGCCGACAATGCGCGTGCGCACAGATCAATGAACGCCAAAGACGCGTGTGCGGATCAACGAACGTTGACTATGCGTGAGCTGATCGACGATCGCCGATGCGCACGCGGATCGACGAACGCCGATGACGCACGTGCATGGATCGACCAACGCCGAGGATGCTCGCGCAGATTGATGATTGCCGACGACGTGCACACAGATCGACGAACGTGGATGACGCGTGCGCGGATCGACGAACGCCAACGATGCTCGTGTGCTTATTGACGAACGCCAATGATGCACACGCAGATCGATGAAAGCCAACAATGCACGCACGGATTGATGATCGTTGACGATGCGCACGTGGATCGACGAACACCGAGGATGCTCATGGGCTTAACGACGAATGCCGACGTTGCGCCCATGGATTGACGAACGCCAATGATGCACGCGCGTGGATCGACGAATGTGGATGACACGCACACGGATTGACGATCGCAGATGACGTATGCGTGGATCGACGATCGCCAACGATGCGCCCGCGGATCGACAAATGCAACGTCATGTGGGGATTGACGAATGCGGACGACACGCGCGCGGATCGATGAAAGCCGACGACGCGCACGTGGATCGACGATTGCCGATGAAGCGTGCTCGTGCTCAGATCGATGAACGCCGACAATGTGCACGCCTGGATTGATGAACGCCGATGACGCTCATGCGCTTATCAACGAACAGCGATGACGCACGTGCACGGATCAACGAATGCCAAAGATGCGCGCGCGGATCAATGAATGCCAACGACGCTCACACGCTTATCGACAAATGCCGATGACGCGCACACAGATTGACGATCACCTATGATGCCCGTGCAGACTGCTGATCGCCGACAATGCACACGTGGATCGAAGAACGCCAACGATGCTCACGTGCTTATCGATGAACCCCAACGACGTGCGTGTGGATCGACGAACGCCGATGACTCACGCGTGCGGATCGACGAAAGCGGAGGGTGCGTGCGCGGATCAACGATCGCAGATGACGTACGCGTGGATCGATGATCGCAAATGACGTGCCCACGGATCGATGAATGCCGAAGACCCGCGCGTGTGGATCGATGAACACCGACGATGCGTGCGTGTGGATCGATGAATGCCGATGATGCACACACAGATAGACGAACGCCAACTACGCACATGCAGATCGATGAACGCCAACGACGTGTGCGCAGATTGACGATTGCCGACGACGCGCACGTGGATCAAAGAATGCCGACGACGCTCACGCGCTTATCGACAAACGCCAAAGACGCGCATGCGGATCGACAAATGCCAATGACTCACGTGCGCGGATCGACAAACGCTGATGACACACGTGCGGATCGAGATCGTAGATGACGTACGCGCGGATCGACGATCGCCAACTACGCGTGCACGCAGATCGATGAACGCCGATGACGTGTGCGTGCGGATCGACGAATGCCGACGACGCGTGCACACGGATCGAAGAACGCCAAAAACGCGCTCATGGATTGATGAACTCGACGATGTGCGTGCTGAACGATGATCGCCGATGCGCGCACAGATCGACGAACGCCAATGACACGCACGCACGGATCGACCAACGCCGACGTCATTCGCGCACGGATCGACGAACACCGACGACACGCAAGCGCTTATCGATGAACGCCGATGATGCCTGCGCGTGTATCTATGAATGGCAATGGCACATGCGTGCTTTTTGATGAACGCTCATGATGCACGCGTGCGGATCGATGATCGCCGATGATGCAATCGCAGATCGACGAATGACGATGACGCACGTGTGCTTATCGACGAACACCGATGACGTGCACGCAGATCGACCAACGCCGACAACGCGCGCACAGATTTACAATTGCCGACGACGCGCACGCAGATCGAAGAACGCCAATGACGCTCGCGCGCTTATTGACGTATGCCGATGACTCGTGCGCACGGACAGACGAAAGACGATGACGCGCATGCGGAGTGACGAATGCCGACGACACCCACGCGGATCGATGAATGCAGACGACATGCGCGCGGATCGATGAACACCGACGACGTGCACGAGGATCGACGAACGCCGACGACGCTTGCGCGGATCGATGATCGCCGATGATGCATGCACGGATCAATGAACGGCGATGACGCTCGCACACTTATCGATGAATGCCAATGACGCGCGCGCGGATCGACGAACAATGATGACTCACACACGCGGATCGACGAACGCGGACAATGCGCGTGCGGATTGACAAACGCGGGCGAGGCAAACGAGGTCAATGATTGCTGATGACACACGTGTGGATCGATGATCACCAATGACGTGCATGCGGATTGATGAACGCCGACCTCGCGCGTGTGTGGATAGACAAACGCTGACGTCACGCGCACGGATCAACGAACACCGAAGACGCGTGCACACGGATCGACGAACGCCAAAGACACACGCGTGCTTATAGATGAAAGTCAACGACCCACGCACATGGATCGACAAACGCCGACGACGCGTGTGCGGGGATTGACGAATGCCGATGACGCTCACGTGGATCGATGATCGCCGACGATGCATGCGCGGATCGATGAACGCCGATGACGCTCGCACACTTATCGACGAATGCCGATGATGGGCACTCGGATCGACGAACGTCGATGACTCACGTGTGGTATCGACGAACACAGATGACGCACGCGTGTATCGATGAACGCCAATGACACACGTGCAGATTGACGAACGCCGATGTCGCACGCATGGATCGACGAACGCCGATGAGACGCGCGCGGGGATCGACAAACGCCGATGACGCTCACGTGCTTTTCGATGAACGCAGAAGACACGCGTGCGGGGATTGACGAACGCTGATGATGCGCACGAGCGGATCAACGAACGCCGACGACGCACAAGCGCTTATCGACGAATGCCGACAACGCACGTAAAGGAATCGATGAACGCCGACGACGCGCATGATTGGATCGATGAACGCAGATGACACGCACGCGCATATCGACGAATGCCAACGGCGCACGCATGCTTATCGATGAACGCTAAAGACGCATGCATGCGGATTGACGATCGCCGCTGATGCACTCGCAGATTGATGAACACCGACGAC
Organism: Catagonus wagneri; assembly: GCA_004024745.2. Lineage (NCBI taxonomy): Eukaryota > Metazoa > Chordata > Mammalia > Artiodactyla > Tayassuidae > Catagonus > Catagonus wagneri. The sequence goes on along the minus strand of PVHT020000070.1, from coordinate 63,016 downwards.
GCGCACGCGCGGATCAACGAACGCCGACGATGCGCGCATGCGGATAGATGATCTCCGACGATGCGCATGCAGATCGATGAATGCCGACGATGCACACGCAGATGGATGAATGCCGATGACGCGCACGCAAATTGACGATCGCCGATGATGCTCACGCAGATAGAAGAGCGCCGACGTCCCTCACGCACTTATCAATGAATGCCGATGACGCGCACGCGGGGAACGACGAACGCCGATGACACGCACGAGCTGATCAATGAATGCCAACGTCGTTCGCGCGCAGATCAACAAACGCCGATGACGCACACGTGCATATCGACGAATGCCAACAGCGCACGCGCGCTTATCAATGAAGGCTAATGATGCGTGCGCACGGATTGACGAACCCCGACGATGCTCACGCGGATCGATTATCGCCGACGATGCATGCGCGGATCGACGAACGCCGACAACGCTCGCACACTTATCGACGAATGCCGACGACGTGCGCACAGATTGATGAACGCCGACGACTCACGCGTGGTATCGATGAACGCGGACGATGCGTGCGTGTATCGACGAGCACTGACGATGCACGCTCAGACTGACGAACGCCGACATCACGCGCGGATCGACGAACGCCGATGACGCGCGCGCGGGGATCGATGAACGCCGATGATGCTCACGTGCTTATCGATGAACGCCGATGACGCACACGTGGGGATTGACGAATGCTGACGACGCGCACGAGCGAATCGACAAACGCCGACAACGCACGAGCGCTTATCGACGAATGCAGACAACGTGCGCTCAGGGAATGACGAACGCCGATGACACGCACGAGCAGATCGACGAACGCTGACGTCGTGCGCGCGCGGATTGACAAACACCGATAACATGCAAGCGCTTATCAGCGAATGCCGATGACGCGCAAGTATCGACGGATGCCAACGGCACGCGCACTTATCGATGAACGCTAAAGACGCACATGCGTGGATCGACGATCGCCGATGACGCACTCGCAGATCGATGAATGCCGACGACGCGCACAAGCAGATCAACGAACGCTGACAACGCGCGCGTGTGGATAAATGAACCCCGACAACGCGCACGCATTTCGACGAATGCCGATGACGCGTGCGCAGTTCGATGAACACCGATGACGTGCACGCAAATTGACGATCGCCGACTGTCGGGAGCCATGCAGGATGAGCCCCGCTGAGACACGGTTCTACGGCAACATGGCTCCTCTAAACCTGCAACTGCACGGCAGATGGATCCCTGACCTCTCCAGAATGACAAGGGCGTAGTGAGGCTAATTGAATAAGATCTTTTGACCTATTAAAGCTACAGTAGAAATCTATAAAGTTTATATTTAAGTTTATCTTTATTGGTGATCCATATAGAATTTAATAGATTACAATAATGTTAGCTTGGTATGATG
>PVHT020000070.1:45673-60593 GCA_004024745.2 Catagonus wagneri | reverse complement strand
CTAGTGCATTCCCGGGTACATCATGGGCAGGGTACATTGGGACAATGTAGCTTAAGCAGCAATAAACTGGCCTTCAGCCCACAGCAAGTTATGCATGGTTTGTGTAGTGTGACGTGTAAGCAAGTATATTGACTTTAGCATTGTTCTCATATCTAAGCTATCAAGCAAGCATTGCTCTGGCGCACCCAACAGATCAGCCCCAAGCAGTTTCATTTTAGTAAAAGTAAAATTCTTTAAAATTATGTTAGCCTTAAATCTATATTTATCTTCTCTTCATCATACCAAGCTAACATTAATCTATTAAATTCTATATGGATCACCAATAAAGATAAACTTAAATATAAACTTTATAGATTTCTACTGTAGCTTTTATAGGCCAAAAGATCTTGTGCAATTAGCCTCACTATGCCCTTGTCATTCTGGAGAGGTCAGGGATCCATCTGCCGTGCAGTTGCAGGTTTAGAGGAGTCATGTCCCCGTGGAACCGTGTCTCAGCGGGGCTCATCCTGCATGGCTCCCGACAGCCGACGACGTGCATGCGGATAGAAGAGTGCCGACGACGCTCACGCACTTATCGATGAACGCCGACGACGCGCGCATGGGGATCGACGAACACCAACAACACGCACGAGCGGATCGACGAACACCGACGATGCGCGTGCGCGGATAGACGAACACCAATGACGTCAAGCGGATTGACGAACGCCGACGATGTGTGCGCAAGGATCGCAGAACGCCAAAGATGCGCACGTGGATCAATGAAAGTCAATGATGCACGCGCTGATTGCCGATCGCTGATGCACACGCAGATGGATGAACGCCAATGACACGCACGCACAGATCGACCAACGCTGATGACGCGCGCACAGATCGATGATTGCTGACTACGTGCGCGCAGATCGACGATCGCCAACGATGCGTGCGCAGATTGATGAACGCCGACGTCGTGCACACGGATTGATGAATGCCAATGATGCGTGCGCGCAGATCAACGAACGCCGAAGACGCACGCGTGTGCTTATCGATGAACGCCGACGATGCACTCGCGGATCGATGAACGCCGACGACGTGCATGCAGATCGACGAACGCCGACGACATGTGCGCAGATTGATGATCGCTGACAACACGCACGCGGATCAAAGAACGCCAACAACACTCGCGCGATTATCGACGATCACCGATGACGCACGCGCGGATCAATGAACGCCGACATCATGTGCGGTCGACGATCGCAGATGATGCACTCGCGGATCGACGAATGCCGACGATGTGCACGCAGATTGACGATCGCCGACAACGCACACGCTGATCGACGAAAGCCGACGACGCGTGCGCAGAGTGACGATCGCCGACGACGTGCACGTGGATCAAAGAATGCCGACAACGCTCGTGCACTTATCGATGATCACCGACGATGCACACGCAGATCAACGAATGCTGACGTCGTGTGCAGATCGACGATCGCAGATGACTTACACGCGGATCGACGATCGCCAACGATGTGCCCGCGGATCGACGAACGCCAATGTCAGGTGTGGATTGATGAACGCGGATGACACGCACACGGATCGATGAACGCCGACGTCGCACGCGCGGATCGATGAACGCCGACGACGCGTGCGGATCAACAATCACAGACGACTTACGCGCGGATCAACGATCGCCAACGACGTGCATGCGGATCGACGAACGGCAATGTCACGTGCAGATTGACGAATGCAGACGATGCGCGTGCAGATCGATGAATGCCGATGTCACGTGTGTGGATCAATGAACGCCGACGATGCGCGCTTATCGACCAATGCCGACGACGTGTGCACGCGTATTGACGAATGCCGAAAACGCATGCGCAAGGATCAACAAACACCAAAGATGCACGCACGTATCGATGAACGGCGACGACGCTCGTGTGCTTATCGATGAACGCCGATGACGCACGCGCAGATTGATGATTGCCGATGATGTGCACGCGGATCGAAGAATGCCAACGACACTCACACGCTTATTGATGAATGCCAACGACACGCGTGCGGATCGACGAATGCCGATGACCCACGCGCCCGGATCGATGAATGCGGACGACACTTGCATGGATCGACGATCGCCAATGACGTGCCCGCAGATCGATGAACGCCGAAGTCACGTGCGGATGGAAGAACATGGACGACGTGCTCGCGGATCGACGAACGCCGATGTCGTGCGCACGGATCAACGAACGCCGACGACACGGTCGCACAGATCAATGAACGCCAAAGACGTGCATGAATCGACGAATGTCAATGATGCGCGTGGTGATCGATGATCACCGACGCACGCGCGGATCGACCAAAGCCGACAACGCACACGCAGTTCGATGATTGCCGACAATGTGCACGCGGATCAACGAATACGGATCACGCGCACGCAGATTGATGATCACCGAAGACACACGCACGGATCTGCGATCACGGACATCGCGCGCGTGGATCGACGAACGCCGACGACACGCGTGCGTGGATCGATGAATGCCGACGATGCGCGTGTGGGGATCGAGAAACGCTGACGATGCTCACACGCTTATCGATGAACGCCGACGATGCGTGCGTGGATAGAAGATCACTGACGTCGTGCACGCGGATCGACAAACACCGATGATGCACACGAGCGGATCGACAAACACCGATATCGTGTGCGCACGGATCGTTGAATGCCGATGACGCGCGAGCGCTTATCAACGAAAACTGACAACGCACGTGCTTATCGACGAATGACAACGGTGCACGCGTGCTTATCGACGAATGCTAATGATGCGCATGCATGGATCGACGATCGCCGATGACTCATGCGCGTGGATCGATGAATGCGGACGATACGCACGTGGATCGATGATCGCAGACGACATACACGTGGATCGACGAACGCGGACAACGCGCGCGCACGATCGATGAACACCAAAGATGCGCACCAGGATCAATGAATGCTGATGACGCTCATGCACTTATTGACGAAGGCCGATGACGTGCGTGCACGGATCGACGAACGCCGACGACGCTCTCGCGCTTATCGACGAATGCCAACGACGTGTGCACATGGATCAATGAACGCCAAAGACGCATGCGTGGATCGACGAACATCGACGATGCGCGCGCTGATTGACAATCACTGATGTGCATGCGGATCGACAAACTCCAATGATGTGCACGCACGGATCAACCAACACCGATGATGTGCACGCAGATTGACTATTGCCGACCATGTGCACTCGGATCGACGAACGCGGAAAACGTGCACGCAGATCGACAATCGCCAATAATGCCCACGCAGATTGACGATTGCTGACGACGCACACGCGGATCAATGAATGCCGACGACGCTCGCGTGCTTATCGATGAAGGCCGATGACGCGCATGCAGATCGATGAACGACGATGACTCACGCACCCGGATCGACAGACGCGGACGTCACACGCGCGGATCGACAATCACAGATGATGTACGCATGGATCGATGATCGCCAATGACACGCCCGCGGATCGATGAATGCTGATGTTGCGTGCAGATCGACGAACGCGCATGAAGCACGCGTGTGGATCGATGATTGCAGATGACTTACATGCAGATCGACGATCACCAGCAACGTGCCCGTGGATCGACGAATGCCGATGTCGAGCGCGCGGATCAACAAAAGCCGACGACGCGAACGCGCGTATCGACGAACGCCGACGACGCGCACGCACATATCAACGAACGCCGATGACACGCACGCGCGAATCGACGAACGCCGATGATGCGCGTGCATGGATCAGTGAATGCCAAAGACGCACCCGCAGATCAACAAACGCCGATGACGCTCGCGCACTTATCGATGAACACTGATGATGCGCGTGTGGATCAATGAACGCCAAACACGCGCGTGTGGATCGACCAATGCCAAATATGCGCACGCGCTTACCGATGAATGCCGATGATGCGCGCGCAGATTGACGATCGCTGACGAGGCACACGCGGTTCGAAGAACGCCGATGATGCTCACGTGCTTATCGACGAACGCCGACGATGCACGCGCGGATCCACGAATGACGATGGCTCACGTGCACGGATTGACGAATACGGACGACACACGTGTGGATCGACGATCGCAGATGACGTACGAGCAGATCGACGATCGCCAACGATGTGCCCACGGATCGACAAACGCCGACGTCGCGTGTGGATCGAAGAACACGGACGACACGCGCGCAGATTGACGAACACAGACGATGACCGCGCAGATTGACGATGGACGATGACACGCATGCGGATCAACAAACACAGACGACGCTCGCGTGCTTATCGACAAACGCCAACGTCATGCGCGTGAATCGATGAACGCCGATGACTCACGCGCCTGGATCGGCGAACGTGGACGACACGCGCGTGGATCGAGGATCGCAGACGACGTACACGCGGATCGACGATCGCCCATGACATGCCCGCGGATCGACGAACGCCGATGTCGCGTGCAGATCGACGAACGCGGATGACGTGCGTGCAGATCGACGAAAGCCGAAGACACGTGCGCATCGACGTACGTCATTGTTGTGCACGCGGAATGACGAACGCCAGCGACGCGTGCTCGTGGATCGACGAAAGCCAAAGATGCACGCGTGTGGATTGACGAGGGCCGACGTCGTGGGCGCGTGGATCGACGAATGCCGACAACATGCATGAGCAGAACGACGAACGCCAATGACGTGCGTGCGTGGATCGATGAATGCCGATGACACGCATGAGCGGAACGACGAACGCCAACGTCGTGCGTGCGTGGATCGACGAATGCCGACGACACGCGCGTGGGGATCAATGAACGCCGATGATGCGCACGAGCGGATCGATGAACGCCGACGTCGTGCGTGCACGGATCAACGAACGCCGACAACGCGTGAGTGCTTATTGACGAATGACGACGACGCGCACGCAGATCGATGAACGCCAACGACGCTCGCGTGCTTATCGACAAACGCCGATGACGCGTGCGCGGATCAACGAACACCGATGACTGGCACGTGGATCGACGAATGCGGACGACACACGCACAGATCGACGATCACAGACGATGTATGCACGGATCGATGATCGCCAATGACGTGCCCACGTATCGACGAATGCCGACGTCGTGTGCGGATCGACGAACACGGATGATGCGTGTGTGGATCAACGAACGCCGACGACGTGCGCGCGGATTGAAGAACGCCGACGACGCACGCGTGCGGATCGGCGAACGCCGATGACGTGCGTGCTTAGATCAACGAACGCCGACAACTTGCACACCCGGATTGATGAACGCTGACCACACTCATGTGCTTATCAATGAACGCTGATGACGCACGCTCACGGATCAACAAATGCCAAAGATGTGCGCACGGATCAATGAACGCCAACGACGCTCACGCACTATCGACGAATGCCGATGATGTGCATGCAGATCGATGATCACCTATGACACCCATGCAGATTGATGATCACCGACGATGCACACGTGGATCGAAGAATGCCGACGACACTTGCGCACTTATCGACGAACGTCAATGACGTGCGCGCAGATCGACGAACGCAGATGACTGGCACGCGGATCGGCGAACGCAGACGACATGCGCGTGGATCGATGATCACAGACGATGTATGCGTGGATCGACGATTGCCAATGACGTGCCCACGTATCGACGAATGCCGACGTCGTGTGCGGATCAACGAACACGGATGATGCGTGCGTGGATCAACAAAAGCCGATGACGTGCGTGCGGATCGAAGAACGCCGAGGACGCACGCGTGCAGATCGAAGAACGCCGACGACGCATGCACACGGATCAACAAATGCCAAAGACGTGCGTGCGGATCGAATAACGCCGACAACGCTCACGTGCTTATCAACGAAGGCTGATTACGTGCACGCATGGATCGACGAACGCCGACGACTCTCACGCACTCATCGACGAACGCCGACGACGTGCGCGCACATATCAACGAACGCCAAAGACGCACGTGCGGATTGACGAAAGTCGACGATGCGCGCGCTGATCGATGATCGCCGACACGCGTGCGGATCGATGAACGCTGATGACATGCATGCACGGATCGACCAACGGCGATGACGCACGCAGTGATCGACGATTGCCGACGACGTGTGTGCAGATTGACGAATGCAGAAGACGCGTGCACGGATTGATGATCGCCGATGTCCCGCATGCGGATCGACGAACGCCAACGATACTCACGTGCTTATTGACGAACACCGATGACGCGACACAGATCATTGAACGCCGACGACACGCACGCAGATTGATGATCGCCGATGAAGTGCACGCGGATCGATGAACACCGACGACGCTCGCGCGCTTATCGACGAAAGCCAACGACGCGCGCGTGGATTGACGAATGCCGATGACTCACGCGTGCAGATCGACGAACGCAGATGACACGCACGTGGATCGACAATCGCAGACGACATACATGCAGATCAATGATCGCCAATGACGCACCTGCGGGTCGACGAATGCAGGCAACGCGCGCGCGGATCGATGAAAGCCGAAGACGTGCATGCGGATTTACAAATGCTGATATCGCATGCGCAGATCGACGAATGACGACGACGTGCATGGATGGACGAACGCTGATGACGCTCGCACGCTTATCGACAAATGCTGACGACGTGCGCGCAGATCGACGAACGCCGATGACTCCATTGCGCAGATCGACGAATGCTGATGACACGCGTGTGGATCGACGATCGCAGATGACGTACGCGTGGATCGACGTTCACCAATGACGTGCCCGCGGATCGATGAACGCTGATGTCGCACACACGGATCGACGAACGCCGACGACGCACGCGTGCGGATCAACAAACACTGACGACGTGTGCATGCTTATCGAGGAATGCCGAAGACGCGCGTGCGTAGATCAACGAACGCCGACAACGTGTGCACACTTATCGACGAACGCCGATGATGTGCACACGCTTATCGATGAACGCCGATGATGCGTGCGCGCAGATCGACGAACGCCGACGATGCGCATGCACGGATCAACGAACGCAAAAGACACGCGTGCCGATCGACGAACGTCGACAATGCGCGTGCAGATCGATGATTGCTGACGCGCACGAGGATCGACGAACGCCGATGACACGCACGCACGGATCGACCAAAGCCAACAACGCGTGCGCAGAATGACGATTGCCGATGACGCGCACGCGGATCGAAGAACGCCAAGACTCGCGCACTTATTGACGTATGCCGATGACGTGCACGCGTGGACAGACGAAAGATGATGACATGCACGCGGATCGATGAACGCCGATGATGTGCAAGCAGTTCGACGAACGCCGACGATGCTCGCACGGATCAATGATCGCCGACGATGCATGCGCGATCGACAAATGCCAACGATGCTCGCGCACTTATCGACGAATGCCAATGACACGCACGCGGATCGCCGAACGCCGATGACTCACACGTGCGGATCGATGAACACGGACAATGCGCACGTGGATCGACGATCGCCGATGACACGCATGCGGATCAATGAACACCGACCTCACGCGTGCGCGGATAGACGAATGCTGAAATCACGTGCACGGATCGACGAGGGCCAATGACGCGCGTGTGCAGATGGATGAGGGCCGAAGACGCGCACGCGTGGATCAACGAACGCTGACGATGTGCAAGCATATGGGCGAATGCCGACGACGTGCGTGCGGATCGATGAACACCGACATCGCGTGCGCTGATCGACGAACGCCGAAGATGCGCATGCGCTTATCGACGAACGCCGATGATGCACGCGTGGGGATAGATGAACGCGACGATGCTAGCGCACTTATCAACGAATGCCGACAACGTGCACGCGTGGGGATAGACGAACGCCGATAACACTCACGCGCTTATCGACGAATGCCGAAGACACACGTGGGGATAGACAAACGCCGACGACGCTCGTGCGCTTATCGACGAACGCCGATGACGTGCACACGTGGATCGATGAACGCCGACGACGCTCACGCGCTTATTGATGAACGCCGACAATGCGTGTGCGCGGATCAACGAACGCCAAAGACGTGCGTGTGGATCGACGAACGTCGACGATGTGCGCGCTGATCGACGATCGCCGACGCACGCGCGGATCAACGAACGCCGATTACGCGTGCGCACGGATCGACCAACGCCGACGACGTGCGTGCAGATTGACGATTGCTGACCACGTGAGCGCTGATTGACGAATGCGTATGACGCGCACGCGGATCGACGATTGCCGATGACGCACACGCGGATCGACGAACGCCAACGACGCTCATGCACTTATCGACGAACGCCGATGACGTGCACGCAGATCGATGAACGCCAATGACACGTGCGCAGATTGATGATCACCGACGATGCGCACGTGGATCAACGAACACCGAGGACGCTCGCGGGCTTATCAACAAATGCCGACGTCGCACGCATGGATCGACGAACACCGATGACTCACGCGCGTGAATCGACGAATGGGGATGACACGGGCGCGGATTGACGATTGCAGATGACGTACGCGTGGATCGACGATCGCCAACGATGCGCCCGTGGATTGACGAATGCCGATGTCACTTGGGGATCGACAAATGCGGACGACGCGTGCGTGGATCGACGAAAGCTGATGACGCACGCGCGGATCGATGATTGCTGATGAAGCGCGCTCAGATCAATGAATGCCAACAACGTGCATGCCCGGATTGATGAACGCCGATGACACGCATGCGCTTATCACAAACGCCGATGACACGCGCTCACGGATCAATGAATGCCAAAGATGTGCGCGTGGATCAATGAACGCCAACGATGCTCACGCGCTTATCGACGAATGCCGATAATTTACACGCAGATCGATGATCGCCTACGACACCCATGCAGATTGATGATCGCCGACGACATGCACGCAGATCGAAGAACACCAACGACGCTTGTGCGCTTATCGATGAACGTCGACGACACGCGCGTGGATCGATGAACGCAGACGACACACACGTGCGGATCGACGAACACAGAGGATGCGCGTGCGGATCAATGATCGCAGATGACGTACGCGCGGATCGATGATCGCAAACGACGTGTCCGCGGATCGACGAACGCCAAAGACGCACACGTGCGGATCGACGAACACCGATGATGCGCGCGTGCGGATCAATGAACGCTGATGATGCACACGCAGATAGACAAACGCCGACAATGCGCACGCAGATCGATGAATGCCAATGACACACGTGCATATTGACGATCGCCGACGACGCGCACGCGGATCAAAGAACGCCGACAACACTCACGCGCTTATCAACGAATGCCGATGACGTGCACGCAGATTGACGAATGCCGACAATGCACGGACAGAATGATGATCACCGATGACGCGCACGCAGATCAAAGAACGCCGACGATGATCGCGCGCTTATCGATGAACGCCGATGACACGCGTGCGGATCGACAAACGCCGATGACTCATGCGTGCGGATCGACAAACACGGACGACACATGCGCAGATCAACGATCGTAGATGACGTACCTGCGGATCGATGATCGCCAACGACGCGTGCGCGCGGATCGACGAACGCCGACGACACACGCGCGGATCGACGAACGCCGACGACATGCACGCATGGATCGAAAACGCCAAAAATGCACGTGCGGATCGACGAACGTCGACGATGTGCGCGCTGATCAACGATCGCCGACGCGCGCGTAGATCGACGAACGCCAATGACATGCGCGCACGGATCGACCAACGCCAACGTCGTGTGCCGCGGATTGACGAACACCGATGATGCGCAAGCGCTTATCGATGAACGCCAATGATGCGTGCGCACTTATCGATGAACACCAATGACGTGCACGCAGATTGACGAACACTGACAACGCGCACACAAATTGACGATTGCTGAAGATGCACACACGTATCGAAGAACGCCGATGACGCTCGCGCGCTTATTGACTTATGCCGACGATGCGCGCGCACGGACAGACGAAAGACGATGACGCGCATGTGGATCAATGAACGCCGACAACACCCACGCGGATCGACGAATGCGGACAACATGCACGCGGATCGACAAAGGCCGACGACGTGCACGCAGATCGATGAATGCCGATGACGCTCGCACACTTATCGATGAACGCCAACGTCACGCGTGCGAATCGACGAACGCGGATGACTCACATGTGCGGATCGATGAATGCGGAAAATGCGCGCATGGATCGACGAACACGGGCGAGGCACATGAGGATCGATGATTGCTGACGACATGCGCACAGATTGACGATCGCCGACGACATGCATGCAGATCAATGAACGCCGACCTCGCGCGTGCGTGGATAGACGAACGCTGACGTCGCGCGCACAGATCGACGAACGCTGACGATGTGTGCATGTGGATCGATGAACGCCAAAACACATGCATGCTTATAGACGAAAGTCGACAACACGCTCGCATGTATCGACAAATGCCGACGACGCGCGCGCGGGGATCGACGAACGCCAACGACACTCGCGCGGATCAAAGATTGCCAATAATGCACGCGTGGATCAATGAACGCCGACGACGCTCGCACACTTATCGACGAACGCCGATGACGCACGTGCGGATTGACGAACGCCGACAACTCACGTGTGGTATCGACGAACGTGGACGACGCGCGCGTGTATCGACGAACGCCGACGACACACGCGGGGATTGACGAACGCCGACGTCGCTCACGTGCTTGTCGATGAACGCCGAAGATGCGCGCACGGGGATTGACGAACTCCGACGATGCACACGAGTGGATCGACGAATGCCGACGACGCACGAGCGCTTATTGACAAACGCCGATGATGCGCGCGCACGTATCGACAAATGCCAATGGCGCACGTGTGCTTATTGACGAACGCTAAAGACGCATGCGCATGGATCGATGATCACCGATGACGCACTTGCGGATCGATGAACGCCGACGACGCGCACGCACAGATCAATGAACGCCGATGATGCGCTCGTGCGGATAGATGAAATCTGACAACACGCACGCAGATCGATGAACGCCGATGATGCGCGCGCAGATCAATGAACGCCGATGATGCGCATGCAATTTGACGATCGCTGACGATGTGCACGCAGATAGAAGAGCGCCGATGACCCTCACGCACTTATCGACGAATGCCAACGACGCGCGCGTGGGGAACGACAAACACCGACGACGCGCACGAGCGGATCGACGAACACCAACAGCGCACGTGCACTTATCAATGAAAGCTAATGACGCGCGCGTGTGGATCGACGAATGCCAATGACGCTCACGTGGATCGATGATCGCCGATAATGCACGGTTTGATGAACGCCGATGACGCTCACACACTTATTGATGAACGTCGATGATGTGCACGCGGATCGACGAATGCCGACGACTCACGTGTGGTATCGACGAATGTGGACGATGCACGCGTGTTTCGATGAACCCTGACAATGCGCGCACGGATTGATGAACGCCGACATCGTGCGTGGATTGACGAATGCCGATGACGCGCGCGCAGGGATCGATGAACGCCGATGACGCTCACGTGCTTATCGACGAACGCCGACGACGTGCGCGTGGGGATTGACGAACGCCGATGACGCGCACGAGTGGATCAACGAACGCCGGTGACGCGTGGGCGCTTATTGACGAATGCTGACGATGCGCACGAGCAGATCGACGAATGCCGACGTCGTGCACGTGAAGATCGATGGACGCCGATGAAACGCAAGCGCTTATCGACGAACGCCGATGACATGCGTGCGCGTATCGATGAACGCCAATGGTGTGCTCGCTTATCGATGAATGCTAAAGATGCACGTGCGCGGATCGACGATCGCCGATGACGCACTCGCGGATCGACGAACGCCGACAATGCGCACGCGCAGATCAACAAACGCCGATGACGCGCGCGTGTGGATAAATGAACTCCAATGATGCACACGCATATGGACGAACACCAACGATGCGTGTGCAGATCGATGAACACCAATGACGTGCACGCAAATTGACGATCGCCGATGACGCGCTCGCGGATAGAAGAGCGCCAACGACGCTCACGCACTTATCAACGAATGCTGATGTCATGCATGTGGGGATCGATGAACGCCGATGATCCATGTGCACAGATCGATGAACGCCGAAGACGTCGCACGGATCGACCAACGCCGACAACACACCCGTGCGGATCGACGAACGCTGATGACGTGCGCGCACGGATCGAAGAATGCCAAAGACGCGCGCGTGGATCGACGAACGTCGACGATATGCGTGCTGATCGACGATCACCGACGCGCGCGCAGATCGATGAACACCAATGACACGCGTTAATGGATCGACCAATGCCGATGACGCACGCGCAGATTGATGATTGCCGAAAATGTACGTGTGGATCGATGATCGCCGATGACGCACGCGTGGATGGACGAACGCCGACGTCATGCATACGGATTGATGAACGCCGATGATGCGCGCGTGCAGATCGACGAACGCCGAAGACGCACACACGCTTATCGAATAACGCCGATGATGCGTGTGCGGATCGACAAATGCTGATGACTCACGCGCGTGGATCGACGAACGCGGACAAAACGTACACGGATCAAAGATCGTAGATGACGTACACGCGGATCGATGATCGCCAACGATGCACGCACGTGGATTGACGAACACCGACGACGCGCACGCACGGATCGAGAACGCCAAAAAAGCGCACGCGGATCGACGAACATCGACGATGTGTGCGCTGATCTTTGATCGCCTACGTGTGCGCAGATCGATGAACGCCAATGACACGCACTCACGGATCGACCAACACCGACGTCGTGCGCGCACGGAACGATGAAAACCGACGACGCGCAAGTGCTTATCGATGAATGCCGATGAAGCACGCACGCGTATCGACGAACGGCCACGGCGCATGCGTGCTTATCGATGAACGCTAATGACGCGTGTGCACGGATCGACGATCACCGATGACACACTCGTGGATCGATGAACACAGACAACACACGCGTGCTTATCGATGAACACCAATGACGTGCACGCAGATCGACGAACACCGACAACGCGCGCCCAGATTGACAATTGCCGACGATGTACACGTGGATCAAAGAACGCCGACGATGCTCACGCGCTTATTGACTTACGCCGATGACGTGCACACGCGGACAGACGAAAGACGATGACACGCATGCGGATCGACGAACGCCGATGACACACGCGCGGATCGACGAACGCGGACGATATGCGCACGGATCGACGAATGCCGACGACGTGCACGCAGATCGACGAATGCCGACGACGCTCGTGCGGATCGATGATCGCCGATGACGCACGCGTGGATGGACGAACGCCGACGTCATGCATATGGATTGATGAACGCCGATGATGCGCGCGTGCAGATCGACGAACGCCGAAGACGCACGCACGCTTATCGAATAACGCCGATGATGCATGTGCGGATCGACAAATGCCGATGACTCACGCGCGTGGATCGACGAACGCGGACAAAACGTACACGGATCGAAGATCATAGATGACGTACACGCGGATCGATGATCGCCAACGACGCGCACACGTGGATCGACGAACACCGACGACGCGCACGCACGGATCGAGAACGCCAAAAAAGCGCACGCGGATCGACGAACATCGACGATGTGTGCGCTGATCTTTGATCGCCTACATGTGCGCAGATCGATGAACGCCAATGACACGCACTCACGGATCGACCAACACCGACGTCGTGCGCGCACGGAACGATGAAAACCGACGACGCGCAAGTGCTTATCGATGAATGCCGATGAAGCACGCACGCGTATCGACGAACGGCCACGGCGCATGCGTGCTTATCGATGAACGCTAATGACGCGTGTGCACGGATCGACGATCACCGATGACACACTCGCGGATCGATGAACACAGACAACACGCGCGTGCTTATCGATGAACACCAATGACGTGCACGCAGATCGACGAACACCAACAACGCGCGCCCAGATTGACAATTGCCGACGATGTACACGTGGATCAAAGAACGCCGACGATGCTCACGCGCTTATTGACTTACGCCGATGACGTGCACACGCGGACAGACGAAAGACGATGACGCGCATGCGGATCGACGAACGCCGATGACACCCGCGCGGATCGATGAACGCGGATGACATGCGCACGGATCGACGAATGCCGACGACGTGCACACAGATCGACGAATGCCGACGACGCTCGTGCGGATCGATGATCGCCGACGATGCATGCGCGGATCGACGAACGCCGATGACGCTCGCACACTTATCGATGAACGCCAACGTCAGGCGTGTGGATCGACGAACACCGATGACTCACACGTGCGGATCGATGAACACGGACAATGCGCGTGCGGATCGACGAACACGGGTGAGGAACACGAGGATCGACGCTTGCTGACGACACGCGCGCAGATCGATGATCGCCGACTGCCGAGGTCCAGCCTCAGCAGGGAAGTGGGTGCCCCTAAGGAATAACGGCGTCGGCGAATAATGACAGGAGTCAGGTGTGCAGCAGGCGAGGTGCTTCTATCTTCACTCCTGATTTATTCCTCAGTTTTTCTTATATCCCATTTTGGCTCCTGGTGGTCTGATCATGCCACCAGGACACCCCTTTTTCTCATTGGCTTTCAAAATCAGTAGGTCACACAATAGGTTCACAAGATCAACAGGTCATAGGATTAGCAGTTTGCAAATTAACAGGTTTTGGGTTAACAATCGTTTCTAAGGTTACTATCTAACATCAGCAGTTTCTCATTTACTCAAAGATTGTAAAAATACCTCATCCCAGACATTGTTCCTCTTATACAAGACCAACTGGTTCCCCTTCTATTACATAAAATTAAACTGTTTCTT
>PVHT020000070.1:31917-44673 GCA_004024745.2 Catagonus wagneri | reverse complement strand
TAAATTTTTTTACTATGTTAGTATTAAATCTATATTCATCTTCTCTTCATCATACCAAGCTAATATTATCATAATCTATTAAATTCTATATGGATCACCAGTAAATATGGAACTAAACATTAACTTTATAGATTTCTACTGTAGCTTTTATAGGCCAAAAGATCTTGTGCAATTAGCCTCACTATGCCCTTGTCATTCCAGAGAGGTCAGGGATCCATCTGCCGTGCAGTTGCAGGTTTAGAGGAGCCATGTCCCCGTGGAACCGTGTCTCAGCGGGGCTCATCCTGCATGGCTCCCGACAGCCGACGATGTGCGTGCAGATTGATGAACGCCGACCTCGCGCGTGCGCGGATAGGTGAATGCTGACGTCGTGCGCACGGATCGACGAACGCCGACGAAGTGCGCGTGCGGATCGACGAACACCAAAGACACACGCGTGCTTATAGATGAAAGTCGACGACGCGCACGCATGGATCGACAAACGCCGATGACGCGCGTGCGGGGATCGATGAAAGCCAACGACGCTCGCGTGGATCGATGATCGCCGATGATGCACGCACGGATCGATGAACGCCGACGATGCTCGCACACTTATCGATGAATGCCAATGATGCACGCACGGATCGATGAATGCCGACAACTCACATGTGGTATCGACGAATGCGGATGACGCGTGCGTGTATCGACGAACGCCGACGACGTGCCCGCGGATCAACGAACGCCAACCTCATGTGTGGATTGACGAACACGGACGACGCGCACGCGGATCGAAGAATGCCGACGACGTGTGTGGATTGACGATCGCAGACGACTTACGCGCGGATCGACGATCGCCAATGACGTGCCCGTGGATCGACGAACGCCAACGTCATGTGCGGATTGACGAACGCGGACGACGCGCGCGCGGATCAATGAACGCCGACATCGCGCACGCAGATCGATGAATGCTGACGATGCGCAATTATCGATGAATGCCGACAACGCGCGCGCGCGGATCGACGAACGCCGAAGAAGCACGTGCACCGATCAACGAACACCAAAGACGCGCGCGTGGATCGACGAACGTCGACAACGCTCGCGCGCTTATCAATGAACGCCGACGACCCGTGCACAGATTGATGATCACTGACGACACAGATGCAGATCGAAGAACGCCGATGACACTCACATGCTTATCGACGAACACCGATGACATGCGCGTGGATCGACGAACGCCGATGACCCACGCACCCGGATCGACGAATGTGGACAACACGTGCGTGGATCGACGATCGCAGACGACGTACGCGTGGATCAACGATCGCCAATGTCGGGCCCGCAGATCGATGAACGCCGAAGTTGCGTGCAGATGGAAGAACCTGGACGACGTGCTCGCGGATCGACGAATGCCGATGTTGCACGCACAGATCGACTAACACCAACGACGCACGCGCGTGGATCGACGAACGCCAACGACACGCACGTGCTTATCGACCAACGCCGACGATGCACGCGCGCGAATCGACAAACGTGGACGACGTGGGCGCATGGATCAATGAAATCCAAAGCCATGCGTGCGGATCGACAAACGCCGACAACGCGCGTGTGGGGATCGACAAACACCGACGATGCTCACGCGCTTATTGATGAACGCCGACGATGCGCACGCGGAAAGATGATCACTGATGTCGCACGCTCGGATCGACGAACGCCGATGACGCGCATGAGCGGATCGACGAACGCTGATGTTGTGCACGCGCGGATCGACTAATGCCGATGACGCATGAGTGCTTATCGATGAACACTGATGACGCACGCGCTTATCAACGAACGCCAACGGTGCACGTGTGCTTATCAACGAACGCTAATGACGCACGTGCCCGGATCGATGATCGCCGATGACTCACACACGTGGATCGATGAATGCGCACGCCACGCATGCAGATCGACGATCGCAGACGACATACGCACAGATCGACAAACGTGGACGATGCGCACGCATGGATCGATGAACGCAAAAGACTTGCGCGTGGATCGATGAACGCTGACGACGCTCATGCGCTTATCAATGAAGGCTGATGATGTGCACGCACGGATCGATGAACGCCGATGACGCTCTCGCGCTTATCAACGAATGCCGACGATGCGCGCGCACGGGTCAACGAACGCCAAAGATGCGTGCTTGGATCGACGAACGTCGACGATGTGCGCGCTGATCATCGATCGCCGACGCACGTACGGATCAATGAACGCCGATGATGTGCACGCACGGATCAACCAATGCCGACGACGAGTGCGCAGATAGACTATTGCCGATGATGTGTGCGTGGATCGACGAATGCGGAAGACGTGTGCGCGGATGGACGATCACCGATGACGCACACAAAGATTGATGATCGCTTACGATGCGCACGTGGATTGATGAACACAGAAGACGCTCGCGCGCTTATCGATGAACGCCAACGTCGCGTGCGTGGATCGACGAACGCCGATTACTCATGCGCCCGGATCGAAGAACGCTGATGACAGGCGCGCGGATTGATGATCACAGATGACGTATGCGCAGATCGATGATCGCCAACGACACGCCCGTGGATCGACGAACGCCGATGTCGTGTGCAGATCGACGAACGCGGATGACGTGCGCGTGGATTGACGAAAGCCGACGACATGCGCGTGGATCAATGAACGCCGATGTCGTGCGCGTGGATCGATGAAAGCCGACGTCGCGCGCGTGGATCGACGAACGCCGACGACGTGCGCACGGATCGACCTACGCCGACAACGCGTGCTCAGATTGACGAACGCGGATGACACGCACGCGGATCGATGAAAGCAGATGACCCACGCTTTGGATCGATGATCGGCAACAATGCGTGCGCGGATCGACTAACACCAACGACGCGTGCGTTCGGATCAACAAATGCCGATGACGCCCGTGCAGATTGATGATCACCGATGACACGTGCGGGGCTTGACAAACGTCATCCTCCCACGCGCGCGGATCGACGAACGCCGATGACGCTCGTGCGCTTATCGACGAATGCTGACTACGCACGCGCACGGATCGAAGAACGCTGATGACCCGCACGTGCGGACCGATGAAAGACAATGACGCGCACGTGGATCGACAAACACCGACGATGCCCACACGGATCGATGATCGCAGACAACGTGCACGCAGATCAATGAACGCCAACGGTGCACGCACGCTTACCACTGATCGCTAATGATGCACGCACGCGGATCGACGATCACCGCCGACGCACTCGCGGATCGACGAATGCCGATGACGTGAGCGCGCGGATCGACGAACACCGATGACGCGCACGTGTGGATTGATGAACTCCGATGACGCGCACGCAGATCGAAGAACGCCGACGATGCTCGCATGCTTATCGTCGATCACCGACGACGCGCATGCAGATCGATGAACACCGACGATGCACACACAGATTGATGATCGCCGATGACGCACACGTGGATCGAAGAACGCCGACGACACTCGTGTGCTTATCGACGATCACCAATGATGCGCACGTGGATCGATGAACGCCGACGACACTCGCGCACTTATCGACAAACACCGATCACGCACGCACGGATCAACGAACGCCGAAGACTCACACGCGCGGATCAACGAACGTGGATGACACACGCGTGGATCGACTATCGCAGATGACGTACGCGTGGATCGACATTCACCAACTATGTGCCCATGGATCGACGAATGCTGATGTCACACGCGCGGATCGACAAACGCCGATGATGCACGCGTGCGGATCGACAAACGCCGATGACGCATGTGCGCTTATCGATGAATGCTGATGACGCATGCACGTGGATCGACGAACGCCGATGACATGCGCACGCTTATCGATGAACACCGACAATGCGCGCGCATGAATTGACGAACGCCAATGACGCAGGCGCACGGATCAACGAACGCCAAAGACGCGCGCGCGGAACGACGAAAGTTGACGATGCGCGTGGTGATCGACGATCACTGACGTGTGCACGGATCAACGAACGCCGATGATGCACGCGCATGGATCGACCAACGCCGACGATGCGCGTGCAGTTCGACGATTGCCGACGATGTGCGCGTGCGGATCGACGAACTCCAATGGCGCACGCGCACTTATCGACGAATGCTAGAGATGCGCGTGCACGTATCGATGATATCCGATGACTCACACACGGGGATCGATGAATGCGGATGACACACGTGCGGATCGACAATCACAGATGACGTACGCGTGGACCGACGATCGCCAACGACACGCCCACAGATCAACGAATGCGAAAGATGCGCTCGCGGATCGACGAACGTCGATGATGCGTGTGGTGATCGACGATTGCCAACGATTGCGCAGATCGACGAACACCGATGACGCACATGCACGGATCGACTAACGCCGATGACACGTGCGCAGATTGACTATTGCTGACGACGTGCGCGCGGATCAACCAATGCGGAAGACGCACGCGCAGATTGACGATCGCCGATGACGCGTGCGTGGATCGATGAACGCCAATGATGCTCGTGCGCTTATCAACAAACTCCGATGACGCGCACGCAGATTGACGAAAACTGACAACGCGCGCGCAGATTGATGAACGTTGATGATGTGCATGCGGATCAATGAACACCGACGACGCTCGTGCGCTAATCGACGAATGCCGATGTCGCGCGCGTGGATCGACAAACACCGATTACTCACGTGCCTGGATCGAAGAACGCAGACGACACACCCGTGGATCGACGAACGCCAATGACACGCCCGTGTATCGATGAACGCCGACGTCGCGTGCGGATCGACGAATGCGGACGACGCGCGAGTGAATCAATGAACGCCGATGTCTTGCGCATGGATCGATGAACACCGACGTCGCGTGCATGGATCGACGAATGTGGATGATGCGTGCGCACGGATCTACGAGGGCCAATGACGCACGCGCCCGGATCGAAGAGGGCCAATGACACACGCGCACGGATCGATGATCGCCGACGATGCCCGCGGGGATCGACGAACGCCGACGAGTCGTGCGCGCTGATCAACGAGGGCCGACGATGCGCGCGCACGAATCGATGAACGCCGATGACCGCGTGGATTTATGAATGCCGACGATGCGCGTGTGGATGGATGAATGCCGACGACATGCGCACGTATGGGCGAATGCCGATGACGTGCGTGTGGACCGACGAATGCCGATGACGTGCACACAGATCAACAAACGCCGACAAGGCGCGCTCAGATCGATGAACACAGATGACGCGTGTGCGTGGATCGACGAATGCCAACAACGCATGCTCAGATCGATGAACGCGGATGAGATGCACGCGTCAACGAATGCCGACGACGCGTGCTTCGGATCGACGATTGGCGACGACGCGCATGCGGATCGACAAATGCCAATGACGCGTGCGTTCAGATCGACGAACGCCAATGACGTCCACGCGGATCGACGATCGTCGACAATGCGTGGGCCGATCGATGAACATAGACGTCCCGCGCGTGCGGATCGACGAACGCCGATGACGCTCGTGCGCTTATCAATGAATGCCGACTACGCACGTGCACGGATCAAAGAACGCCGACGACCCGCGCGTGCGTACCAACAAACGAGGACAACGTGTGCGCAGATCGACAAACGCTGACGACGTGCACGCGGATCAATGAAGGACGATGACGCACGGGCGATTATCTACGAACGCCGACGAAGCTCGCGCGGATCGACGATCGCCAACGATGCATGTGTGGATCGATGATCGCCGACGACACTCGCACACTTATCGAAAAACGCTGACTACGCGCGCACGGATCAACGAACGCCGACAACTCACGCATGCGGATCGACCAACGCAGATGACCCGCGCGCATATCGATGAACGCAGACGAGGCACACGTGGATCGACGATTGCTGATGACGCACGCGGATCGACGAATGCTGACAATGCGTGTGCGCGGATCGACGAATGCCGTATACGCATGCGCGCTTATAGACAAAAGTCGACGACACGCGTGTGTGTATCAATGAATGCTGACGACGCTCGTGTGCTTATCGATGAATGCCGATGATGCGCACGAACAGATCGATGAACGCCGAAGTGCGCGCGCGGATCGACGAATGCCGACGACGCGCGAGCGCTATCGATGTATGCCGATGACGCGCGCGCACGTATCGACGAATGCCAATGGCGCCTGCGCATCTATCGATGTACGTTAATGATGCGCATGCGTGGATTGACGATCGCAGACGACGCGCACGTGGATTGAAGAACGCCGATGACACTCACGCGCTTATCGACGAATGCCGACGATGCACGCGCACGGATCGATGAACGCCCACGATGCACGCGCGGTTCGACGATCGCTGACGACGCACTCATGGATTGACGAAGGCGATGACATGCATGCGGATAGACGAACGCCGATTACGCGCGTGCGGATCGACGATCACCGACGATGCACGCGCAGATAAATGAATGCCAACATCGCGCACGCGTAGATTGACGAACACCGATGACGTGTATGTGGATAAATGAACGCCGATGACGCCCGTGCAGATCGAAGAACACCGACGATGCGCACACGGATCGACGAACGTGGACAATGCGTGCGTGGATCGACGATCACCGACGACACACACGCGGATCGATGATTGCTGACAATGCACTTGCGGATCGAAGAACGACGAAAATGCACACGCACGGATCGACGAACACCGATGACGTATGCGTGTGGATGGACGAACGCCGATGACTTGCACGCAGATCGACAAACGCGGAGGACGCGCGCACGGATCGACGAACTCTGACGACGTGCACGCAGATCGACGAATGCCGATGTCGCATGTGGAATGATGAATGCAGACAACACGTGCGCAGATCGACGAACGTGGATGACGCCCACACAGATTGACGATGGCCGAAGATGCGCACGCAGATCGATGAACGCTGATGATGCTCGCGTGCTTATCGACGAACGCCAATGTCGTGAGCGTGGATCGACGAACGCTGATGACTCACACGCTCGGATTGACGAACGCGGATGACACGCGCGTGGATCGATGATCGCAGACGACGTACGCGCGGATCGACGATCGCCAATGACATGCCCGCGGATCAATGAATGCTGACGTCGCGTGCGGATCGACGAATGCGGATGACGTGTGTGTGGATCGACGAAAGCCGAAGACGCGCGCGTGGATTGACATACGCCATTGTTGTGCACGCGGAACGACGAATGCCGACGACGCACACTCGCGGATCAACGAAAGCTGACGACGCGCGCGTGTGGATCGACGAGGGC
Source organism: Catagonus wagneri (assembly GCA_004024745.2). NCBI lineage: Eukaryota > Metazoa > Chordata > Mammalia > Artiodactyla > Tayassuidae > Catagonus > Catagonus wagneri. Next base: position 37,378 of record PVHT020000070.1, on the reverse strand, counting down.
CAACGTCGTGCATGCGCGGATCGACGAATGCCGACGTCGTGCACGAGCAGAACGACGAATGCTGGTGACGCGCACGCGGATCGATCATCGCCAATGACGCGTGCTCAGATCGATGAACGCCGACAACGTGCATGTGCAGATTGATGAACGCAGATGATGCGCGCATGCGGATCATCGAGGGCCAAAGACACGCGCGCGGATCGACGAATGCTGACGACGTGCACACGTATGTGTGAACGCTGATGACGCGCGTGCAGATCGACGAATGCCGATGACTCATGCGCCCGGATCGACGGACGCGGACGTCACACGTGCGGATCGACGTTCGCAGATGATGTACACGTGGATCGACGATCGCCAAAGACACACCCACGGATCGAAAAATGCTGACATCGCGTGCGGATCGACGAACGCGGAGGATGCGCACGCGGATCAACGAAAGCCGATGACACACGCGCGGATTGAAGAACGCCGACGATGCACGCGCACGGATCGACGAACGCCAAAGACACACGTGTGGATCAACTAATGCCAATGATGCTCATGCGCTTATCGACGAAGGCTGATGACGTGCGCACACAGATCGATGAACGCCGATTTCGCTCACGTGCTTATCGATGAACGCCGACGACGCGCGCGCACGGATCAACGAATGCCAAAGACGCGCACGCAGATCGATGAACGTCGATGATGCACGCGCTGATCGATGATTGCCGATGTGCGCACAGATTGATGAACGCCGATGACACACGTGCACAGATCGACCAATGCCGATGATGCACGCGGTGATCGACAATTGCCAACGACATGCACACAGATCAACAAACGCAGAAGACGCGTGCATGGGTTGACGATCACCGACGACCCGCACGCAGATTGATGAACGCCAATGACGCTCGCGTGCTTATTGATAAACGCCGATGACGCACACGCAGATCAACGAACGCCGACGACACGTGCGCAGATTGATGATCACCGAAGAAGCGCACGTGGATCGATGAACACCTACGACGCTCGTGTGCTTATCGACGAAAGCCGACGACGCGCGCATGGATCGACAAACGCCGCTGACTCACGCGTGCGGATCGACGAATGTGGATGACACGTGTGTGGATCGACAATCGCAGACAATGTACGCACGGATCGACGATCGCCAACTATGCACCTGCGGGTCTATGAACGCCGACGTCGCTTGTGGATCGACGAACACGGGCGACACACGCGCGGATCGACGAAAGCCAAAGACGCGTGCGCGGATCTACGAATGCCGATGTCGCGCGCACGTATCGACGAACGACGATGACGCGCGTGGTTCGACAAATGCCAATGACGCGCGCGCGGATCGATCATCGCCAATGATGCGCGCTCAGATCGATGAATGCCGACAACGTGCGCACGTGGATCGACGAACGCAGACGACGGGCATGCGCGGATCGACGAGGGCCAATGACGCACGTGCGGATCGACGAATGCTGACGACGTGTGCGCGTATGTGCGAATGCCGATGACGTGCGTGCGGATTGACGAACGCCAATGACGTGTGCGCGGATCAACGAACGCCGACAAGGCGCGCTCAGATCGATGAACATGGATGACGCGTTTGCGCGGATCGACGAACGCCAACAACGCATGCTCAGATCGATGAACACGGATGAGACGCACGCGTCAATGAACGCTGATGACGCGCGCTTCGGATCGACGATCGGCGATGACCCACCTGCGGATCGACAAACGCCAATGACGCGTGCGTTCGGATCGACGAACACCGATGACTCCCACACGGATCGACGATCACCGACGATGCGTGGGCTGATCGATGAACATAGACGTCCCGCGCATGCAGATCGACGAACGCCGACGACGCTCGTGCGCTTATCAATGAACGCCGACTACGCACGTGCACGGATCAAAGAACGCCGATGACCCACGCGTGCATACCAACAAACGAGGACAACGTGTGTGCAGATCGACAAACGCCGATGACGTGCACGTGGATCAATAAAGAACGATGACGCACGGGTGATTATCTACGAACGCCGACGAAGCTCGCGTGGATCGACGATCACCAACGATGCATGTGTGGATCGATGATCGCCGATGACACTCGCACACTTATCAAAAAACGCCGACTACGCGCGCGCGGATCAACGAACGCCGATGACTCACGCGCGTGGATCGACCAACGCAGATGACCCGCGCGCATATCAGTGAATGCAGACGAGGCACACGTGGATCGACGATTGCTGACGACACACGCAGATCGACGAACGCCCACAATGCGTGCGCACGGATCGACGAATGCCGTATACGCATGCGCGCTTATAGACAAAAGTCGACGACACGCGTGTGTGTATCAACGAATGCTGACGACGCTCGCGTGCTTATCGATGAATGCCGACGATGCGCACGAGCAGATCGATGAAAGCCAAAGTGCGCGTGCGGATCGACAAACGCCGATGACGCGCGAGCGCTATCGACGTACGCCGACGACGCGCGCGCACGTATCGACAAATGCCAATGGCGCCTGCGCACTTATCGATGTACGTTAATGATGCGCATGCGTGGATCGACGATTGCAGATGACGCGCGTGCAGATCGAAGAACGCCGATGACACTCACGTGCTTATCGACGAATGCCGACGATGCACGCGCATGGATCGACGAACGCCCACGACGCACGCGAAGTTTGACGATCACCGACGACGCACTCACGGATCGACGAAGGCGAAGACACGCACGCGGATAGATGAACGCCGACGACATGCGTGTGGATCGATGATCACCGACGACGCGTGCGCAGATAAACGAACGCCGACGTCACTCATGCGTAGATAGACGAACACTGATGATGCGTATGCGGATAAACGAATGCCGACGATGCCCGTGCGGATCGAAGAATGCCGACGACGCGCGCACGGATTGACGAACGTGGACAATGCACGCGCAGATCGACGATCACTGACAACACGCGCGCGGATCGACGATCGCCAACAACACGCTTGCGGATCGATGAACGATGACGATGCACGCGCGCGGATCGACGAACACCGATGACGTGTGTGTGTGGATGGACGAACGCCAATGACTTGCACGCAGATCGAAGAACGCGGAGGACGCGTGCGTGGATCGACCAACTCTGTCGACGCGCACGCGGATTGACGAACGCCGACGTTGCGTGCCGAATGAAGAACGCGGAAGACGCATGCGCAGATCGACAAACGTGGATGACGCCCACACAGATTGACGATGGCCGATGACGTGCACACGGATTGATGAACGCCGATGACGCTCTCGCACTTATCGACGAACACCAAAGTCATGCGCGTGGATCGACGAACGCCCATGACTCATGCACTCGGATCGACGAATGCGGATGACACGCGCATGAATCGATGATCGCAGACGACGTACGCGTGGATCGACGATCACCAATGACACGCCCGCGGATCAATGAAAGCCGACGTCGCATGCGGATCGACGAACACAGATGACATGTGTGTGGATCGATGAAAGCCAAAGACACGCGCGCGGATCGACGTATGCCATTGTTGTGCACGTGGAACGATAAACGCCGACGATGTGCACCCGTGGATCGACGAATGCCGACGACGCACGCGCGCGGATTGACGAGGGCCAACATCGTGCGTGCGCGGATCGATGAATGCCAACGCCGTGCACGAGCTGAATGACGAACGCCAACAACGTGCACGCGGATCGATCATCGCCAATGACGTGCGCTCAGATCGATGAACGCCGACAACGTGCGTGCGCAGATTGACGAACGCAGATGACGCGCATGCGCGGATCAACGAGGGCCAAAGACGCGCACGCGGATCGACGAACACCGACGACGCGGACGAGCAGATCGATGAATGCCGACGACGCGCACGCGGATCGATCATCGCCAATGACGCGGGCTCAGATCGATGAATGCCGACAACGTGCGTGCGCAGATTGACGAATGCAGACGACGCGCGTGCACGGATCAACGAGGGCCAAAGATGCGCACGCGGATCGACGAATGCTGACGACATGCACGCGTATGTGCGAACGCTGATGACGCACGTGTGGATTGATGAATGCCGATGACGTGCACGTGGATCAACGAACGCCGACAAGGCGCGCTCAGATCGACGAACACGGATGATGCATGTGCGCAGATCGATGAATGCCAACAACGCACATTAGATCGACGAACGTGGATGACACGCACGCGTCAACGAATGCCAATGACGCGTGCTTCGTATCGACGATCGGCAACGACGTGCATGCGGATCGACAAATGCCGACGATGCGTGTGTTCAGATCGACGAACGCCGATGACGCCCACGCGGATCGACGATCGCCGACGATGCGTGGGCCGATCGACGAACATAGACTTCCCGCGCATGCGGATCAACGAAGGCCGATGACGCTCGTGTGCTTATCGACGAACGCCGACTACGCACGCGCACGTATCGAAGAATGCCGATGACCCGTGCGTGCATTCCGACGAACGCGGATGACGTGTGCGTGGATTCACAAACGACGTCGATGTGCACGTGGATCAATGAAGGACGACGACGCGCGTGCGATTATCTACGAATGCCGACGATGCTCGCGCGGATCGATGATCGCTGACGACACTCGCACACTTATCGACAAACGCGGACTACGCCCGTGTGGATCAACAAACACTGACAACTCACGTGCGTGGATCGATGAACGCAGACGACCCATGCTCGGATCGACAAACGCAGATGAGGCACACGTGGATCGACGATTGCTGATGACGTGTGCGCAGATCGATGAACGCCGACAACATGTGCGCGCAGATCGATGAATGCCGTATACGCACTCATGCTTATAGACAAAAGTCGGTGATGCACGTGTGTGTATCGACAAATGCTGACGACGCTCGCGCGCTTATTGATGAATGCCGACGACGTGCACGATCGGATCGACGAACGCCGATGTCGTGCGCGCTCGGATCGACGAATGCTGATGTAGCGCGAGCGCTTATCGACGTAGGCCATCGATGCGCACGCACGTATCGACGAACGCCAACGGCACACGTGCGCTTATCGATGTACGTTAATGATGCGCATGCGTGGATCGATGATCGCAGACGACGCACGCATGGATCAAAGAAAGCCGATGACACTCACGTGCTTATCGACGAATGCCGATGATGCACGCACGCGGATCGACGAACGCCCATGACGCACGCACAGTTCAACGTTCGCCAACGACACACTCGCAGATTGACAAAGGCGAAGATGTGCACGCGGATAGACAAACGCTGACGATGCGCGTGTGCATCAATGATCACCGAGAATGCGCGCGCAGATAAACGAACACCGACGTTGCGCACGCATAGATTGACGAACAGCGATGACGCGTACACGGATAAACGAATGCCGATGACGGCCACGCAGATCGACGAACGCCGACAACGCACGCGCGGATTGACGAATGTGGA
>PVHT020000070.1:0-23370 GCA_004024745.2 Catagonus wagneri | reverse complement strand
GCACGCGCGGATTGACGAATGTGGACAATGTGTGCGCGGATCGAAGATCACCGACGACACGCGTGCGGATTGACGATCGCCGACAACATGCTTGCGGATCGACGAACGACGACGATTCACGCACGCGGATCGACGAACACCGATGATGTGTGCATGTGGATGGACGAACGCCGATGACTTGCACGCAGATCGATGAACATGGATGACGCGCGCGCGGATCAAAGAACTCCGATGACGCGCACGAGGATTGACGAACGCCGACGTCGGATGCGGAACGTAGAACGCGGACGACGCGTGTGCGGATCGACAAACACGGACAACGCCCACGCAGATTGACGATGGCCAACGACGCGCACGCGGATCGACAAACGCCGATGATGCTCAAGCGCTTATCAATGAACGCCAACATCGTGCGTGTGGATCGACGAACGCCGATGACTCACGCGCTCGTATCTATGAACGCGGATGACACGCGCGTGGATCGATGATCGCAGACGACGTACGCGCAGATCGACGATCACCAACGACACGGCCGCAGATCAATGAATGCCGACGTTGCGTGCGGATCGACGAACGCGGATGACGTGCGTGCGGATCGACAAAAGCTGAAGACGCGCGCGTGGATCGACGTACGCCATTGTTGTGTGCGCGGAACCACGAACGCTGACGACGTGCACTCGCAGATCGACGTATGCCGATGACGCGTGTGTGCGGATCGACGAGGGCCAACGTCGTGCGTGCACAGATCGACGAATGCCAAAGACACGCACGAGCGTAACGATGAACGCCAACGTCGTGCATGCGTGGATCGACGAATGCCAACGACACGCACGAGCGGATCAACGAAAGCCGACGACGCGCGCGCGTGGATCGACGAGGGCCAACGTCGTGCATGCGCGGATCGACGAATGCCGACGACGTGCACGAGCAGATCAACGAATGCTGATGACGCGCACGCGGATCGATCATCGCCAATGACGCGTGCTCAGATCGATGAACGCCAACAACGTGCATGTGCAGATTGATGAACACAGATGATGCGCGCATGCGGATCATCGAGGGCCAAAGACACGCGCGCGGATCGACGAATGCTGACGACGTGCACACGTATGTGTGAACGCTGATGACGCGCGTGCAGATCGACGAATGCCGATGACTCATGCGCCCGGATCGACGGACGCGGACGTCACACGCGCGGATCGACGTTCGCAGATGACGTACGCGTGGATCGACGATCGCCAACGACACACCCGCGGATCGACAAATGCTGACATCGCGTGCGGATCGACGAACGCGGAGGACGCGCACGCGGATCAATGAAAGCCGACGACACACGCGCGGATCGAAGAACGCCGACGATGCACGTGCACGGATCGACGAACGCCGACAACGCACATGCACGGATCAACGAACGCCAAAGACACACGTGTGGATCGACTAATGCCAATGATGCTCATGCGCTTATCGACGAAGGCTGATGACGTGCGCACACAGATCGACGAACGCCGATGTCGCTCACGTGCTTATCGATGAACGCCGACGACACGCGCGCATGGATCAATGAACGCCAAAGATGCGCACGCAGATCGATGAACGTCGATGATGCACGTGCTGATCGATGATTGCCGATGTGCGCACAGATCGATGAACGCCGATGACACACGTGCACAGATCGACCAACGCCGATGACGCACGCGGTGATCGACAATTGCCAACGACATGCACACAGATCAACAAACGCAGAAGACGCGTGCATGGATTGACGATCACCGACAACCCGCACGCAGATTGACGAATGCCAATGACGCTCGCGTGCTTATTGATAAACACCGATGACGCACACGCAGATCAACGAACGCCGACGACACGTGCGCAGATTGATGATCGCCGAAGAAGCGCACGTGGATCGATGAACACCTACGACGCTCGTGTGCTTATCGACGAAAGCCGACGATGCGCGCATGGATCGACAAACGCCGCTGACTCACGCGTGCGGATCGACGAATGTGGATGACACGTGTGTGGATCGACAATCGCAGACAATGTACGCACGGATCGACGATCGCCAACTATGCACCTGCGGGTCTACGAACGCCGACGTCGCTTGTGGATCGACGAACACGGGCGACACACGCGCAGATCGACGAAAGCCAAAGACGTGTGCGCGGATCTACGAATGCCGATGTCGCGCGCGCGTATCGACGAACGACGATGACGCGTGTTTCGACAAATGCCAATGACGCACGTGCGGATCGATCATCGCCAATGATGCGCACTCAGATCGATGAACGCCGACAACGTGCGCACGTGGATCGACGAACGCAGACGACGGGCATGCGCGGATCGACGAGGGCCAATGACGCGCGCGCGGATTGATGAATGCTGACGACGTGTGTGCGTATGTGCGAATGCCGATGACGTGCGTGCGGATTGACGAACGCCAATGACGTGCACGCGGATCAACGAACGCCGACAAGGCGCGCTCAGATCGATGAACACGGATGACGCGTTTGCGCGGATCGACGAACGCCAACAACGCATGCTCAGATCGATGAACACGGATGAGACGCACGCGTCAATGAACGCTGATGATGCGTGCTTCGGATCGACGATCGGCGATGACCCACATGCGGATCGACAAACGCCAATGATGCGTGCGTTCGGATCGACGAACGCCGATGACTCCCACACGGATCGACGATCACCGACGATGCGTGGGCTGATCGATGAACATAGACGTCCCGCGCGTGCGGATCGACGAACGCCGACGACGCTCGTGCGCTTATAATGAACGCCGACTACGCACGTGCACGGATCAAAGAACGCCGACGACCCGCGCGTGCGTACCAACAAACGAGGACAACGTGTGTGCAGATCGACAAATGCCGACGATGTGCACGCGGATCAATAAAGGACGATGACGCATGGGCGATTATCTACGAACGCCGACGAAGCTCGCGTGGATCGACGATCGCCAACGATGCATGTGTGGATCGATGATCGCCGATGACACTCGCACACTTATCGAAAAACGCCGACTACGCGCGCGTGGATCAACGAACGCCGATGACTCACGCGCGTGGATCGACCAACGCAGATGACCCGCGCGCATATCAATGAATGCAGACGAGGCACACGTGGATCGACGATTGCTGACGACGCACGCGGATCGACGAACGCCCACAATGCGTGTGCGCGGATCGACGAATGCCGTATACGCATGCGCGCTTATAGACAAAAGTCGACGACACGCGTGTGTGTATCAACGAATGCTGATGACGCTCGCGTGCTTATCGATGAATGCCGACGATGCGCACGAGCAGATCGATGAATGCCGAAGTGCGCGCGCGGATCGACAAACACCGACGACGCGTGAGCGCTATCGACGTACGCCGACGACGCGCGCGCACGTATCGACAAATGCCAATGGCGCCTGCGCACTTATCGATGTACGTTAATGATGCGCATGCGTGGATCGACGATTGCAGATGACGCACGTGCAGATCGAAGAACGCCGATGACACTCACGTGCTTATCGACGAATGCCGACAATGCACGCGCATGGATCGACGAACGCCCACGACGCACGCGAGGTTTGACGATCACCGACGACGCACTCACGGATCGATGAAGGCGAAGACACGCACGCGGATAGATGAACGCCGACGACATGCGTGCGGATCGATGATCACCGACGACGCGTGCACAGATAAATGAATGCCGACGTCACGCATGCGTAGATTGACGAACACTGATGATGCGTATGCAGATAAACGAACGCCGACGATGCCCGTGCGGATCGAAGAATGCCGACGACGCGCGCACGGATTGACGAACGTGGACAATGCACGCGCAGATCGACGATCACTGACAACACACGCGCGGATCGACGATCGCCAACAACACGCTTGCGGATCGACGAACGATGATGATGCACGCACACGGATCGACGAACACCGATGACGTGTGTGTGTGGATGGACGAACGCCAATGACTTGCACGCAGATCGAAGAACGCGGAGGACGCGCGCATGGATCGACCAACTCTGTCGATGCGCACGCGGATTGACGAACGCCGACGTCGCGTGCCGAATGAAGAACGCGGAAGACGCATGCGCAGATCGACAAACGTGGATGACACCCACACAGATTGATGATGGCCGATGACGTGCACACGGATTGACGAACGCCGATGACGCTCTCGCACTTATCGACGAACACCAACGTCATGCGCGTGGATCGACGAACGCCCATGACTCATGCACTCGGATCGACGAATGCAGACGACACGCGCGTGAATCGATGATCGCAGACGACGTACGCGCGGATCGACAATCACCAGTGACACGCCCGCGGATCAATGAAAGCCGACGTCGCATGCGGATTGACGAACACAGATGACATGTGTGTGGATCGATGAAAGCCAAAGACGTGCGTGCGGATCGACGTATGCCATTGTTGTGCACGCGGAACGATAAACGCCAACGATGTGCACTCGTGGATCGACGAATTCCGACGATGCACGCGCGCGGATTGACGAGGGCCAACGTCGTGCGTGCGCGGATCGATGAATGCCAACGACGTGCACGAGCGGAATGACGAACGCCAACAACGTGCACGCGGATCGATCATCGCCAAAACGTGCGCTCAGATCGATGAACGCCGACAACGTGCGTGCGCAGATTGACGAACGCAGACGACGCGCATGCGCGGATCAACGAGGGCCAAAGACGCGCACGCGGATCGATGAACACCGACGACGCGCACGAGCAGATCGATGAATGCCGACGACGCGCACACGGATCGATCATCGCCAATGACGCGGGCTCAGATCGATGAACGCCGACAACGTGCGTGCGCAGATTGACGAATGCAGATGACGCGCGTGCGCGGATCAACGAGGGCCAAAGATGCGCACGCGGATCGACGAATGCTGACGACATGCACGCGTATGTGCGAACGCTGATGACGCACGTGTGGATTGATGAATGCCGATGACGTGCACACGGATCAACGAACGCCGACAAGGCGCGCTCAGATCAACGAACACGGATGACGCGTGTGCGCAGATCGATGAATGCCAACAATGCACATTAGATCGACGAACGTGGATGACACGCACGCGTCAACGAATGCCAATGACGCGTGCTTCGTATCGACGATCGGCAACGACGTGCATGCGGATCGACAAATGCCGATGATGCATGTGTTCGGATCGACGAACGCCGATGACGCCCACGTGGATCAACGATCGCCGACGATGCGTGGGCCGATCGATGAGCATAGACTTCCCACGCATGCGGATCAACGAACGCCGATGACGCTCGTGTGCTTATCGACGAACGCCGACTACGCACGCGCACGTATCGAAGAATGCCGATGACCCGTGCGTGCATTCCGACGAACGCGGATGATGTGTGCGTGGTTTCACAAATGACGTCGATGTGCACGTGGATCAATGAAGGACGACGACACGTGCGCAATTATCTACGAATGCCGACGATGCTCGCGCGGATCGATGATCGCCAACGACACTCGCACACTTATCGACAAATGCGGACTACGCGCGTGTGGATCAACAAACACTGACAACTCACGTGCGTGGATCGATGAACGCAGACGACCCATGCTCGGATCGACAAACGCAGATGAGGCACACGTGGATCAACGATTGCTGATGACGTGTGCGCAGATCGATGAACGCCGACAACGTGTGCGCGCAGATCGATGAATGCCGTATACGCACTCATGCTTATAGACAAAAGTCGGTGATGCACGTGTGTGTATTGACAAATGCTGACGACGCTCGCGCGCTTATTGATGAATGCCGACGACGTGCATGAGCGGATTGACGAACGCCGATGTCGTGCGCGCTCGGATCGACGAATGCTGACGTAGCGCGAGCGCTTATCGACGTAGGCCATCGATGCGTGCGCACGTATCGACGAACGCCAACGGCACAAGTGCACTTATCGATGTACGTTAATGATGCGCATGCGTGGATCGACGATCGCAGATGACGCACGCATGGATCAAAGAAAGCCGATGACACTCGCGTGCTTATCGACGAATGCCGATGATGCACGCACGCGGATCGACGAACGCCCATGACGCACGCACAGTTCAACGTTCACCAACGACACACTCGCAGATTGACAAAGGCGAAGATGCGCACGCGGATAGACAAACGCTGATGATGCGCGTGTGCATCAATGATCACCGAGAATGCGCGCGCAGATAAACGAACACCGACGTCGCGCATGCGTAGATTGATGAACAGCGATGACGCGTACACGGATAAACGAATGCTGATGACGGCCGCGCAGATCGACGAACGCCGACAACGCACGCGCGGATTGACGAATGTGGACAATGTGTGCGCGGATCGAAGATCACCGATGACACGCGTGCGGATTGACGATCGCCGACAACATGCTTGCGGATCGACGAACGACGACGATTCACGCGCGCGGATCAACGAACACCGATGATGTGTGCATGTGGATGGACGAACGCCGATGACTTGCACACAGATCGATGAACACGGATGACACGCGCGCGGATCAAAGAACTCCGATGACGCGCACGAGGATTGACGAACGCCGACGTCGCGTGCGGAACGAAGAACGCGGACGACGTGCGTGCGGATTGACAAACACGGACAACGCCCACGCAGATTGACAATGGCCAACGACGCGCACGCGGATCGACGAACGCCGATGACGCTCAAGCGCTTATCAATGAACGCCAACATCGTGTGTGTGGATCGACGAACGCCAATGACTCACACGCTCGTATCTACGAACGCGGATGACACGCGCGTGGATCGATGATCGCAGACGACGTACGCACAGATCGACGATCACCAACGACACAGCCGCAGATCAATGAATGCCGACGTTGCGTGTGGATCGACGAACGCGGATGACGTGCGTGCGGATCGACAAAAGCTGAAGACGCGCACGTGGATCGACGTACGCCATTGTTGTGTGCGCGGAACCACGAACGCCGACGACGCGCACTGGCAGATCGACGTACGCCGATGACGCGTGTGCGCGGATCGACGAGGGCCAATGTCGTGCGTGCACGGATCGACGAATGCCAAAGACACGCACGAGCGGATCGACGAACACCGACGACGTGCGCGCGGGGATCGACGAACGCCGATGACGTGCATGAGCGGATCGACGAACGCTGACGACGCGCGAGCGCTTATAGATGAATGCCGACGACGCGCACGCCAATTGACGAACGCGAACGACACTCACGTGCTTATCGACGAACGCCGATGACGCGCACACGGATCGACTAACACAAATGTCGAACATGCGCGGATCGACGAACGCGGATGATACGCGAGTGGATCGACTATCACAGATGATGTACGCATGAATCGATGATCGCCAATGACGCACCCACGTATCGATGAATGCCGACGTCATTTGCAGAACGACGAATGCAGACGACGCATGCGTGAATCGATGAAAGCCGACGACGCGCGTGTGTACCGAAGAACGCCGACGACGCGCGTGCATGGATCGACGAACGCCGATGACGTGCACTCGGATCAACGAACGCCGACATGTCACGCTCAGATCGACGAACACGGATGACGCATGTACACGGATCGACGAATGCCAACAACACGTGTTCAGATCGACGAATGCGGATGACACGCACGCGTCAATGAATGCCGACAACGCCCGCTTCGGATTGATGATCGGCGATGATGCGCGTGCGGATCGACAAACGCCCACGATGTGTGCGTTCGGATTGACGAACACCGATGATGCCCGCGCGGATTGAAGAACACTGATGACACTCACGCACTAATCGATGAATGCCGACGACACTTGCGTGCGGATCAACGAGCGCCCACGACGCACACGCGGTTCGATGAATGCCAACGCTGCACTCGATGATCGACGAAGGTGAAGATGCGCATGCGGATCGACGAACTCCGACGACGCGCGTGCGGATCGACGATCACCGACAACGCACACGCAGATAAACGAATGCCGACGTCGCGCACACGCAGATTGACCAACGCCGATGACGCGTACGCGGATAAACAAATGCCGACGACACCCCTGCGGATCGACGAATGCCGACGACACATGCGCGGATCGACGATCGCCAACAACGCGCTCACGGATCGACGAACGACGACGATGCACGCACGTGGATCGACAAACACCGATGACGTGTGCGTGTGGATCGATGAACGCCGACGACTTGCAGGCAGATCGATGAACGCAGACGATGCGCTCACGGATCGACCAACTCCGACGACGCATGCGCGGATCGATGAACGCCGACGTCGCGTGCAGAACGAAGAACGCGGATGACGCGCGCACGGATTGACGAACGCGGACGACGCCCACGCAGATTGACGATGGCCGACGATGCGCTCGCAGTTCGACGAACGCCGACGACGCTCGCGCACTTATCGACGAACGCCAACGTCGTGCGTGCGGATCGAAGAACGCTGATGACTCACGCGCTCAGATTGACGAACGTGGAAGACACGCGCGTGGATCGACAATCGCAGACGACGTACGCGTGGATCGATGTTCACCAAAGACACGCCCGTGGATCGACAAACGCCGACGTCACGTGTGGATCGAAGAATGCGGATGACGTGCGTGCGGATCGACAAAAGCCGAAGAGGCGCGCACGGATCAACGAATGCCATTGTTCTGCGCGGAACGACGAACACCAACGACGCACACTCGCGGATTGATGAACGCCAACGACGCGTGCCCGTGGATCGACTAGGGCCGACGTCGTGCATGCGTGGATCGACGAATGCCGAAGACGCACACGAGCGGAATGACGAACACCAACATCGTGTGTGTGTGGATCGACGAACGCCGATGACGCACAGGAGCAGATCGACGAACGACGACGAGGCGCGCGCGGGGATCGACGAACGCCAATGACGCGCACGAGCGGATCTACGAACGTCGACGTCGTGCGCACGCAGATTGACCATTGCCGATGACGCGTACGCAGATAAATGAACGCCGACGACACCCGTGCAGATCGACGAATGCCGAAGACACGCGCACGGATCGACGAATGTGGAAAATGCGTGTGCAGATCGATGATCACCGATGACACACGCGCGGATCAACGATCTCCGACAACGCACTCACGGATCGACAAACGACAATGATGCACGCGCGCTGATCCACGAACACCGATGATGTGTGCGTGTGGATCGACGAACGCCGACGACTTGCATGCAGATCGATGAACGCAGACGACGCGCGTGTGGATCGATGAACTCCGATGACGCGCACGCGGATCGACGAACGCCGACGACGCGTGTGCAGATCGACGAATGTGGACAAAGCACGCGTGGATCGATGATCACCGATGACGCATGAGCGGATCAATGATTACCGATGACGCCTCACGGATCGATGAATGATGATGATGTGCACGCGTGGATCAATGAACGCCGATGATATGCGCGTGCAGATTGATGAATGCTGACGACATGCACACAGATCGACGAATGCCGATGTCACGTGCGTAGATCGACGACTGCCGACGACATGCGCATGGATCGACGAACGCGGATGACGCGCGTGCATATCGATGATCGCCGACGATTTGTGCGCGGATCGACGAACACCGACGACGCTCACGCGCTTATCAATGAACGGTGACGACGCGCATGCAGATCGACAAACGCCGACGAAGCATGTGCAGATTGACGATGGCCGAAGATGCGCACGCGCATCGAAGAACGCCGACGATGCTCGTGTGCTTATTGATGAACGCCGATGACACACGCGCGGATCAATGAATGCAGATGACTCATGCGTGCAGATGACGAATGTGGATGACACGCACGTGGATCGACGATCTCAGACGACGTACGCGCGGATCGACGATCACCAATGACATGCCCGCGGATCGAAGAACGCCGACGTTGCGTGCGATCGACGAACGTGGATGACACGCACACGGATCGATGAACGTGGAAAATGCACACGCAGATCGACGAACGCCGATGACGCACGTGCAGATCGATGATTGCCGATGACGTGCACACGGATCGATGAAAGTGGATGACGCATGCGCGGATCGACGATCACCGACATCGTGTGCGTGGATCGACGAACGCCGATGACGCTCGCGTGCTTATCGACGAATGCCAACGACGCGCACGCAGAATGACGATCGCCGACGACGCGCACGTGGATCGACGAATGCCGATGACGTGCACACGGATCGACGAACGCCAACGTCGTGTGCGGATCGACGAACAAGGATGATGCGCGCGCGGATCGACGAACGCCAACGACGCGCGCGCGCGGATCAACGAACGCCGACTACGCGCGTGCGGATCGACGAACGCTGACGATGCGCTTGCATGGATCGACGAACGCCGATGACACGCGCGCGGATCGGCAAACACCGACGACGCGCGCGCGGATGGGTTAATGCTGACGACGCGCGCACGGATCGACGAAAGCCGATGACGTGCGCGCGGATCGACGAATGCCGACAACGTGGTGCTCAGATCGACGAACACGGACGATACGTGTGCACGCATCGACGAACACTAACGACGCACGCTCAGTTCAACGAATGTGGATGACACGCGCGCGGATCGACGAACGCCAAAAACGCTCGTGCGCTTATCGAAGAACGCCGACTACGTGCGCACATGGATCAATGAATGCCGATGACGCACGCGCACGGATCGACGAATGCCGATGATGCGCACACGGATCGATGAACGCCGATGACGCTCATGCGCTTATCGATGAACGCCGACTACGCACGAGCACAGATTGACGAACGCCGATGATGCTCACGCGCTTATCGATGAACACCGACGACGCGTGCACACGGATCAATGAACGCTTAAGA
This sequence comes from Catagonus wagneri, assembly GCA_004024745.2. NCBI lineage: Eukaryota > Metazoa > Chordata > Mammalia > Artiodactyla > Tayassuidae > Catagonus > Catagonus wagneri. The sequence continues at coordinate 12,481 of PVHT020000070.1, read as the reverse complement.
CTCGTGCAAAGATTGATGAACGTCGGCGATGCGCGCACTGATTGACGATCGCCGATGCGTGCATGGATTGACGAACGCCGATGACGCACATGCACGGATCGACCAATGCCAAAGACTCGTGTGCAGATCGACGATCGCCGACGACGCGCGTGCAGATCGACGAACGCCAATGATGCTCACGCCCTTATCGACGAATGCCAATGACGTGCACGCAGATCGATGAACGCTGACGACACGCACGCAGATTATGATCGCCGACGATGCGCACGTGGATCAATGAACACCGATGACGCTCGCGCGCTAATAGATGAACGCCAATGACGTGCATGCGGATCGACGAACGCCGATGATGTGAGCACGGATCGACGAACGCTAACGACACGCACTCAGTTCGATGAACACGGATGACACGCACGCGGATCGACGAACGCTGACGATGCACACACTGATTGACTATTTCCGACGATGCTGCTTCAGATCAACGATCGGCGACGACGCGCGTGCCCATTGACAAACACCGACGATGCGTGCGTTTGGATCGACGAAGGCCGATGATGCCCACGCAGATCGACAATCGCCGACGATGCGTGCATGGATCGACAAACGTCGACATCCCACGTGCACGGATCGACGAATGCCGATGACACTCATGCGCTTATCGACGAACACCGATGACGCACGCGCATGGATCAACGAACGCCAATGACGCACGGGCTTGGATCCACGAACGCAGACGATGCGCGTGCGGATCGACGAACGCCGATGACGCTAGTGTGCTTATCGATGAATGCCGACTACGCATGCGCACAGATCAACGAATGCCGACGAAGCACACACGTGGACATACGAAAGACGGTGATGCGCGTGCAGATCGACGAACGCCGATGACGCCTGGGCGGATCGACGAACGCGGATGACATGCACGCGGATTGACGAACGTCGACGACGTGCACTTGGATCGACGAATGCCGATGATGCTCGCGTGGATCGCTGATCGCCGATGAAGCACGCGCGGATCGACGAATGCCGATGATGCTCGCACACGTATCGATGAACGCCAATGATGCGCGCACGGACTGACGAATGCTGATGACTCACGCGCGCGGATTGACGAACGCAGACGATGCACGCGCGGATCGATGAACGCGGATGATGCGCACGCGGATAGTCGAACGCAGTCGAGGGACGCGAGGATTGACAATTGCCGATGACGCGTGCGTGGATAGACGAATGCCGACGACGCGCGCGCGGATCGATAAACGCCGATGTCGCGCGCAGATCGATGAACACAGATGACACGCGTGCATATCGACAAACGCTGACAACGCGCTTGTGGATTGACAAACGCCGATGTCGTGCGTATGGATCGACAAACGCCGACCATGCGCATGCGCGGATCAATGAATGACAAAGACGCACGCGCGCTTATAGATGAAAGTTGACGACGCGTGCGTGTGGATCGACGAACGCCGATGACGCGCATGAGCAGATCGATGAACGCCAACCACGCGCACGCAGATTGATGAACGCCGAAGACGCGCACGCGGATTGAAGAATGCCGATGATGCCCGCGCGGATTGACGATCGCCGACAACCCACGTGCAGATTGATGAACACCGAAGTCGCGCGCACGGATCAACGAACGCCGATGACGCGCATGCGCGTATAGACGAACGCCGAAGACGCACGTGCGCTTATAGACAAAAGTTGACGACGTGTGCATGTGGATCGACGAACGCTGATGACGCACGTGCGGGGATCGAAGAATGCCGATTACGTGTACGAGCAGATCGATGAACGCCGACGTCGTGTGCACGCGGATCAATGAATGCCGATGACCCGCGAGCGCTTATCGACGAACGCTGATGACATGCGCGTGCATATCGATGAACGCCAATGGCGCACGCGTGCTTATCGACAAATGGTAATGACGCGCATGTGCGGATCGACAATCGCCGATGTCCTACGACGTGCACGCAGATCGATGAACGTGGATGATGCACGCGTGGATCAACGATCGCTGACGACGCATGAATGGATCGATGAACGCCAATGACGCTCGCGCACTTATCGATGAACGCCGACGTCGCGAACACAGATCGACGAAGGCCGACAATGCGCGTGCAGATTGACGATCGCTGATGACACGCACGCGGTTCGACGAACACCCATGACTCATGTGCGCGGATCGATGAATGCGGACACGCACGCGGATCAACGATCGCAGACGTCACGTGTGGATCGACGAACGTGGATGACACACATGCGGATTGACGAACGCCGAAGATGCACGTGCTCGGATCAATGAACGCCAACAGCGCATGCGTGCTTATCGACGAAGGGTAATGACGCACGAGTGCGGATCGACGATCGCCAATGACATACATGCAGATCAAAGAACGCCGATGACACTCGCGTGCTTATTGACGAATGCGACGACGCGCGCGCGTGGAGCAACGAACGCCCACAATACACACGAGGATTGACAATCGCCGACGACGCACGTGCAGATCGACGAAGGCGAAGACGCGCATGCGGATCGACGAATGCCGATGACGCACGTGCGGATCGACGATCATCGACGACACACACGCAGATATACGAACGCCGATGTCGCGCATGTGCAGATTGATGAACGCCGACGACGCGTACGCGGATCGACGAACGCCAACGTTGCGCGCGTGGATCGACGAATGCCGATGACTCACGCACCCAGATCGACGAACGTGGAGGACACGCGCGTGGATCGACGATCGCAGATGACGTACGCGCGGATCGACGATCGCCAACAACACACCTGTGGATCGACGAACGCAGATGTCATATGTGGATCGACGAACACAGATGACGCGCGTGCGGATCAACGAAAGCCGAAGACGCGCGTGCGGATTGATGTACGCCGATGTTGCGCGTGCGGAACGACGAACGCCGATGACGCGCGCTTGCGGATTAACGATCGCCGACGACGCGCGTGCGCAGATCGAAGAGGGCCAATGTCGTGTGCGCACGAATCGACGAATGCTGCCGACGCACGCGTGCGGATCGACGAACGCCAACGATGCGTGCATGCGGATCAATGAACGCCGACAGCGCGCGCGTGCGGATCGACGAACGCCAATGACGCGCACGCACGGATCAACGAGGGCCGATGTTGTGTGCACGCGAATCAATGAATGCCGACGATGCATGCGCGTGGATCGACGAATGCCGACGACATGTGCGTGCGGATCGACAAACGCCGATGGCGCGCGTGCGTGGATCGACGAACGCCGACGACGTGCACACGCAGATCAACGAATGCTGATGATGTGCATGCAGATCGACAATTGCCTACAACGTGCACGTGCATCAACAAACGCAGATGATGTGCGCGTGGATCGATGATCACCGACGACGCATGAACGGATCGATGAACGCCAACGATGCTCGCGCGCTTATCGATGAATGCTGACGACGCGAACGCAGATCAATGAAGGCCGACGACGCGCGTGCAGATTGACTATCGCCGACAACACGCGCGCGGATCGACGAACGCCCATGACTCACGTGCGTGGATCGACGAACGCGGACATGCGCGCGAATCAACGATCGCAGACGTCGCGTGCGGATCGACGAATGCGGATGACGCGTGCGCGGATTGATGAACGCCGAAGATGTGCGCGCTCGGATCGACGAACGCCAACGGCGCATGCGTGCTTATCGACGAACGGTAATGACGCACGAGCGCGGATCGACGATCGCCGATGACACGCGCGCAGATCGAAGAACGCCGATGACACTCGCGCGCTTATCGATGAACACCGACGATGCGCGTGCATGGAGCAACGAATGCCCACAACGCACGCGAGGATCGACGATCGCCGACGACGCATGTGCGGATTGATGAAGGTGAAGACATGCATGCGGATTGATGAATGCCGATGACGCGCGTGCGGATCGACGATCACCGATGACGCGCACACAGATAAACGAACGCCGACGTCGCGCACGCGCAGATTGATGAATGCTGACGATGCGTACGCGGATCGACGAACGCCAACGACGCGCGCGCGGATCGACGAACGCCGACGACGCCCGCGCAGATTGACGATGGCCGACGATGCGCACGCGGATCGACGAACGCCGACGATGCTCACGCGCTTATCGACGAATGCCAACGTCGCGCGCGTGGATCAATGAACGCCAATGACTCATGCGCCCAGATCGATGAACGTGGACGACACACGCATGGATCGACGATCGCAGATGATGTACGTGTGGATCGACGATCACCAATGACACACCTGTGGATCGACGAACACCGACATCACGTGGGGATCGACGAACACGGATGACGCGCGTGCGGATCGATGAAAGCCGAAGATGCGCGTGCCGATTGATGTACACCGATGTTGTGCACGCGGAACGACGAACACCGATGACACGCGCTCACGGATCGACGAATGCCGACAACACACGCGCGCGGATCGACGAGGGCCGATGTCGTGTGCACGCGGATCGACGAATGCCGACGACGCGCACGAACGTATCGACGAACGCCAACGTCGTGCATGCACGGATCGACAAATGCCGACGACGCGCACGAGTGGATTGACAAACGCCGGCGACGCACGCACGGGTATCGACGAATGCCGATGACGCACATGAGCGGATCGACGAACGCTGATGTCGTGCGAGTGGATCGATGAATGCTGACAATGCGCGAGCGCTTATTAACGAATGCCGATGACGTGCACACAGATAGACGAACGCCGACGACGCTCGTGTGCTTATCGACGAACGCCAATGACGCCCGCGTGGATCGACGAACACCGATGACTCACGCGTGCGGATCAACGAATGCGGATGACACGCGTGCGGTTCGATGATCGCAGACGACGTCCCGCGGATCGACGATCGCCAACGATGCACCCGCGGATCGATGAACGCTGATGACGTGTGCGTGTGGATCGATGAACACAGGCGAGGCGTGCGCGGATCGACGAATGCCAATGGCACGTGCGTGGATCAATGAACGCCGACAACATGTGCGCGGATCGACGAACGCAGATGACGCGCGCGTGCTTATCAATGAATGGCGACGACGTGCGCGCAGATTGACGATCGCCGACGATGCGCACACGCATCCAAGAACGCAGATCACGCCCACGTGCTTATTGACGAACGCTGACGACGCTCACGTGGATCAACGAACGCCGATGACCCACGTGTGCACATGACGAACACGGATGACACGCGCGCGGATCAACCATCGCGGATGACGTACGCACGGATCGATGATCGCCAACAACGTGCCGGCGGATCAACGAACGCCGACGTCGCGTGCGGATCGATGATGCGGACGATGCGCACACGGATTGATGAACATGGAAAATGTGTGCGCAGATGGACGAACGCCGAAGACGTGTGCGCAGATCGACGATTGCTCACGACGTGCGTGCGGATCGACGAAAGCGGATGACGCGTGCGCGGATCGACGATCAACGACGTCGTGCGCGTGGATCGACGAACGCCGATGACGCTCGCGCGCTTATCGATGAACGCCGACGACTCGCACGCAGATCGACGAACGCCAACGACGCGCGCTCAGAATGACGATCGCCGATGATGCGCACACGGTTCGAAGAAAGCCAATGACGCTCGTGCACTTATCGACGAACACCGATGACACGCATGTGGATCGACGAACGCCGATTACTCACGCGCGTGGATCGATGAACGTGGATGACCCATGCGTGGATCGACGATCACAGATGACGTATGCACGGATCGACGATCGCCAACGACATGCCCACGGATCGTCAAACACCGACGTAGCGTGCGGATCGAATAACACGGATGACGCGCGCGCGGATCAACGAAAGCCGATGACGCTCGCGCGTGGTTCGACGAACGCCGACCTCACGCATGCGGATCGATGAACGCCGATGACGCGCACGTGTGGATCAACGAATGCCAACAAAGCACATGCACGGATCGACGAACGCCGATGACGTGTGCGCGTGGATCTACAAACGCTGATGAGGCACATGCGGATCGACGAACGCTGATGACTCACGTGCGTGGATCGACGAACGCGGAGGACACACACACGGATCGACGATCGCAGACCACGTATGCGTGGATCGGCGATCGCCAACAATGTTCCCGTGGATTGACGAACGCCGACGTCGCATGTGGATCGACGAACACCGATGACTCACGGGCGCGAATCGAAGAACATGGATGACGCGCGCACGGATCGATGAAAGCCGACGACACGCGCGCGGATCGACAAACGCTGACGTCGCGCACGAGGATCAACGAACGCCGACGACACGTGAGTGTGGATCGACCAACGCCGACAAAGCACGTGCGTGGATCGACGAACTCCAATGACACGCGCGTGCATCAGTGAACACCGAAGGCGCGCGTGTGCAGATCAACGAATGCCAACGACGCGCACGCGGATCGACAAACACCGATGACGCGCACGCCGATGTGTTAACGCCGACGACGCGCACACGGATCGACGAACGCTGATGACGTGCGCGCGGATCGATGAACGCCGACAACGCACGTGCGGATCAACGAACACCGATGACTCACGTGTGCGGATCGATGAACGCAGATGACCCACGCGCGGATCGATGAATGCAGATGAGGCACGTGCAGATCGAAGATTGCTGATGACGCACACGCGGATCGACGAACGCCGAAAACGCGTGCGCGCGGATCGACGAACGCCGAATACGCACACGTGCTTATAGTCGAAAGTCGACGATGCGCGTGTGTGTATCGACGAACGCTGATGACGCTCACATGCTTATAAATGAACACCGACGACGCACACGAGCGGATCGACGAACGCCGACATCATGCACGCGTGGATCGACGAACACCGATGACGCATGAGTGCTTATCGATGTACGCTGATGATGCGCGCGCACGTATCGACGAACGCCAACGGCGCACGCACGCTTATCAATGTACATTATGATGTGCACGTGCAGATCGACAATCGCCAACGACGCACGCGCGGATCGAAGAACGCCGATGACACTCGCGCGCTTATCGATGAATGCGGACGACGCGTGCGCACGGATCGACGAACGCCCACGACGCACGTGTGGTTCGACGATCGCCAAAGACGCACCAGTGGATCGATGAATGTGGACAATGCACGCGCATATCGATGATCACCGATGACACGCGTGTGGATCGACGATCACCGATGACGCACGAGTGGATCGACTAATGCCGATGACGCTCGCGCGCTTATCAATGAACGGCGACGAAGTGCATGCAGATCGATGAATGCCGACGACGCACGCGCAGATTGATGATCACCGTGACGCGCACGCGCATTGAAGAATGACAACGACGCTCGCACGCTTATCGACGAATGCCGATGATGCACGCGCGGATCGACGAATGCCGATGACTCACGCGTGCGGATTACGAACGTGGACGACACGTGCACGGATCGATGATCGCAGATGACGTACGTGTGGATCGACGAAAGCGGACGACGCGCACGCAGATCGACGAAAGCCCACGACGCGCGCGTGGATCGACGAACGCCGATGTCGCGCACACGGATGGATGAACGCCGATGATGCGCGTGCGGATCGACGAACGCCGACGACACGCACGCGGATCGACGAACGCTGACGACGCGCACGCGGATCGACGAACGCCGACGACACGTGCGTGGATCAACATTCACCGATGACGCACGCTCAGATCGACGAACGCCGACAATATGCGCGCGCGGATAGACGAACACTGACGACGCTCAAGCGCTTATCAACGAACGCCGACAACGCACACGCGCATATAAATGAACGCCAAAGATGCGCGCGCAGATCGACGAACGCCAACGACGCTCGTGCGCTGATCGACGAATGCTGATGATGCACACGCAGATTGACAATCGCCGATGACACCCGAGCAGATTGACGATTGCCAATGATGCGCACGTGGATCGACGAACGCCGACGATGCTCACGTGCTTTTCAACGAACGCCAATGACGCGCGTGCGGATCAATGAATGCCAATGACTCACGCGCCCGGATCGACAAAAGCGGACGTCATGCACGCAAATGACGATCGCAGATGAAGTACGCGCGGATCGACCATCGCCAACAACACGCCCGCGGATCGACGAACGCCGATGTTGTGCGCAGATCGACGAACGCGGACGACGCGTGCGCGTATCGACGAACGCCGACAACACGCTCATGGATTGACGAACGCCGACGTCGCACGCACGTATCGACGAATGCCGATGACGCACGCACGCTTATAGATGAAAGTTGATGACGCACGCGCGGAGATCGATGAACGCCGATGACATGCACGAGCGGATCGATGAACGCCAACGATGCACGCGCAGATTGACGATCGCCGAAGACGCGCACGCGGATCGAAGAATGCCGATGACGCCCGCACGGATCGACGATCGCCGATGACACGCGTGCGGATCGATGAACACCGACGTCGCCCACACGGATCAATGAACGCCCACGACGCGTGTGCACAGATCGATGAACGCCGAAGACGCACGCGCGCTTATACACAAAAGTTGAAGACGCGCACGCGTGGATCGATGAACGCTGACAACGCACACGCGGGGATCGACGAACGCCGATGACGTGCATGAGCGGATCGACGAACACCGATGACGCTCGCGTGCTTTTTGATGAACGCCGACGATGCTTGCGTGCTTATCAACGAACGTCAACGACGCGCACGCGTGGATCAATGAGGGCCAATGACGCGCACGTGCGGATCGATGAACAACGATGACGCCCACGTAGATCGATGAACGCCGATGACGCGTGTGTGTGGATCGACGAGGGCCGACGATGTGAGCGTGCGAATCGATGAACCCCGACGCCTGCATGGATTGATGAACGCCGACGATGCGTGTGTGGATGCATGAATGCCGATGACGTTCGCAGGTGTGGGCGAACGCCGATGACGTGCGTGCGGATCAATGAATGCCAACGACGTGCGCGCGGATCGACAAACGCCGACAACGCGTGCTCAGATCGACAAACGCGGATGACACGCACGCAGATCAACCAACGCCGATGACCTGCACTTCGGATCGATGATCGGCAATGACGCGCGTGTGGATCGACAAACGCCGAAGACGCGTGCGTTCGGATCAATGAACGCCGATGACGCCCGCGCGGATCGATGATCCCCGACAACGCGTGCGGGGATCGACGAACGCCGACTACACTCATGCGCTTATCGATGAATGCTGACAACGTGCACACATGAATCAACGAATGATGATGACGCGCACGCTCGGATCGACGAATGCCGACGACGCTCGTGTGCTTATCGACGAATGCCAACTACGCACGTGCATGGATCGAAGAACGCCGATGAACCGCGCGTGCGGACCGATGGAAGACAATGACGCACGCATGGATCGACAAACGCTGATGACGCCCACACGGATCGACGAACGCAGATGATGTGCGCGCAGATTGACGAACGCCAACGGCGCACACACGGATTGACGAACGCCAACAACGCGTGTGCGGATCGAAGAACGCTGATGACGCACATGCGGATCAACGAACATGGACGACACGTGTGCGTGGATCGACGAACCCCAATGATGTGCACTCAGATCAACGAATGCAGATGACAGGTGCACGGATCGATGATCGCCAATGAAACACATTGGATTGACAAACGCCGATGACGCTCGCACACTTATAGACGAACGCTGACGACGCGCACACGGATCGAAGAACGCCGACGACTCACGCGCGCGGATCAACCAACGCCAACGTCGAGCATGCGGATCGACGAAAGCCGATGACGCACGCTCGGGGATCGACGAACGCCGACGACGCGCACGAGTGGATCGACGAATGCTGACATCGTGCGCACGCGGATCGACGAACGCCGAAGACTCGCAAGTGCTTATTGATGAACACCAATGACATGCGCGCGCGTATCGACGAACGCCAATGGCACACGCGTGCTTATCGACGAACGGTAATGACGCGCGTGTGTGGATCGACGATCGCTGATGATGCGTGCGTGGATCGAAGAACACCGACGACACTCACGCACTTATCGATGAATGCCAATGACGCATGCGCGCGGATCGACGAACGCCCATGATGCACGTGCGGATAGACGATCGCCAACGACGCACGCGCGGATCGATGAAGGTGAAGACGCGCACGCGTATCTATGAACGCCGACGACCTGCTTGCGGATTGACGATCGCCAACGACGCGCATGCAGATCCACGAACGCCGACGACGCGCGCGCGCGGATCGACGAACGCCAATGATGCGCACACGCGGATCGACGAACGCCGATGACGCGTGCGTGCGGTTCGATGAACGCCGATGATGCGTGTGTGCCGTTCGACGAACGCTGATGACACGTGTGTGCAGATCGATGAACACCGACGATGCGCGCACGGATCAACGAACACGGACGAGACGTGTGCACGGATCGATGAACCCCAACGACGCGCACTCAGATCAACGAATGCGGATGACAGGCGCACGGATCGATGATCGCCGACGATGCATGCGTGGATCGACAAACGCCGATGATGCTCGCATACTTATCGACGAACGCCGATGACGCGCACACGGATCGACGAACGCCGACGACTCACGCACGCGGATCATCCAACGCCAACGTCGAGCATGCGGATCGACAAAAGCCGATGACACGCGTGCGGGGATTGATGAACGCCGACGACGCGCACGAGTGGATCGCCGAACGCTGACATCGTGCACACATGGATCGACAAACGCCAATGACCCGCGGGTGCTTATCGACGAACGCCGATGACATGCGCACGCGTATCGACAAACGCAAATGGCACACACATGCTTATCGATGAACGGTAATGATGCGTGCATGTGGATCAACGATCGCCAATGACACGCGCATGGATTGAAGAACGCCGACGACACTCACGCGCTTATCGACGAACACCGATTACGTGTGTGCAGAGATCGACTAACGCCCATGATGCACGTGCGGATCAACGATCGCCAACGATGCACGCATGGATCGATGAAGGTGAAGATGCGCACGCGTATCTATGAATGCTGACGACTCGCTTGCAGATCAACGATCGCCGATGACGCGCTCGCGGATCGACGAACGCCGATGACGCGCGCGCGTGGATCGACGAACGCCGATGACACGTGCGTGTGGATCGACGAACGCCGATGTCGCGCGTGCGCGGATCGATGAACGCCGACAACGCACGCGTGGATCGACGAACGCTGATGATGCGCGCACAGATGGATGATTGCATACGACGTGCGTGCGGATCGACAAATGCAGATGACACGCGCACGGATTGACGATCGCCAACGACACACGAGCGGATCGACGAACGCCAACAACGCTCGCGCACTTATCGATGAATGCTGATGACGCGAACGCAGATCGACGAATGCCGATGACGCACGTGCAGATTGATAATCGCCGACGACGCGCACGCGGATCGACGAATGCCCATGACTCACGTGCGTGGATCGATGAACGCGGACACGCGCGCGGATCAATGATCACAGACAACGCATGCGGATTGAAGAACGCGGACGACGCGCGCGCGGATTGAGGAACGCCGAAGATGCGCGCGCTCGGATCTACGAACGCCAATGGCGCACGCGTGCTTATTATGAAGGGTAATGACGCGCGAGCGCGGATTGACGATCACCGACGACAAGCGCGCAGATCGAAGAACGCCGACGACAATTGTGCGCTTATCGACGAATGCTGAAGACGCGCGCGCGTGGAGCAACGAACGCCCACAATGCACGCGAAGATCGATGATCGCCGATGAAGCATGTGCGGATCGACGAAGGCGAAGATGTGCATGCGGATTACGAACGCCGATGACGCGCGTGCATATTGATGATCACTGATGACGCGCACGCAGATAAACGAAAGCCGATGTCGCGCACGCGCAGATTGATGAACGCCGATTGTGAAGTTTTGTGTTTTTTCTTTGAATTGTTTTGCGTGTTCTGTGTGTGTTGTGTGTGTGTGTGTAATGAATGTGTGCTGGGTGTGTGTTTTTTGTGTATTTTGTTTTGTGTTGTGTGTTTGTGTGTGTTTTGTGAATGTATACTGTCTTGTATGATTTCTGTGACTGTGTTGAGTTTAGTGCAGTTTTGTGTGTGTTGTGTGTGTGTGTTTTTGTGTGCCTTTTTGTTGTTGTGTGTTAGTTCTCTCTGTGTTGCATGTGCGTTGCTTTAGTGTGTTGTCTGTGTGTACTGTGAGTGTTGTGATGTTTGTGTATATGTTTTGTGTTGTGTGTTTCTTACTGTGTGTAGCTGTGTGTGTTTGTTGAGTGTGTTGTGTGTGTGTTGTGTTTTGTGTTGTTGAGTGTGTGTTTAATGTGTGTGTTTAGTGTGTTTATTGAAGTTGTGTGTTTTTTGGTGTGAATCGTTTTGCGTGTTCTGTGTATGTTGTGTGTGTGTGTTTTGT
>PVHT020000069.1:103469-117263 GCA_004024745.2 Catagonus wagneri | reverse complement strand
CAAAATACGTGACAGTCCTCCTCAACTGTGTCAAGGTCACAGAAACGACAAGAGTCTGAGAAAGCGTCAAAGCCCAGAAGAGACTAAACACACATGATGACAACATCTCACGTGCCCTGGATGGGAAGTGGAACAGAAAAATCACTAAGGGGGAACCAGAATTAAACCAGAATAAAGTAATGACTTCAGTTAATAAAAATGTATCAATATATTCATTAATTGTGACAATTCTGAAGGGAGATAAGAGACGAAAAATTAAAAGTCAAATGAGGAAAATCTGTTTATTAAATGGGAAATGTAGAGGAAATGGATGGTTTTGTAATAAAAACACACTAAAAATCACCCCAAAATAAGGAAAAAACAAAGAGACCAATTAACCACCCAGGGTCCTCTTTCCCCTGCTGCTTCTCCTCTCATTATTTTGGGCTTCTCCTTCTCCTGGACAGAGAAGGAATGGGTACAAAGATGTCCAGCATCTCCCCTAAGATCTGACTCCATGCAGTGTCTTCACCACTGACCACCATGACTCCATGAATGAGGACACCCGACCAGGGGGAGTCTCAGGGGTTACTGAGTCTGATGTGTCAGCTAGGACTTTTTTGATTCCAAGGGACTGGACACACTTAGTAATGTACAATAAATAAGTTTCTTAATGAGAGAAATAAAATAATACTTGCAAGAGGCAGTTATAGGAGTGGCCCTGGGTATGACCTGGTCCCCTTTCCTGCTAAGTAACTTTGTGGTGGCCCCATCCACGGGCACAGTCTCTCTCTCTCTCTCTCTCTCTCTCTCTCTCTCTCATCCCCTGTCTATCTCTCTCTCCCTTCCTCCCTCCCTCCCTCTCCCTCTCCCCCTCTCGCTCCCTCCTTCTCTGCACCTCTATCTCTCCCTCCTTCTCCCTATCTGCATCAGGGGCTTCCAGCAACCCCAGACTGACACCTGCTCATGTCCATTCTACTGGGAATGGTCTCTCCACTATGTTCCACAGAAAGTCACTGCTTTAAATAACTTTGCTCCAACTTGAGTCCTGTTCTCGTCCTTGAACCCACCAGAGCACCAAGAGGATGGAACATGGGACTGGCTGGCCATGGATCACATGCCCATCTTTGAGGTGGGTGGATCAAGGGATCAGTCCACAGCAAATATGTGGACAGTAATCAGATAAGATATAATTCCCCAAAACTGAGATACTGAGAATAGATGGTGGGTTGGGGAAAGCTGCTGATTCCACATGACCGACAGCCCACTGCACAGCTGTACATCTGAAGCCCTAGGAAAGAAAGAGTTCACCTTAGGGTCAGGGGCTGTGACCACCCATCTGGTGCTCTTTCTGTCCTCCCAGGATGGCAAGAAGCTCTTCCACTTGCTCAAAAATCAACTTTGTGGCTGGGGGTAAACTCAGGGTTGCTGCCTTGGGCACTGGGTCCTCACATCTCAAAACTCTTTCCTGGCCCTGGGAGGTAGGAGCCCAGGAGTCACACTTGCACCATGGCCACATGACTCACTCACCCATGAAGAACAAATTTCCTCATTTTCCAGGCTTTTCTGTCTCCTCTTCAAAGAGCAAACACCAAACGCTAGAGTGGTAAAGAAATTCTTACTCAATGATGCAGTGAGAGTCTCAAGGATTTTTCTGCAACACAGTACCACATTTGGTGGCTTTCCAGAGACCACAAGGCATGGGCCAGATGTGGCACATGTCTCCCCAAGTCCACATGGCCTCAATGTGAAACTGCCTCTTAGGAGGCCAAGGTGCTTCCATACCTCTGATTCTCAATGAACATGAAGGTCAATCTTTGTTATAACTGGAAGGTCAAAGGATTACAGAGCCACAGTCTGTGTGTGGTTGTGGTGACCAGGGCCACATGCAACATTTGAAGAGTTATCACATCTCTTGGAAGGCTAAGAGGATATGAGGGAGGAGGCATTTGCTCAAGGACATGGATGCCGGGGACTGAAGAATCCCAACATAGCTGTTTATTACCCAGCAGTGCAATCAGCTCAGTAATTGGCCATGGGGGCTTGAGGGCCAAGGCTGACCTCAGCTGGAAGACCAAGGATGCCTGCCTGGATGGTCAGAGGCCAAGGGCTGCTCTGAGGCCTGTTTCTACACCCATGCAGATGCAAAAAAGATCCATCCAGTCTCAGGAGAGTTCACCAGCCCTCAAAAGGCTTGATGCACCCAGTCCTATATAACGTCACATATGTCTACTGAACAGTCTACATGTCAGGGCCGTGCTGGACCTGGGGCTGCTCAGACAGAGTGAGGCCCTTATTCACCCTCCACGTGGGAAGGCAGAATGAAACACTGTGTGATCTCTGAGAGCCTAAGACACTTGACTAAAGTTGACTTTAATTTGAACAGTGAGTGATCAGAGCAGACATGTCATTCATTTTCTGTCAGAGACCAGGATGGGAGGAGCAGGAAAAGAATGGCCTAACTCAACCTTGAACCTAATGCTGACACTCATCCTAACCCTAAACTCTGACCCTGACCCTAAACCTTGACCTAACATTAGCCCTAGCCCTAACCCTAAACCTGTATCTTACCTAATCCATAGTCATACCCATAGCCTAACCCTAACACCCTGAGACCCAAACCATAAGCTTCAAACAATAAACAAAAACAGCCCTAACCAAAATCATAACCATAAAGCATAAAATGTATTAATTATCCATACACATAAATAAATCACACAGTAAACCACCAGAAAACTTAGACCATAACGGTAAACGTAAACCAGCCCCAACCCCACACAATCCCAGCTCTAACGCTAACCCTTCAAACCAGGAACACCAAGCCAAAGCTAATAAAGTCACAAAAATATATCACAGAAAGTCAACTACATCAGTGTGCCTTGCAAAAATCCTCCGCAAAATAAGAGCACCATGAAACCAGCAGAATATAAATGGGTAATATAATAAGCAAGTGTATCTACAACAGAAATTTCATACCAATACTACTCAGTGTATTAGACCACAATAAAGATGTGAGGTAAAAACACATGATCATAGCAATTATTGCAGAAAAGGCTATAATCAAACTCCAGTGCTATTTCATGTTACAAATACTCAAGAATGTAAGAATAAAATAAAGATTGTTCAATATGGAAAAAAGTAGTATGCAAAGCCACAGCAAACTTCATGCTCAAAGTTAAAGACAGAAGCATTTACTCCTGAAATCAGAAACAAGGCCAGGAAGCTGGCTTCATCACCATTACTCAATAGCATACTGGAAGTTCCACCTAGAGTCTTGGGGAAGGAAATAAATGGCATCTATTAGTGGATGGATAAATTAAAACTGCGCCTATTCACAGAACACCGATAAAATCATCTTATATATAAAACTTTCTATATCAATAAAAAAAATATTTGACCTGGTAAATTAATTCAGCAAAGTTATAGGACAAAATATCAATTCACAAAAATTAGTATGTATACACTAGCAATAAATAATCTGAAAATGAGCATATGAAAACAATTCCATTTAAAATAATGTCAACAGTACTATGTAGGAATATATTTACTCCAGCGACAAGACATGTTTTTACGTTTTTAACGTTGTCTACATGTTCAACATTAATGGAAAATAAATTACTTTTGAAAACACCTTGTCAACACCATGCCATAAAAGCAGAGAAAACATGAAGCTTCCATATGGAGGCCAAGCCTTACCAGATTCAGTTGACCCAAGGTCCATGTGTAATTTAGAGACACTGGGGGAAAATTATACTAGGAGCCACTTTCTGCTGGGTTGTGAATGACCTGATGCTGCAGAAGCAGTAGATTTTTAAATTCCAATTTTTTACACCAGTCCCCCCCAAAAAAAACTGTTAGAACTAATACATGACTTTAGGAAATTTACAAAATCAACACATAGATATCAAAGGCCTGAGCTATTTCTACCTAAAGACCTGCACTGTCCCCTAATTAAGGCCTGACCTGTCTCTAACTAATGGCCTGCTCTGCCACTAAGGCCCTGCACTGTCCCTAATAAAGGACCTGATTGGTTGCCTAGTAAGTCCCTGAACTGTACCTAAATAAGTCTCTGAGCTATCTCTAAAAAAGTTACTGCAGTGTTCCTTATTAAGGCACTGCTGTATCCCTAACTTAGGCCCTACACAGTCTCTGACTCAGGCTCTGCTCTGTCTCATCTAACCAAAGCCCTGAGCTGTGCCTAATGAAGTCCATGCTCTGGCCCTAACTGGACCTAACTCTCCCTAACTAAAGCCCTGAGCCATCCCTAAGCCCCTATTCTCTCCTAATAAGTCCCTGGACTGCCTCTAACTAAAGCCCAGAGCTGATCTTAACTGAAGCTTTGTCCTGTCCATAACTGAGGCCTGAGCTGTCTCTGTCTAAAGCCCTGGGCTGGCACTAATTAGACTGATCCTAACTAAGGACCTATGCTATGTCCAGCTATGGACAAAGAACATTCTTAATGCTGTCCTCAACTTAGACCCTGAACTCTTACTAAGATCATGCACTGTCCTTAACTCTGGCCAAATTATTTCCCTAACCAAGGTTTCTGCTGTCATAACTAAAGCCCTGACACTGAGCACTAGGCCATGCTTTCCCTAACTAAGGACTTTATGTGTCCTTATACTAGACTCATATCTTTCTTTTCTTTCTTTTTTTTTTTTTTTTTTTTTGGCTTTTTAGGGCCACACCCATGGAGGTTCCCAGGCTAGGAGTTGAATCAGAGCTGCAGCTACCAGCCTATACCAGAGCCACAGCAGTACCAGATGGAAGCCACGTCTGCAAACTATACCACAGCTCCCCACAACGCGGGATCCTTAACCCACTGAGTGAGGCCAGGGATCAAACCCACAACCTCAAGGTTCCTAGCTGGATTCACTTCCACTGTGCCACAACAGGAACTCCAAGACTCGTATCTTTCTTTACTGAGGCCCTGATTAATCTCCAACTATGGCCATAAATCTGCCCTTAGGTAAAGTCCTATTGCTGTCCCC
The DNA here is from genome assembly GCA_004024745.2 of Catagonus wagneri. Classification (NCBI taxonomy): domain Eukaryota; kingdom Metazoa; phylum Chordata; class Mammalia; order Artiodactyla; family Tayassuidae; genus Catagonus; species Catagonus wagneri. Next base: position 112,293 of record PVHT020000069.1, on the reverse strand, counting down.
AACTCAGACCCTGCACTGTTCCTAAGGCCCTGCTCCATCCCTAACTAAGGCCCTGTACTATTCCTCACTGAGCTCCTGACACTACTCCTAAGTCCCTATTCTACCTGCATCAAGGCCCTGACAGTATACCTAACCTAGGGGCCATGCTGTCCCTAATACCCTTATATGTCCTTAACGAAGGCCCTGATTATCTCTGACTAAGGCTCAGATCCTGCCCCTAACTAAGGCCCTGTGCTCTGTCCAACTATGGCCTTCACTCTGTCCCTATGAAAAGTCCTAATGCCGTCCTCATCTTGGAGACTGCACTGCTGCTAAGGTCGTGCACTGTCCTTAACTAAGGCCCAGTTTTGTCCGTAATTAAGGGCATTGACGTCCAAACCCACGGCCCTGACACCGTGTTTAACTCAGGCCCTATGTTGCCAATAATGAAGGCCCTGAGCTTCTGTAACTAAGACTCTTAAGTGTCCCTACCTAATACCCTTATATGTCCTTAACTAAGGCCTTGATTATATCCAAGTAAGGCCCAGGTTCTGCCCCTAACTAAGGCCCTGTGCTATGTCCAACTATGGTCTTGTGTGTCCCTGTGAAAAGCCCCACAGCCGTCCTTACCTTAGACACTGCACTGTTGCTAAGGTTGCATACCGTCCTTACCTAAGGCCCAGTTATGTCCATAACTAAGGCCACTGCTGTCCAAACCCAAGGCCCTGTTGGTGTGCCTACGGCCCAAGGCTGTCCCTAACAAAGACACTGGCACTGTCCTTACCTGAGGCCCTACACTGCCCCTAAACATAGTTCTGCCCTGTGCCACTGTTCCTGACTAAAGCCCTACACTGTCCCAACTTAAGACCATTATGTGTCCTTCACTAAGGCCCTGAGTTATCTGTAACAAACACCCTGTGCCACGTCAAACTATGGCCTTGATTTTGTCCTGAAGAAAAGTCCTAGTGCTGTCATGAACTTAGACCCTCTGCGAAAGTCATGCACTGTCCTTAACAAAGGCTCAGCTATGTCCCTAACTAAGGCTCTGTCTCCAACTAAAGCACTGTGCTATGTCCAACTCTGTCCCTAAGAAAAGTTGCAATGTTGTCCTCCACTTAGACCCTGCACTCTTCCTAATGCCCAGTTATGTCCAAAACTAAGGCCCTTGCTGTCTATACCTAAGGCTCTGACACTGTGCCTAACTCAGTTCCTGTGCTGTCCCTAACTGTGGCCATGCCCTGTCCATAAGACCTTCATGTGTCCTAAATGAAGACCGAGATTTTCTCCATCTAAGGAAATGAGTTATCACCATCTATGGCCCTGACTCCATTTCTATGTATTGTCCTAATACTGTCCCTAACATAGGCCCTGCACTCTCCCTAAGGCCCTGAAGTGTCCCTAACTAAGGCTACCTGACTATCCCTAAATGAGGCCATGACAATGTCCCTGCTGAAGTCACTAAGCTATCTTCATCTAAGTCCCCAACACCATGCCTAAGGAAGGCCCTGCTAGTTCCAAACTAAGACTCTATACTGTCCTTCACTGTAACCCTGAGCCTTCCCCAACTGAAATCTGCACTCTTCCTGTAACTACATCCCTGGGCTCTCCCTAACTAAGGCCCGAGCTTCTTCTAACTAAATCCTTGGCTCTCCCCAGAACTAAGACCCTGTGATGTCCCTAAAGAAGGCCCTGGTGCTATCCCTAAAAGAGGCCATGCACTGTCCCCTCCTCAGTCCCTAGTCAGTCTCCAACTAAGGCCCTGACAGTGTGCCTAACTTAGACCCTGTGCTGTCCCTATATAAGCCTTGCACTGCCTCTAACTAAGAACTTGCACTAACCTTCATATCAACCTGAGCTCTCTCCAAATAAGGCCCTGTTTGACTAGCTAAGGCCCTACCAAAAGTCCTACACTAACTGTCCCTAAATAAGGTCCTGGCATGTCCCTACCTAAAGTCCTGCACTAACCCTAACTCATGCTCTGAGCTGTCTCTAATTAAGGTCCTGTCTCGTTACCTAATTTGGGCCTGGCCTTGTCCTTATCTAAAGCCCTAAGCTCTCTCCAGCTAAGACCTCCACTAACTACATTAAAAGCCCTGACTCTCCCCTAAGTAAGCCCCGGTTGTGGTCCCAAATGAGGACCTTTGCCCTCACTGAGTGGAGGAAAATTGGGTCACAGGGTCAGAGGCACCATGTACCCAAAAACAAGGCTCTGGGCACCTCCTTGAGGGTCCATCCATCCATCTCCAATCACTTTCTGGGCCTGGTGAGGCAGCCAGGGAGATGCAAGGGGGAGCCACTCAGCTGCCTCTCTGGTGCCCTCTGGTGGACATATGCCCTAACAGCAACCCTCAGCCCTTCCTCTGCCTCCCACAGCAGAAGCCTGGTCTGCACTGGCCTGGAGCATTGGCCAGCATGATTTCCTGACTCCTCTTCCTGGCAGGACACTGAAATGCACGATGGGTGGGGGTGTGACTATTTCAAAGTCCACCAGGACACTCACCCCACAGGACACCATCCCATGTCCTGAAAATAGGCACACTATTTCTTAAGTCAGCACAGCCAGCTGTCAATCATTCAGCACCCTTCTGCCCTGGCACACACCTTGAGATCCAGGACCTCCAGGTGTTATTCACTTTTACCTGGATTTGGGTAAGTTCCTCGGCAAACTTGTCCAGCAGAGGAGGAAGCTGCTCCGTTGTAGCAGGGAAGAGGGGATGTGGAGATCTCTGGAGTGAAAGAGCACAGCAATGAGCACAGCCCGCCACCAATATGTCACCGCATGGTCACACTGCATTCACCACCCGAAGCCCGGCTTTCCAGAAGCCCAACTCCCTGCCAGGCTGATTCTGGAAAGCTGCACATCCCACATTCAAGTCTGGTGTTTCTAGGTCCAGAGTTCTGTCTCCAAACAAGGAGATGACGCTCAGACCCCATAGAGCCTCTCAAGCTCTCTGATCTTTGAAGGGCCACCCGACCAGACAGGAATTGAATTAGACATGTGATGGCAGACCTATGTCCCCTCACTGAGTTGAGGCAAATTGGGCCACAGGCGCCATGTACACAAACACAAGGCTCTGGGCACCTCCTTGAGGTTCCATCCATCCATCTCCTGCCACGTATCTGAGCCTGGACATGCAGGAGGGGAGATGCACAGGGAGCTGCTCTGTTAGCTCTCTGGTGCCATCTGGTGGACATGCGCCCTAACAGCAACCCTCAACTCTTTTCTGCTTCCCACAACAGGACCCCTTTTTGGCACTGGCCTTGTACACCTGCCAGCATGATGTCCTCACTCCTCTCTCTCACTGTGCCCTGAAACGCATGATGGGCAGCCATGATTTTCTTGCTCCTCTCCTTCTCAGTGCATGAAATCCATATAGATTTCATGGGGTCTGTCTATCTCAGATCTGGCCAGGGCACCTACCCTTTCTGACGGTAACCCACTCTTGGAAATCAGGTGTGTCAGCCCTCCTGTCTGGCAGTAAAACCTCTGAATGCCCGAGTGCCTTGGGAGTGCCCTAGGAGCAAGACAGATTTTTGTTTTAAGTTGGTGTTGCCTTAATCCTCCCATTGCCATCATCTGGATGTGGAGCTACTGTGACAGTTTCCCTTGAGTTTCTATGACCCCCTTTTTTTTTTAAGGCCACAGTTGTGTCATTTATATGTTCTTTGGCTAGGGGCTAAACTGGATTTTCAGCTGAACCTGACAAAGCATCTGAGAGGATGCAGGTTCAATCCCTGGGCTCACTCAGTGGGTCAAGTATCCAGCATTGACGTGAGCTGTGGTGTAGGTCACAGATGTGGCTTGGACCTGGTGTTGCTGTTGCTGAGACATAGGCTGGCAGCTGCATCTCTGATTCAACCCCTAGCCTGGGAACATCCGTATGCTGCAGGTGCAGATGTAAAAAGAAATAAAAAATCTTCATACAAAGTTGTTTTTCTTGCTAATAAATTTTCAACAGTTGTAACAAGATCTTATTTAATTTTTATAAGCCTAGGCACAATAAAGTATTATACTTAATGTTGGTGTTCCCGCTGTGGCTCAGTGGGTTAAGAATCTGACTAGTATCCATGAGGATGCAGGCTCCATCCATGGCCTTGCTCAGAGGGTTAAGGACTCAGCATTGCTGTGGCTGTGGTGTAGGCTGGCAGCAGTAGCTCCGATTTGACCTCTAGCATGGGAATTTCCATAGGCCACACCTGCACCCCCACACAAAAAAAGAAGTATGCTTAATCTTGATGACTTTAAAGACATGTCTATATTAATTATAGCAACAAATTTTAATAGCAGATATTAATTTAATACTGAGTATTTCCCAGTTCACATGAACCTAAAATTAATTCTGGCCTATTATCATCAGTATTTTTGAGAATTTATATAAGCATTTAATTTTTAAACCCATCAAGTAAAGCTCATTGAAAAATTAGTTGGGATAATACCATCTAACCTAGCATATCAGAAAACCAGTCTGAAACTTCAGTCACTACTTCAGAGGCATAAGCCTTCTCATTATTTACTTTCATCTGATTAAGCAAAGCCCTGATCTCTCCAGATCATATGGTACAAAAGCACAGCTTTCTGAGTGAGTGATGTTCAGGTTCCTCCTTGAGAGGCAGTGAGGACAGAGGGCCATTTGATTTCGTAGGGTTGCCTTTCTCATCAGTACTTAGCAAGGCAATGCTTCTCTGGATGTCTTTTAGGGTTTGTGGGGTGAACCTAGCCAGAGCTAATAATGGAGAGTGACACTTTCCAGGCCTATGTTGGGGACAAAGAAATTAATCAAGCGATCATACCATCTGAAAACCGACTGAGTCCATCTAGTATAGAGAATGTGGTAGGTTGGCAATTTGGCAAATTTCAGAGTTTTTCTTTATGTCCTTGGACCCAAGGGAAACCCAGGGTGTATCTACCAATTCACCCTGGAGAAGGCCAGGGCCACAAGTTAGTTCCACAACTCCAGACGGTCCCATTAGGGGCCCTCCAATAGACTTCAGGTCTCCCTACTCAGTCCATGGCAAACAAGTCACTATTTCTTATCATGATTAGATCAGGACATTGTTCCCAGGGTGTCCATCTGAGGAACCAGGTAGAATTTGTCCAATTACAGAGAGTATGGTTTCTCTGTTCCCGATTTAGTGGGTGCCTTGTCACTTAATCTCCCAAATTCAGGGGGGAGCCAGGAAAAGCCATCCCACACCTGACTGAATCCCTCTAAGGCACAGTGGGGGTTCCATACAAATTTTGGTATCTTTGCTCCTAAATTTTGGGTAGACATCATATTAGATTGTATAATAATAGTATTAAGAGAAAAGAAGAAGTTATGGCCTGGTTCCTTTAGAGTGTTATTAATAGGCCACTTTGGATAATATTTTCCCAAAGTTACAAGAGATCTCAAAAGACAATACAGATCACTTAAAGGCAAAAACATCACACAATCTGTTGTCAAAAGTAGCATTCCAAGATGGCTTTGTTCTCTCAGCAGAGAGAGAAAAGCCAAATTCAAGTTTTGCATCAGCTTGCTTTTAAATGAATTTACAATTAAATTTATTCTAAACTTTGTCAGTCCCAACCATACACAAAACTCTTTTCTTGGTGTCCACTTCCCACACATCTTGCATCACTTTCTGTATCCATATTAGTCTGCCCCTTATTTCTCCATCCAGAGCAATAAGCTACAAGACAGTGTTCCTTTTCTCTCTTTTTTTTTTTTTTTTCTTTTTGCCTTATCTAGGGCCGCATCCGCGGCATATTGAGGTTCCCAGGCTAGGGGTCTAACAGGAGCTGTAGCCACCAGCCTTCGCTACAGCCACAGCAACGCGGGATCCGAGCCGCGTCTGTGACCTACACCACAGCTCACGGCAACGCTGGATCCTTAACCCACTGAGCAAGGCCAGGGATCGAACCCACAACCTCATGGCTCCCAGTCAGATTCATTAACCACTGAGCCACAACGGGAACTTCTTTTCTCTTGATAAAATGAAATTCCATTCGTCATTCCTTCTTCAATGAAAACACCCTACATTTTTAAAGTAACGATGGACTGTCTTTTATAATTTCTAAAACGATGTGTTTCTTATAGAGAACATATCAGGGTGACACCAAACATAGTAATAGCACTAAATAACTAGTTTCTGTATAGTAATTGATGTCTCAGTGTCTCATTTGACTTCCGTTAAATCTAGGTACAATAAGGTATTATACTTAACTTGATACGTCTAAAGACATCTCTGTATTAATTAGATTAACAAACTTTAGCTTTAATGCTAGATATTAATTTAATACTGAATATTTCTCAGTTCATATGAACCTAAAAGTAATTCTGGCCAGTTACCTTCTGTATTTGAGAATTTATATAAGTGCTTAATTTCCTTTATGCCAATTAAGTAGGGCTTGTTTACATTTAATTTTTGATGACATTATCCCAAAGTTAAGACATACAATGCATAGACACAGAGATCTCAGAGTTTCATTTTCTAAGCTTAGTCATCAGATATTAAAAATAAAACTCACTATTTTAAAAATAAGTCAAAGACTTTCCCCAATTTTTTATTCTCAGTCTCAGGAATTAGAGATGGTCTAGATAAGTGTTCCTGAGAGCCTAGATCAAGGTAAATGAAAGGAAATCAGGTGCTCCTAGAAGGTCTTTTTCCCTCAAGGTCAGAATTCCGAAAAGATGTTTTCTCAAGCTTGTACATGCAAAAACCAACTTTCTCTGGACTCTAAACAATACTGTGGCCATACGGTTAAAATATATTTTTTTCTTCTTAGTCTTAGCCTCTTTCCAGCCAGACAGAATTCACCAAGAGGGCTGGGCGGTGGAACAGAACCAGACCTTCCTCTTTCACACGGCAGAATGGCCATCCCAATGACAGCACAGAACATGAAGTGCAAATCACACAAGCATGGTCTTCTTAGTCAGACACTCCCTCAAATTCAAGATTACAGTGTCTCAGAAAACCTGCAGGGAACCTTCAGATCCGATACTAATAAACAGAGGAAATGGCAATGTCTTGGGTCTTCAAAGGTCTTAAAGGGAAGAAAAGAGGGCAGCTCGTGAGAAGGGACAAGGAAAAGGTCAAAAATCTCTTGTCCCTTACCTGGTTGGGGCACTCTGGCCAGTTGTCCATGTCAGGAGAAGACCAGGGACCAAAGGGTCCTGGTTGTGGTCACTGGGTGCGGTCCATCAGCGGGCGAGCTGGTCCTCAAGTACCCAGAGTGGTCGGGATGTCAGTCAAAGCAAGAAGGGACATCCACCGCAGTCACAAAGACTTTTTCCAAGCTAGCTTTCTCTAATAACTGCATATGCAACAAAAGAGCCAATTTTGACTAATTCTTAGGGCAAAACTTTTCCTTTAATATTTTATTTTTTTAATGTTTTAAAAATATTTTAACATTAAAATTTGACATTCAGCTATTTCATATATATTCCTTTAAGTTTATCTACCTAATTTGGCCAAAAAAACCCTTTTTTTGGATGAGCTTTTATGGGGAAATGGAAGATTATCTTGAAATTAAGATTTCTGCAAATTTTTTTCAGATTAATATAGTCATAATATGAAGAAATATAATGATTATTATTTAGTATAAGTGATCAGTCAAACTAATATTAGAATAGATGTGACATCATTGTGTATAGAATTTAGTTATGTGAGTTTGAAACAAATGCTGTTTGGTTAAGTTTGGTGAGAGTAGATCCTGTGATACATAGTATAAGTAATAAGTAACTTTTTTTTCTTTCTTTTTTGGGCCACAGCCATGGCATGTGGAAGTTCCTGGGCCAGGAAAGGGATCCAAGCCATAGCTGCAACCTATGCCACAGCTGTAGCGGTGCCAAATCCTTAACCCACTGTGCACAGTGGGAACTCCACAAATAACCTATTTGTTTTAAAATAATGCATAAATTAGAATGTTCTTTATCCCATGCCCTAACTGCTGAGCCAGTCTCTCCTGTCACTGCTGTGGCTGTGTTATGAGCTATGCTGGAAAATCAAAACATGGTCAGACAACTTCCCAGTGTCACAATGTCTGGGTGCTTTCTCTTTCTTTCTCTATTTTATTTTATTGTCTTGTCTTTTTGCCTTTTCTAGGGCCACACCCACAGCATATGGTGGTTCCCAGGCTAGGGGTCTAATCGAAGCTGTAGGCACCAGCTTACGCCACAGCCACAGCAACATCATCTGCGAACTGCACCACAGCTCGTGGCAATGACGATCCTTAACCCACTGAACGAGGCCAGGAACACAAGGCCAAAGGATACCCAGTGAAACCTTCAAGCATTCGAAACACTCTGCCACCTGACCAGGCTGCGAATCCCCATCAAATGCTGAAGGGACCGCTGTGTCCTCTGCCTGACAGGAGGCATCTTGGAGCAGAGAGTCACAGGTGCCTGGAAAAAAACCCCAAACCTCTGGGTGTTTGCTCTGGGTTCCACCCTCAACCCCTACTCTGAGCCTAGACATGCAGCTGGGTCTGAAATTACCATAGCGCCGTCTTGTGGACACCTGCTCTAACAGCAACACTCAGGTTTTCCTCCTCTCTCTGGCTCAGCAGCACCCTGGGCTGCACTGGCCTTGGGCCATAGGCTGGTGGGATGTGCTTCCTCCACTTTCTTGAAATACCACGAAGTTACCGACAGGGGGCTCTTTCTCTCCCAAAGCCTTTCAGAGCACAGAGGCCAACTTACCCCATGTTACTCCACTCAGACCCTCAGCTCCCGACCCATCATGTCATCACAGCCTTCTTCCGTTTTTCATATATTCATGCACTTATGCATTTATGAATAGAGGCATGTATCTAGGTAACTGCTGATTTACTTCCTTAACTTTCTTTCCTTTTTTTTTTTTTTTT
>PVHT020000069.1:59063-102469 GCA_004024745.2 Catagonus wagneri | reverse complement strand
CAAGTGGCAGAATAGTATGCATGTTACACTCCCATTCAACAGATTTTTTTTTTTTTTGTCTTTTGTCATTTTGGGGCCGCACCCACAGCATGTGGAGGTTCCCAGGCTAGGGGTCTAATCAGAGCTGTAGCCGCCGGCCTGTGCCACAGCCACAGCAATGCGGGATCCGAGCCACGTCTGCGACCTACACCACAGCTCGCAGCAACGCCGGATCGTTAACCCACTGAGCAAGGTCAGGGATCAAAACCGCAACCTCATGGTTCCTGGTCGGATTCATTAACCACTGAGCCATGACGGGAACTCCTCCTTGACTTTCTTTATTCCTTCATTCATACATGTCTTGCTTCTTTCATTTCTTTCACTTTTCATTGTCTTTTTTCTCTTTCTTTCTCTTTTATTTTATTTTATTGTCTTGTCTTTTTGCCTTTTCTAGGGCCACACCCACAGCATATGGAGGTTCCCAGGCCAGGGGTCTAATCGAAGCTGTAGGCACCAGCTTACACCACAGCCACAGCAACATCATCTGTGAACTGCACCACAGCTCATGGCAATGACGATCCTTAACCCACTGAACAAGGCCAGGGATCGAACCCGCAACCGCATGGTTCCTAGTAGGATTCGTTAACCACTGAGCTACGATGCGAACTACATTTCTCTCTTTCTTACTTTATTGATCCCACCTGAAGCATGCATGAGTTGTCTGCCCATCGACAGCATTCAAGCCACATTGGTTACCAAACCCACTGCATGGACAAAGACACACCCTTTACCCAGGGAGCCAGGAGGAGGTCTCCACCAGAGCTTTTTTTATATCAATCTGCCAGGCTTCATTCACCAGACCTGGCTTTGGAACAGGTCTTCATACCAGGTGTACACAGAGAAAAAAGAAGGCTCACATGGAAAAAAAAGAACGAAGTTTCAGAGGACCTCTTGAGAGAAAAAGCCCTGGGATTAGCTCAGGTCATCAGCAAAATATCACATTTAACCACCTCCCATGCTCAATCCACAGGCACTTTGTCTGGATCCCAAAGCCAGGTCAGCAGGGTTTTCAAATTTTCCAGCTCAACAACTAATACAACTCAACAGCAAAAAAACCCCACCCTAACCCGAACCCGAACCCAAACCCAAAATCCAAACTGTCCAAATCTGTTCCAAAACCCAATCTCAAGCCCTAAACCTATTCCAGAACCAGTACTGTAACCCTCTCCTGATCTGGAACCTGAGTCCCAACCCCAGCCGGAATCAAAACCTGAATCTAAATCTGAACCCTACCCTTATCCCACCAAATTTTAACTCCCTCATTTATTCTCCCTTCTGATGGTATCTGAGCAAGTAATGAGTTCATGAGGGTAGAGGCCCAGTAAGTTAATTAGGGTCCTTCTTAACAGTTTCCTCCGAGAGCTCTTTTGACATCCTCCATGTGAGGCCACAGGGAGAAGTCTCAGTCTGCAACCAAGAGGTCACCATGTCCTGACTATCCTGACAACCTGATCTCAGACTTCTGGCCTCCAGAACTGTAAGAAACCCACTTCAGTTTCTTGAGCCCCAGCCCGGTGATCTGCACAAAGTCAGCCCAAGCAGAGTAAGACAATGTCTTTCTGTGTCTGGCTTCTCACTAAGCATCTTGTTTTCGAGGACCAGCCAGGTTGCTGCAATTGTCAGAGCTTCACTCCTTTTCATGCACGAGTGATATTCTATTTTGTGGATAGACCACATTGTGTGAATCTGTTCTCTGTTCACCTGTTGATGGCCATTGTGGTGGTTTCATCTTTTGGCTGTTGTAAATCTTCCTGCTGTGTACACGCATGTTCAAGTGTTTTGTGGACACATATTTTCCCTTCTCTTGGGTTTAAACATACTAATGGAATTGCTGGGTCACGTGCTGATACCACGTTTGACATTTTGAGGAACTGCCAGACTGTTTTCCAAAACAGTGGCACCAGTTTACATTCCCACCAGTGGTGTTTGAAGATTCCAATTTCTCCCCTTATTATTGTCTGTCTTTTTTATTCTAGCACCTTAGCTGGAATGGAGTGCTATGTCATGGGGATTCTGTCAGCCCGTCAGGCCATAACCCCTTTTATATCAAGTATTTTGTAACCCTTTCTTCACTTTCTGAAATCAGATGCACAGATAACTTAATTTCTCTGCACACGTAAGTGAAGTATAATTGTGTACTTTTGTGTATCTATGCAGTTAGAAGAGAATTAAAGATAAATACATTTTAATGAAATAATACATAATTTAACAGGTAACTTTGCCTCAATTACATGAAGGAATCAAGTGTTTGCTCAAATTTTCCTCAATTTAGATTTAAGAAATGACAGATAACATTCAATACAATCTTTATATCTAATGTTTTAAAATGAAGATACATCAAAATCTTTTGATATAATTTGAATCATTGTGGTGACAGCAATCCTGGTACATTTACTGACAATTCCAAAACTCCGAGCCAGGAGGTTCACATTTCTCTGGCAGTGAGAATTGAAATGAGCCTTAAGGATTCTCAAGAATCCTTTTGAAATCTCATTGTTTGCTTTCCACAGGATTGAAAGAAAAGCTAATCAGGTTGTCAGCTGATAAGTTATCAAATATTTTGTGTAATATTTGGGCATGCAATTGGGAAGAAATTGAAAGTATAAGTGACATTTTAAAACAAAACTCCCACTCTTATCTGAGCAAGGTGTCTTGATGCTAACATCTAAGAAATACAAAGTAGGAACAGATCTAATTAGTGAATCTTTTCTCTTCCTAGCAATTCATCATGGTGATCCTTGATGCATGTTTAAAGAAAGAGGAAAGGGGGAGGAATTTGCATTCACTCTACTAAAAGATGTGTTTCAAATAGATTTTGTTAATAATTATAAAAATGTGTGGAGTTCCCATCGTGGCTCAGTGGTTAACGAATCTGACTAGGAACCATGAGGTTGCGGGTTCGATCCCTGGCCTTGCTCAGTGGGTTAACGATCCGGCGTTGCTGTGAGCTGTGGTGTAGGTCGCAGACGTGGCTCAGATCTGGCATTGCTGTGGCTGTGGTGTAGAACTGTGGCTACAGCTCTGATTAGACCCCTAGCCTGGGAACCTCCATATGCCACGGGTGCAGGCCTAGATAAGGCAAAAAGACCAAAAAAAATAATAAAAATGTGTAATCATATATATACTGTTTCAGTGAGTTGGAACTACTCATAACTGTAATGATACTTCAGTAATAAATGTAATCCTTAAAGTTTTATGGTCATAGTAAATAAAATAAAATTTTAATTATCTATTTATAAGCATGGGTATGCTGAATGATCAATGAAACTTTTAGGCATCAATGTCCATTGCACTGGAATAACATTCTCTGAGTGATGTGGAATGAAAAGACAATTGCACTTTAAGCGGAGGTGTGCAGGAAGTTGGTCAAAGGCGCTATGTTCTGTGTGAGTCCAACCAAATGACATGTTGGGGAGGGCAGATTACAGAGACAGTAAGAGGGTAGTGTTGTCAGGGGCTGGAGGGGTGGAATGGACAGGATGGAGCACAGAAGATCTTTAGGGCAGTGAAATACCCTAAATGCTGGACAGAGGACACTCTAATGCTGGACACAGGACACTACACATTTGTCCAGTTTATATATGTTGACCTGATCTATGCACACACACACAAAATAACCCTATTATATTGGGATATACATATATCCCAATTATGCACAGCCCAGCAGAAAACTAACCTAACCCCTAATTACATTAGGAAAACATCCTAATTCCTAGAAGCCCTAACAAGGGTTTAGGGCTTAATTTCCAAAATATGCAAACAGCTCATACAGCTTATACAACTCAATGTGAAAAAACAAACAACACAATCAAAAAATGGGCAAAGCCAAATAACACATACAGACGGCCAACAGGAACATGAAAAGAGATGCTCATCATTGCTAATTACTAGAGAAACGCAAACCAAGACTACAGTGAGCTACCTCCTCACACCATTCAGAATGGTTATCATCCAAAAAACCACAAATAAAAGTTCTAGAGAGGATGTGGGGAAAAGAGAACCCTCCTACGCCTTATGAACCAAATAACTAGGGATAGGTTTAACCAAGAACAGGGAAGACCTGCACACTGGAAACGCTAAGATTTGATAAAGAAATTGAAGGAGGTCCCATTGTGGCTCAGCAGTAATGAACCCAACTAGTATCCATGAGGATGCAGGTTCGATCCCTAGCCACGCTCAGTGGGTAAGGATCCAACATTGCCATAAGCTGTGCTATAGTCACAGATGCAGCTCAGATCCTGCATTGCTGTGGCTTGTGAGGCAGACTGGCAGCTGCAGCTCTAATTCACCCCCTAGCCTGGGAACCTCCATATGCTGTAGATGCTGCCCTAAAAAACAAAAGCAAAAGAAAGAAAGGGGGGAAAGGGACAGAGAGAGAGAGAGAGAGAGAAAAGAAAGAGAGAGAGAAAGGAAGAAAGGAAGGAAAAGGAAGAGAGGAAGGGAGGAAGAAAGGAAGGAATTGAAGACAAATAAAAAGGTATCCTATGCTCATGGAATAGAAGAATGAACATTGTTAAAATGTCCACCCTACCCAAAACAATATACATATTCATGAAAACCCTACCAAAATTCCAATGCCATTTTTCACAGAAACGGAACAAGCAATCCTAATATTTGTGTGGAACTACAAAGGACCCCAAATAGCCAAGGCAATCCTGACAAAGGAGAACACTCTGGAAACTGGGAGAAAAAGGGCAAGGAAGGGGAATAAATATTGGGTGAACCGGTCTTCACTGGGGCCAGAGGGATTCGAAACAACAGACATGCAGGCCCCATCCCTGGGGACCCTGCTTCCACAGGTCTGGACTGTGTCAAAGCCCAGGGCCAGCACTTTTAAACATCTCTCCAGGTGACCCAGCAAGCATCCAGAAGACCACTGAGTTAAAGAAGGTGACAGGTCCATGCAAGTACAGTGGGAGCAAGGGCTGTCCCCTTGACCAGAACCCCTTGGGCCTTTGGGGACAGGAGGGCCTCAAATTTCCAACCTCACCCATGGGTGCAGTCTCACCCATGCAGCCACATTGTTTTGTTACAGATAACCTCATTACACATTATTTCTCCTATATGCTTGGAATTATGTGTATAAGTGGATTATGTCATCTATGGACTTCATTTCATGTTAGCAAAAGGGACTAGAGAATACTAGTTCTAAATGGATACCCAAGTGGATGACAAGCTCTGAATGCTCAGAGGACACAGGGCAAGCGTCTGTGGTCTGTGACAGACTCAGGGCCAGCTGGAAGCAAATGGGGGGCAGCGTGACAAGCAGCGCCATGGCACCCAACCTGAAAAGGTTGGTCTGCGGTGTTGGAGGAGGTGGGAGGTGTGAGTCAGTGCTGAAGAGGAGCCCCAGGGCCAGGTAGGGGCCAAGTCCCTGGGTCCTACAGATGGGAGGGCCTGTCCTGCCGAATGCCATCAGCCACCAGGTGGCAGCAGGGGACAGGAGAAGAGCGGCCAGGACTCCTGGGCCGCTGCGGGGGTAATCCGGTTAGATGATACAGCCCACTTTCTCCATCATAGCCTTAGATTGCCCCCACCCGGCCCCAGACCCTAAACTTCCCTGGACTGGACTGACCACAGAGGGAAGCCCAGTCTCAGGCTGCAGCCCCTCCTCACCTCCTGCAGCAACACGGCAATCCCACCAGCCCCAGAGCTGGCCCGGGACCTCACCCTCAGTCACTCTCAGGCCCATCCTCCATCCCCTGAAGGCTGCTGCCCACTTCGGGCTTCCTGTGGCCCTGCGCCCAGCTGCCAAGGCCTTTATCTACAGGCCCAAGGCAGCCCTCCACCTCTCTGCGCCCAGCCCTGCCACGGTTCAGACCTCCAGGCCATCTCAAGGCTCAGAGCCCAGTGCTGGCGCACAAAGCACGTTGAGCGGAGGCGGGGTGCCCACCCCAAAAGAAAGAGCCTGCCACCTTCAGCTACAAGCCAGGCAAGGCCAGAGGCCCTTGGTGTACCCACCCAGCCTGTCCTCCCGTCCTGACCAGACTCAAATCACCCCTTTACCTACGACCTCTCACCCCAAATGGTTTGCCAGCCACCCCTCACACAGCACCCCAGGCCTCCTGCATTCGGCAGCCACTGCAAGGCTGGGGGTAAGAACACACCCTCAGCGTCCCTACTTGTGTTCTCACTGGCCAGGTCCCGCTGGGCAGGTCGGGCCCGCCCCCAGGACAGGTACGTGTGAAGCATAAAGCTGGCCCAGACAACTCCAGAGTAACCTCCACGGTCTACCATGAAGGGGAGCAGCGTTCTCCTGCCGGTGGCCCTCGCCTTGCTTTGCACCTGTGGTGAGTCTATGTGCTGAGAGGTACTCCCGGCACATTTAGGGGGCAGGAGGGGCTGGGCGGGGAAGCTAGAAGTTCGGGCGCTGGGCCCCAAAGTGACTGGTGCCCACCTTCCCAGGCACTCCAAGCTGCCTCCGTCACAGCACAGACATGGGCAGCAGTCCTGGTGCCCCTGCTGACCCAAGTCCCGACGCAGCCCCAGCCCGACCACAGGCCACGCCCAACTGGCCCCAGCCTCACACCAGCTCCAACCTCTGTCCCAGCCCCAGGGTCACCATCAAACCCAGCCCAGGCTGACCCTGACCCCAAGTCAAGCCCCATGTCCGCCAGCCTCACGTGGAGGGGAGATTTCCATGCATCAGAGGCTTGGCTTTCCTTCTGCAGTGACCCTGGGGAGCCCACAGTGAAAGGGGCAGCTGAGGTTAGGGTGACGGGTGGGGTCTGCCGGCAGGCGGAGTCGGGGGTGCTGTGCAGGAAGCTCTGCGGCAGGTGCAGTGGGCACCGACGGGGAAGGTCTGGAGACCCTGCAGTCAGAGCAGCGGGGAGGCGTTGGAAAGGATCCCTTCTGTCCTGGGCCAACCGCCCATCCCCCAATACAGGACTGGCCACAGGGGAGGACAACAATGAGTTTTTCATGGACTTCCTGCAAACACTGCTGGTGGGGTCCGCAGAGGAGCTCTATGAGGGGCCCCTGGGCAAGTACGATGTCAATGCAGACGCCAAGGCGGCGCTGACAGAGCTCAAGTCCTGCATAGACGGCCTGCAGCCTGTGCACAAGGCGGAGCTGGTCAAGCTGCTGGTACTGTGGGCAGGGGGCACCCCGTTCCCTAGGGGCCTGCAGCCCTGGCAGGACACACAGCCCCACTCCTCAGGGCCTCCACCAAGTGCCACAGCCCCTCACCACCCACCCAGTGCAGCAACTTCATCCCCCTCCACCCCACAGACGCCCCGAGCTGCCTCAGCGAGCTGAGGCGGGCATCCCAGACCCCACGGCCTGCAGAGCAGCCCTCAGCCTCCCCCTGCTGCGCATACATGCCTACGCACGTGCACACAACTGCACGCAAACACACAAGCACACACTGCTTCCCCAGATGCTAGGCAAGGGCTGCCTGCAGTGTGCTGGAGCCCACTGTCCCCCAGAGGCAGGCCTGGGCCCGTTTGCCTAATGGGGCTATAGCTCTGCAGTTACTGAGCCCTGGGCGTGGGAACCCCGGCCTCTTGACCCACAGATGTCTGCTTTCCAGGTGCAAGTGCTGGGCAGTCAGGACGATGCCTAGTGGATCCCAGAGGTGGCTCCAAGCAGCCACAACAGGACCAGCTACACAAGCAACCATGGTGACGCCACCCCTACCACTTCCCCAGGCGTGGCTTTACCCTCAAGCCGCCCATCCAATAAAGCCCGCTGCAGCTCAGGCTCTGGCTCCTGTCTCGCCCCACCCGCAGGGACGTGCCGCCGCACTCACAGAGACTCACATACATAGGGTCGCGTGAGTAGAGCGCACACATGCAAGTTAGCCCACATAGGCGGCAGACCCACCATCAGAGATCCAGGCAGATGCCCTCGTGGGCAGGCGGACGAAGCAAGACAGACAGGCAGGCAGACGTGTAGATGCAGGGAGGCGTCAGGACATAAGAAGGTCACAGAGGCAGCAGTGGGAGGAGGGGCAGGGGCCCAGAGCAGGGAGGGGCAAAGCACCCCTAAAGAGGAAGTAACCAGCGCTGAGGGAAGGGTGTGGGCACGGGTGCACTCTGTCTGGGGCTATGCTTTGTAGACCGTGAATGTGTGCACTATACCCACGACGTGGGGCCAAGGGGTTGAGAAGCCACCCAAGGAGAGGGGGGGGGCCCAGCAGAAGCCCCTAGAGGAAGCTGCTAATGAGGACACTCAGGGTTCAACAGAATGGGCGCGGCCAGCGTGGTGCAGAAGGGAGCACAAGGTTGGAGAAAGGTCTCTCAGGAAAGCGGCAGTTCCCCGTTCCAACCCCCACGCCCCAACCAGCACAGACCCCACCGCCCCGGATCAAGGTCCCCAACATCCAGAGCCTTCCTGTGCCTGAGTCTCCTCCGGGGCAGGCCTGAGTAGGTTCAGCTCTGCCCCTATTGGCCACTCCTTGGCCTCTCTGGCTGCGGGCCTCACTGTCCCAGTCCAGGCCCTAGCTGTCCCCTTCCTGCTGTCCACACCTCTGTCCTGCACACTGCAATAAGGAGCAAAGCAAAGTCCCAGGGCCCAAGCCGTGCAAGGGTGGGGGCCCTTGGGTTGAGGCCATTGTCTCCATCACACAGACGGTGATCTAGAACCCACCACCCCACAGAGAACATTCTAGAACATTCTCAGGGCCTGGGACCCCTCCCCAACTCTCGAAGCCCCCAAGGAGAGAGGAGAGAGACAGAGAGGTGTTCCTCTCCATGCTCCTTTTCTGGAACTCCCCAGCACCGAGGCCGGTGTGACCGGACTGCCTCTGAAAAGACCTGGTCCATAGGTTGCTCTGAGTACGGCTCCTGGACCAGACAGGTGAGAGCCCCTCCTGGGCGGCCCCATCTCTGCCCCAGGGCACAGTCTCATCCAGGAAGTTGCCCACCTTTGCCCACCACTCTTGGCCAGCCATGCCCAGGGTCCTCTGAGCAGGAGGAACCTGCCCGAACCCCCTTAGGTCCATAGGGGCTGGTCCGTGGTGCTGAAAGGGACAGTACTCACGGGCTTGTAAGTGAGGGTCGGATGATCCTGCTGTTGGCGTTCCGTGTGGCAGAGCCAACTCACTGCTCTTAAATTCAGGCCCCAACTCGAGACCCCACTGAGGTGGCTATGGCCTGCAGTTCTGCCCGTCGCAGGGGGTGAGGGGGTAAAGGCAGGGATGGGGGCGGCGGGCTCAGGACTCCCAGCACCTGGTCACTCTCCCATCCATGGACAGAGCCAGCCATGGCAGAGGAGGTATGGGTGGGCACCTGGAGACCCCATCGTCCCCGGGGGCCCATCATGGCCCTGTACAGCAGCCCTGGACCCAAGTACCTGATTCCACCCACCACGGGTAAGCGCTTGGGAGCCTGGTGGGTGAGGGGGTGGAGAGGGGGCGGGAGCCCCACCCCTGAGGTGGGTCTGAGGTGGGCCTGAAGGGGGCTGCGGCTCATCTCTGACGCCCAGCCCAGCAATGCCTCTCGAGTCAGTGGGGGTGGGGGGAGAAGACAGGGTCTGGCTGCAGGCTGCTCAGAGCCTCTGCGCCACAGGCTTTGTGAAGCACACGCCCACCAAGCTGCGTGCACCGGCCTACAGCTTCCGAGGGGCCCCCATGCTCCTGGCAGAGAACTGCTCCCCAGGGCCCCGCTACAGCGTGAACCCCAAGATACTGAGGACTGGCAAGGACCTCAGCCCTGCCTACTCCATCCTGGGGCGCTACTGCACTAAGATCACGCTGACCCCTGGCCCTGGTGAGGGACCCTGGCCCCGGCCCCAGCCCCAGCCCCTGGTAGCCACTACAGCCCTGGGAAGTGAGGGTGTGAGCACAGCTGTCTTCACCCCCGACCCACCTTTCTCCTCATGAAGGGGTCCCAGAATGCCTGAGCTGGGGGGCTGTGACCCCAGTGCAGCCGCTGAGACCCTAACGCTCAACTCTGACCTGGGCCTTTCTCGGCACACATCAGACTCACCCTCCCTCCTCAAAAGCAGCCCCCGTCTCCCCACTCTGCAGCCAGCATTTCCAGCCTGGACACCCACTGGGGCCCAGAGGCTCCACACCTGCAACGTCAGGGTGTCCTCCTTGGGCTGCCTGAGCGGGCCCCGGCATCTGTGTGGATAGTCCTCACTCTTCCGGGACCCACTCCGTTCCTCCCCCCGCCCCTAGGCGACTATTTTCCAGAGAAATCTTCCAAGCACGTGTTCGATTCAGCGCCCAGCCACTCCATTTCTGCACGAACCAAGACCTTCCGAGTGGACAGCACCCCAGGTCTGCAGCAGCCCTGATGGCCCATGACTGACCAGGTTGGGGCTCCTGGGTAGGGCCGGTGAGGGGGTCACACTGATGGCCGGTCTCCTGTAAGTGGAAAGCCCAGGTACGAAGCCGGTGGAGATTCTGGGCACAGGATTCTGCCCAGCCTGAGACTCCACGCTCATGCACCCCACAGGCCCTGCTGCCTACATGCTGCCAGTGGTGATGGGGCCCCATACTGTCGGCAAGGTCTCCCAGCCCTCCTTCTCCATCAAGGGCCGCAGCAAGCTGGGCAGCTTCAGTGATGACCTGCACAAGGCAAGGGTCCTCCAGCTGGGGCAGAACATGGCTAACCCGCCCCCCGACCCCGAGAGATGGCCCATCCGACCGCTTCCCCCAGAACCTAGGACCCGCCAGCCAAACCCCCATCCTCCTGAAAGCCACAGCTCTTCATTCTCTGGGAGCCACCCCACCCCACCCCTACCAGGTTACATTCCAGCCGTGAAGAGGGGCAGACAAAGGACCAAGAGGCCGTGACTCGGGCATGGAGACTGACAGCGCTGAGGAGGGACGAGCAGGGAAGGGGTTCTGGGTGCTGCTTGAAGGGCGAGGAGCAGTCTTAGCCAGGGCGGCATTCAGGAAGAAGCTGAGGAGAAAAAGAAGCTGTAACGTGTTTCAGGGAGGAGGGTTCTTACTGCAGAAATAGCCAGTGTAAAGGCCCTGCAGTGCCCAGGAGTCT
The DNA here is from genome assembly GCA_004024745.2 of Catagonus wagneri. NCBI lineage: Eukaryota > Metazoa > Chordata > Mammalia > Artiodactyla > Tayassuidae > Catagonus > Catagonus wagneri. Next base: position 91,484 of record PVHT020000069.1, on the reverse strand, counting down.
GGAGAGACTGGCAAGCTGGTATCATAGCACTGCTGAGCTCACCCGGCCCAGCCATGGCCCTTGAGTGCCACAGGACAGGGTTCCCAGCTGGGGCTGGCACAGACTGGGGCATCATTGCCAAGGTGAGGCTGAAGGGAGGGTGACGTCCCACACAGAGAAAGGGACCTGCAGCCCTGGGGTGTTGTCCCACAGTATGGCCATCACTTGGAGATGGAAGAGGCCCCTGACACACGGACACACAGTGACTTGGGGCCCGAAACCCACGGTCTGATGCCGGTCCCCGCCCTCTGTGTCCCCACACCCTGGCAGGCCGAGCCTATCTGAGCCTCTTTCACCTCCCAGACCCCAGGTCCTGCAGCCTACCGCCAGACAGATGTCCGGCTGACCAAGTTCAAGGCTCCGCAGTACACCATGGCTGCCCGGGTGGAGCCCCCAGGGGACAAGACCCTCAAGCCAGGACCAGGAGCCCACTGCCCTGAAAAGGTCTGGCAAGAGCACGGCCCAGTGGTGGGGGGCGGCGGGGGGGGCTGACATGGCCCAGAGAGGGTGGTGTGGGGAAGGGCCTGTGAGCCTGCAAGGGTCACACTGGCCAGGCACCCTCAGAACACTGCATTCTAGCTGCAGCCCTTTCCCCTGCTGGCAGCCCCTGTACCCAGTGTCCCCCAACACTAGTGCTGGTGAGTGCTCACCACGTACCAGGCCCTGCAGTCAAGCCTGGCAGTGTGGACCTCCTGCTGGTCACTCTGACCCAGGCCTTAGGAGGTGCTGCCCAGCGAGGGCAGCGCCTGCGGGCGGACAGGGGTGTCAGGCCCTTATAGCCTCTCCTCTCCCAGGTGACCGTGACCAAGCCCTGCGCCCCCATCGTCACCTTTGGCATCAAACATTCTGACTACATGACACCCCTGGTCGTGGATGTGGAATAGTCCCGGCCCCGTCCCGCCGGTCACCCTGAGCGTCTGCACATCATGTACCCCAACAACAGACTCCCCGGGCAGAAGGCTCGGGGCGCCTCCTGCACCAGCTGGGCTGCAGCCGGCCTGGCCCCGCAGGGCAGAGCACGCTTGTTTGGACAATCATGACCAGTTATTTTTCCTATGCTACCTTCGCATTTGCTAAACTTGTTTCCTGCTGTGCCTGGATATATATTAAATCCGATTCCATTAGTCACGCGTTTCCTTGGGGCAGAATCAAGCTTTTCCGGAAAGGGCCCCCCACAGGCTCCCACCAGCCCTTGTCCGGCCCCCTGCTAGCTTCCAGTGCCTGGGCTCTGAGCAGAGCAGAGGGCTCCGGAGCCTCAGACACTGCTAACCTGCCCTCAGGACTCTGCCTAGAGCCCTGCCCTCCACGTGGCTCTGTCTGTCCCTCCCACGTGATCTCCCCGTGCGGCTCACTCCCCTCCGCCGAGAGTCCCTCCCCTGGAATCTAGACTAGCACCTGTGACGGTCCCAAATGGTGATGCCACCTGACCTGTGAGGCCAGGCCACGTGACACACAAAGCGCTCCTGCCTGGGTACCCTCTTCTCTTTGCTGACCTTCACACCAGCCACCAGGGTGTGAGGAAGCTCGGCACACGATGAAGCAGTGAACTTGGCTGGGCCCCCAGCTCCCACCGGCACTGACCTGTGGACCCGTGACCGAGATTTCACGTGACGGTAGCGTCAGCCTCTCATCTCCAAAAGGAAGCCTTAACGTCCTAAAGCAGAGTCAACTGTCCCCGCTGTGCCTGTCTCAAATTCCAGCAGTGACCACGAGGCATAAATTACTGCTGCAGGAGTTCCTGCCATGGCTCAGCGGTTAACAAACCCGACTAGTATCCAAGAGGATGTGGGTTTGACCCTTGGCCTCACTCAGCGGGTTAAGGATCCAGCGTTGCCATGACCTGTGGTGTAGGCTGCAGACGTGGCTCAGATCTGGCATTGCTGTGGCTGTGGTGTAGGCCCACAGCTGTAGCACTGATTCAACTCCTAGCCTGGGAACTTCTAATATGCTGCAGGTGCGGTCCCAAAATGACAGAAAAAAAAATTACTTCTGCAATTTCAGGTGACTAAGTTTGAAGGTGACATTATACATCAAAGAACTACACGAAGCACAGGAGGCTGTGGGCAAGGGCATTTCCAGAGGGAGCTCTGGAGCCCAAGGCTGGCTTTCAGTGCAGTCCAACCTCCAAACCAGCGCTAGGCCCTGCCGCCCCGTGGGACTGCTACCTGCAGCTATACAAAGCATGGTACAGCTGCTGACCTTTCACCTGTGACCAGGTCAGGCTGCTGGTTCTACATACCTCACACGTACGCCTTCAGTCGCGAAAAGGCAGTGATATCATCTTTCCCATCTGAGTCACAGAAACCTGGGCAGAAGAAGGTCTGGCAGCAGGAAGTGGGGAGTCCATGCCTGCCCTCCAAGGGGGTGAGTAAGGACGGGCGTAGAGCCCGGGAGACGGGGAACGAAGCTGAGTCGAGACCATCAGTGCCCACAGCAAGTCTGTGGACCAAGGTCAGTTCCAGACAAAACTCTCAGGGCCCTGAAGGAAATGAAAACACCAAAAGCTACGTGTTTACTTGATCAAGAATCTGTTTATTCTAAATTTTTACTACTAAATGCCTTGTCCTTGACTCAGGAGGTAGAGCCTGGCACTTTGCCCTCCCTCGGCACAACAGTCTTAGGGACCACTTAGCAAGCTCCACTTATCCACAGGAGGAGCAGGAGGGGGGTGCAGGCCCCACAGGAAACCCTGCTGACATGGTGGCAGCAGAGTTCAGGAACTCAGCCTAATGCAACAAAAAAGTAAACCAGACAGAAACTAAGATCCAGACCCCAAAATAGCTGGAAGGGCTGCCAAGAGCCACGGACATGAAGTGGAGAGGCAGAGATGGAGACCCAAGCAGAGCGCATAGCAATCAGAGGTCTCAGAGAGGGGCAAAGCACTTCTTGAGGTCACCCTCAAAGGCAAACTCTAAATTCCTGGTCTGCACTGGCAAGACGAGTGGCCACAGCATGTGAGAGCACCCGGAGGAGCAGCAGTCACAGCTGAGCCATCTTCTCAGGAAGCCAGGTTAGCAGGCCCAGAGACGGCGGGGGCCACACTCAAGTCTGGTTTGTCTGCGGCGCCTGTGGTGACCAGGAGACACCGCGCGGGCAGCAGCTGTTGAGCTTCAAGAACAGCGGCACGTCCCTGTGACGAGCTTCAATGTGAGACAAGCAGGGGCCGAGCGAAGCCCCGGAGGCCAGTAAGGGGACCTCACTGGGCAGTAAACAGGCACACACTGGAGGGGTGGGAGCAGTCAAAACAGAGCGCTGGGAAATCAGAAAGTAGGACGCCCCCTTCCAGGAGGCTGAGGCCCCGCCAGGCGCAGCGGAAGAGAGAAGGGCACTACGGCACGCGCGAGACAGGCCGGGCCGGCTGGGCGGAGAACACGGGAGAGAAAGAGGGGGAGCAGGAGCAGCAGGCCCAGAAGGTGAGGTGCCCAGGGCCAGAGACCAGAGCAAGAGCTGAGAGGCACGGGCTGTGGCTGACACGAGACCACACATGTGTGTGTACGGATGGGCAGTGAGCCAGCAGCCCTCAGGGAGTAAAGGGGAGTGACCAGGAAGAGAGAGAATTGGAACAAAGACAGGAAGGACAGAGCTGATGGCTCATTTCTGACAGCTGTTTTTACGTGGAGACACTGAGCTCTCACAGTGGGGTGGGAAGACGCCCCTGGTTTGGCTAAAACTGCAGTTCAACTCCTGTGAGCAAGAGACTGACCAAGTGGGCATTGAGGGCCCAGGGAGAGATGGGCAGACATTGCAGGTGGTAGGGCCAGGCTTGGTAGAAACTGTCCATGGACTCTCAAAAAGTGACCTGCAGATCCTATGAAAAGCCCTTACCCGGAAGCTTCCAGGCCGTACCCACAAAAGCCCCTCCTCACACCTGGCCTGACTCTGAAATATGCCAGATGAGCCTGTTTCTAGCGCTCTGGTCTCTTGGAAACACGTCTCTGGTGCAGCATAGATCCTGGATCCTGAGAAAACGTCAGTTTCTGCTCCTGGAAACGTGGGAGACCACAAGGATCTGGGCCCATGTCTTCAGCCAAGACTGCAGTTCACTTCTCCACCCACAGGCCCCTGCCCTTCCCTGAGGGTCAGGCTTCAGCCATGGGCTTGGAGGGCAGTCAGACACCTCTCAGCAGGACCCTTGACTCTTGCTGGTCCGCCAGTGCCCGGCAGCCCTGGCCAGGAGCAACAACCATCTCTGGTTTGAGGACTCTTGGCTGAAAGTGACAGCGATGATTCGCGGTTCACAGCCAGACCCCTTCCTGGCTCAGCTCTGGGCACCTCAAATACCAGATGTGGCCTTATCCAGACAAAGACCGAGCGGAGAAGTCTTAAGACGTCAGAGCCTTGAGGGCTGAGGGAAGGGCTGCTGGTCACAGGTGGCCGTGTCCAGGATTCCCAGCTGCTCTGCTCTGCTTCAACCTGGATCTGCTAGGGCTTCCAGCACCCAAGGTGGCAAAGGAAGCTGGGCCTTGGTTACCCCAAGGGGATGGGCCCCTCACACACACAGGACCAGCTAACATGGGCTTACTGAGTCAGAGGCTCCCAGCCACGCAGGAAGAAGACTCCTAAGCCACGTTCACCATTTCAAAGGAGTATTTTGTAGGAAGGTCCTCTGGAGCCCAGGACTCCAGGCAGAGAAAGACCCCGGCTGTTCCCACTGGCTCACGTCCTTGCCCTTGACAGGAAGTAGGAGAGGATGAAGAAGACCACGATCAGGCCCACGGCCATACCGCAGAGAAGCTTCCGGTTGTCTCTCCCAGACCTTGCCATTGTGGAAAAGCGCTTCACACTCCCCGTGAGTAGGCCCGTCACACTCGTGAAATCCGAGTCCTAAGGGAGGAATCCCAGCATCGTCACACACGGGCAGCAACTCCATAGCACACACACACAGGTGGGGGCCTGCAGGGCAGGTAACGTGGGCAGTGCGGATCGTGATCCCGAGAACACCACAGACCCTTACCATGCCGTCCAGGTACCGGTTCTGGTCCTCCACGTCCCTATCAATGTCCAAGGCCAGCTGGTCAGGACACAGAGGGGGCAGAGTCAGGCCAGGACAAAAACAGAGGACTGTTCCCAACCCCCCACAGCACCAGCAGAGGTCAGGAGGTCCAAATGCCACCTGGGCCAGCACAGGTGAATGCCGCCATGGATGGGACAAGGACAGAATTACCTGAACCCCTTCCAGGCCTTTACCCACCCTCTGACGCCACCCTCCAGAAGGCCAGGTGCAGGTGAGAGGAGAGGGCCACCACTGACCGATTTAAGCCTGGTGACCTTGGAGGCCAAGCTGTCGGCCATCCTCTTGTTCTCCCGGTCTAGAATCTCCTCCACAGCTCCAGGGCTCTGAGCTGCAAGAAGACAGAGAGAGAGAGAGAGAGGCTGAGAGCATGCACCCACCCACGAGCACCCCCTTGACCCCTGCCCTCAGGACTCTCACTCCAATCCATCTGGCCCAGTCAGATATCCAGGGGGACTGGCTTTCCTGTATTTGTTGAACAGGTGAACAGGTCCTGCGCTAAGCCAGGGTCCAAAGCGTGGACTTCACACACAAGACAGCCGCATGAAGGACAGCGTGCGAACGCACTTGTTCTCTGTCATCCAGGCCGGGATGGGTGGGCAACACCAAACAGCTCAGTCCAGCCAGCACCTTCTGATACAGAAGGGCCAGTATGTCAGCCCAGATGTCACCAGCGACGTGGAGGGGACCTGTTCTCAGATAAAACCAGTAAACTCTGGCAAGGACTTGGGAACTAACTCATGAACAAAGCTGAGGTCGAGCAAAACGCAGGTCTGCTCACCTCTGCACCCTACACAGAGCCTCATACAACACCCTGAGCACGGTGCCTTCTGGGACCTGGCCCGGGACAGGGGCTGGGACTTGTGACTCGTATAATCACCCTATCAGGTGGATGAGAACTGCCTCCCCAAGTTCACAGATAATATTTGCCCTGGGCCAGATGTCACAATGAGGCTCATCTAACATGATCACAGCGCTAGGAATCATGGACGTGTAGAGATCCCGTGAGATGCTAGCGTCCTACCAACCACTTTCATCCATTAATTCTGTAAAGGCCACAAGCCCAGCGGAAACAAGCATCAGCATCCGACTTCACCGATAAGAAGAGGGATTCCCAGAGCGCAAGTGGCCCCCTCAGTCGGCACGAGGCCTGCTTGGGCCATCACGCGCAGCCCTCACTCCTTGGGCCTGGCCTCTGGGACCAGTCGACCAGCCCGGCTGGCGGAGGTCCCGTGCAGAACCGTTTCACAGGGGCGGAAGGGGTGGGGACTGCGGGCATTAGGACTCCGCAGCTTCACGGAGAAGCCGGGCAAGAGCCCGAGGGCCCCACCCGCGCTGGCCTGGCTCCGCCTGTCCTCGGCGTCTGCTCGCCGAGGCCACCCAGGGAAGCGGAGGCGGGCGAACGCGACTCTTGCAGGCAGAGGCGTCGGTTCCGGCACCGCCGCCATCTACCTCCGCTCCCCGGCGCTCACCCCGAGCCCAATCCGCCATTGCGCCCAGCTCCGACCCGCTGAGCTACAACCTCCCTGGATGTGGCGCGGCCGTGGGGGAGGAGCTTCCTGTCCCGCCCCTTCCGCCCGGGGCCCTCCGACTTCCGGCCGAGAGAGCGGGCGGGCAGGAAGGAAAGGAACTGACGTGTTCTTCACCGTTTGGCGCGAGATCCCGGCAGCCCGTTTGCTCCTGGGACCGCTGGGTGGCTAGCGTCTTTAATGGCGTTTATGGTGCCGACAGACAATTCTGCAGCCATTCCTGCCGAAGGCAGCGTAAAGTCCTAACTGGGAAGAGCTCACGGCCCTTTCTCGGGCGAGAGAGGCTCCTCGCGGCGACCCGACCTGGCCCGCCCAGCTGCGGTGCGGTTAAGGCGAGGACTCGGTGTGGAGCCCGTTCCGGATGCTGCCGGCGGGATAAAGAGGCGATCAGTGCTTAGAACAGTTCCTGGAACAATCGAGTGCTGCAGAAGTCTCAGGGATGAAGCTCTTGGAAGAAAACGTGAAACCAGGAAGAAGAGTGGGAGCGTGAGGGGAGTAGGGGCAGTAGGAGCCAGTGCTTCGACCGTGCACCCGGGCACTGACGGGGCCTGGCACAGAGTAGATGCTCAGCAAAAGCTTGTTGCCCAGTGGATGGGCTGTATGCTATCCACCCACTGTAATGGAACATTCACTCTGTCACTTAGTCCTGACACCCCACTGAAATGGGAACTTTTCTCATCTCTGCTTTTCCAGAGGAAACTGAGTCCAGGCCAGAAGGTTTGTCTGCGTACACAGCCAGGAAGTCCCCGCACATGATCAGGCTTTGCCTTAGTCCTGGCCCTGACCTGCCCTCCCCACTCTTCCCTTTCTTTCAGCGCCAACAACGGTATCTTTCTCTCTCCTACAATGGCCACTCCCACCTTTGCACTGGCCGCTCCTTCTGCCTTTAATGAACGTCCCCCAGATCCCTTCCTGGCTCACTTCTCACCGTCTGGTCCAACAAAAATGGCACTTATTCAGATCCCCTTGCAGCCTATCAGGCCCCTTTTCTTTTTCAGTCAGAGCCCTAGGACCGCTTAAAGTCTAACTGTTTTTCCGTTTTTGTTTTCACCTCTGGAACATAAGGTCCACGAAGGCAGGGGCCTGTGGATCCTGTTCACCCACATCCTGACTCCTCGCATGCTGTGGGCTCTCAAACGCCTACTTAGTAAGCAAGGTGGTCCCGGGGCTGCACTTCGTCTTTCTTCTGGACATCTCGTTCTTTCTGTGCATCAAGAGGGTTGTTAGAGTGCGTTTAATGGCGGGGTGAGGAGCTAAGGCCCTCTCCTGCAGGGAATTCCGGCTCAAGACGCAAGGGTCACTGCTCGGAGCAGAAGCCATTCAGGCCGGAGGCAGGCTAACCACTGACTAGGACACTGAAGGCCAACGTGACTCGACATCAAAGCCTTTAAATTCTAGAGGGCTGTTCTAGGCCCCGCCCCGCGCGGCGCCGCGCGCAGCCCAGGCCCCGGTCCGGCGCGGCGCCGCGCACGCCCCTTCCCGGCCTCCCCCGCGCGCCGAGCCAGGGCGGGTCGGGCAGACTGGTTCCCGGAACCGTGGAGCGCGGTACCTTCCGCTTCCTCGGGCCGGGGTCCCGGGAGCGCTATGGAGCCCCGGGCGGTAGCGGATGCTGTAGAGACGGGGGAGGAGGACGTGATTATGGAGGCTTTGCGCACATACAACCGGGAGGTGAGCGGGAGCTGTGAACGTGGGACGCGCAGGGAGGAGGTGGGGCTGGGTGGGGCTCGCGCGCGTGGCCGGCGGGGAGGGCGTGAGTGGTGAGCGTGGCGTGAGGCTGAGTGTGTTAGCGAGCGCAGCGGGGAGGGGCACCGAGTCTTTGAAGAGTGGCCGGGGCTGCTGCGGGGAAGGGGGGTGCTGTCTATTCAGAGCGGTGCCTGCGGCCTCAGGCCCCTACCTTTGGAGCTCGGGGTCTGCTTCGGTGGGCCTGTGCTTTCTGATGATCTCGGTCTGTTTGCAGAACTCCCAGAGCTTCACGTTTGACGATGCCCAACAGGAGGATAGGAAGGTGGGTGCTTACCAAGGGTGAAGGGGCAGGGACGGGTGGTCCAGGTGGAGGGGCCTGGTGGAACCGCTCTTCTCCCTGCCCACAGAGACTGGCGGAGCTGCTGGTCTCAGTCCTGGAGCAGGGCTTGTCACCCTCCCGCCGAGTCGTCTGGCTGCAGAGCGTCCGAATCCTGTCGAGGGACCGCAGCTGCCTTGACTCGTTCACCAGCCACCGGAGCCTGCAAGCGCTTGCCTGCTATGCTGGCATCTCCGCCTCGAAGGGGTCGTGTCCTGAGACTCTGGACATGGATGTTGTGCTCGAGTCCCTTAAGTGCCTGTGCAACCTTGTGCTGAGCAGCCCCGTGGCACAGGTGCTGGCCGCAGAGGCTGGGCTGGCGGTGAGGCTCGCAGAGCGAGTGAGACTGTGCCGCCAGCACAGCTTCCCGCATGACATCCAGTTCTTTGACTTGCGCCTCCTCTTCCTGCTAACGGCCCTTCGCACTGATGTGCGTCGGCAGCTGTTTCAGGAGCTGCAGGGAGTGCACCTGCTGACCGCGGCGCTGGAGCTGACGCTGGGAATGACCTCCAGAGAGGCACCCCCTGAACTCCTCCCTCCCCAGGAGACTGAGCGGGCCATGGAGATCCTCAAAGTGCTTTTCAACATCACCTTTGACTCCGTCAGGAGGGAGGTGGACGAGGTGAGGGCTGGCCTCAGTCCTTGGTTGGGCTTGACAAGCGGGTGTTTACTGGACCTGCCTCTTTGGCAGGTGCCTTCAGGTTCCGGTGTCAGACTGGGAGGGCGTCGGCACAGCAGCTCTGGTCAGGAGGGGGCAGGGAAGCGCCCGTTCTGGACAGGGGCGTCGCGGCATTGGAGAGCGTAACTGGCTCTTACAGCCTGGCAGGGGTGCTGTGTGGTGTGGGGGGCAGGCTATAGAAGGCTGTGAGCATGGGGCGAGAGCACAGAGTGACTTCATCCCAAGGGGACCTGCTGGCGTTCTTAACCAGGAGAGTGCTCAGCTGGGTGTGCGGCGGAGGAGAGTCTGGCCGTGGGCCCGGCAGTAGATTCTCAGCTGTCAGCAGAGCGGGTGAGCAGGACTTCCTTCACAGGAACCCCTTTCTCTTTGGTCAGGAAGACACTGCGCTTTACCGGCACCTGGGGACCCTGCTGCGGCGCTGTGTGATGGTCACTGCTGCTGGAGACCGCACAGAGGAGTTCCACGGGTGAGGGTGGTGCCTGTCGTGCAGGTGTGTGCGTGTGTTTGCTCTCGGGTCTAGGTGGTGGTTTCCGACCCAGAGAGTCTTCATCCGTCTGGGTGGGACCAGGCATCGGTGTGTTTCCACAGAGCTGCAGCACAGGAGTACACAGCTAGGACGAGAATTGTGAGCTCAGGACAGAACGTGTCACTGAGCCTCGGACAGTGTGGCATCCAGAGGGCAGTGTGGTGATTCGCTTTCGTTTTCGGGGACCTGTGTCTAGGCAGGTCCTGACTTGGACTCCCTGTTGTTTCGACCCAGGTGTGGGGTGGGGGGCGTCTGCAGGGAGCACCCCCGTCTGCTCTGGCACTTGGTGCTGCTTGGGCCCCTGATACTGGTTCGGGTCATGTGTGATCCCAGCAGGTGGCGGCAAGAGTTGTGCCTGTGCTAGAGGCCTGGGTTTACCAAGCCCTCCTTTCCATCTGTCCCCCAGCCACGCAGTGAACCTCCTGGGGAACTTGCCCCTCAAGTGTCTGGACGTCCTTCTCACCCTGGAGCCACACGAAGGCTCCCTGGAGTTCCTGGGAGCGAACATGGATGTGATCCGTGCCCTCCTCAGCTTCCTGGAGAAGCGTCTGCACCAGGTGGGCAGGAGGCCCGGGCTCTCCCGGGCAGCTGTGGTCCTGCGGTTCGTGCGGTCTGCTGTGTGAAAAGGGGAGATCAGCTCCCCAGTGGGATTCAGGCACTGCCTCCAGCTGCTCGTGGCCCAGCCAGGCAGGAAGCCAGAACCTCCTCCTTGAAATGTATGCAGATTTTGCCACACACAGACACGAGTTTTCCAAGACTAGCAAAGTATTTGTTTTTAGGTGTCTTTGTGGACCCTCTTGAGTCCCAAGAAGCCCCTGGCCCCTGCTTGCGATGCTAGACTCACGGCGGCGCTCTGCACAGGCAGCTCTTGGTGATGAGCACCAGCTCTCCCTCGGTCCCTCTAAAGGGAGCCGCAGGATCTCCCAGCCAGAGGCTCCCTGATTCCTGCGGCCGTACTGCAGGACTCTAACCCGCCCTTCTGGGAATTTGCAGATGTCGCGAGCGACAGACTAAGACTCAGTAGAGCCCTGTCTGCGTGCTCATGCTACATTAGCAGCTTTAAGCGCTCTTTACCCCACAGCCCTGGTTTAAGGGTGGGGAAGTTAGACTCGAGTGATTTTCCCCAAGTTCCAGGGCATGGGGATGGCCTCTTGAGCCGGTGTCCGTACCTGCCCTTTCAGAGCTCACACAGACACCCACTGCTAACTCTCGGCCCCGAGCGCCTGTCGCCAGGACCGTCTGATACTTGTGTTACCCCCTGGCTTGGGTCCAGTGGGCGCAGTCCTGGTGACAGAGGCTTCTCTGCAGACGCACAGGCTGAAGGAGAGTGTGGCCCCCGTGCTGAGCGTGCTGACGGAGTGTGCCCGTGTGCACCGCCCTGCCAGGAAGTTCCTAAAGGCCCAGGTACGGGGCAGAGGGGCTGTGGCCGGGCCCTGGTCAGAGGCCCTGGCCACTCCAGGCCTTAGGGACAGCTGCCTCTCCAGGTGCTGCCCCCGCTGCGGGACGTGCGAACCCGGCCAGAGGTGGGGGAGCTGCTGCGGAACAAGCTGGTCCGCCTCATGACGCACTTGGACACCGACGTGAAGAGGGTGGCCGCCGAGTTCTTGTTCGTCTTGTGCTCTGAAAGCGGTGAGTCGGGCCCAGCCCCTTGCCTGCCGCTCTCTAGCGCTTCCCCAGCCACATTCACACACTGACCTCTGTCCTGCCCCTCAGTGCCCCGATTCATCAAGTACACGGGCTACGGGAATGCCGCTGGCCTCCTGGCTGCTAGGGGCCTCATGGCCGGGGGCCGGCCCGAGGGCCAGTATTCAGAGGATGAGGACACAGACACAGACGAGTACAAGGAAGCCAAGGCCAGGTGCGTGCCCCCATATCCTTGGGCTCCCCTCACTCAGACCCTGGCCCTATTCCCACTGCCACTTGGACCTGCAGGGTAGGCAGGACAGGTGACAAACAGTTAAGACCTTTGGGAGTCAGGCCCCTGACATGGGGGTGTTTTGTTAAGACAGAGGCTGAAGGGCGCCGATCGGTCTAGGGGACTGGGTTGACCAGAGGGCGGGAGTCGGCTACCCGCTGGTCCTGGAGGGAGGTCTCTTCTGCAGTTGCCTTCTTTCCCGCACCAGGAAAACGGGTTTCCTGCCGTTGGAGTCCCCAGTGGGAAGGTACAGGCCTCCAACCACCCCACGCAGCCCTCTCCTCTTTGGAGAGTCAGTGATGCTTCCCCGTGCCCCTCTCTCGTGAAACAGCATAAACCCTGTGACTGGGAGGGTGGAAGAGAAGCCACCCAACCCTATGGAGGGCATGACAGAGGAGCAGAAGGAGCACGAGGCCATGAAGCTGGTGAACATGTTTGACAAACTGTCCAGGTACGTGGCGTGGCAGGGAGGGACACCTGGCTGGGACAAAGAACACACCCATGTCCTATCTTGTGAGCCCCAGGAGGTGGGATCAAATTCTGGCAGGTTGCATTACTCTTTGAAATCAGCTGTCCTGGAGGAAATTCTCCAGTGAAGGGTTAGGGTTGAGATCAATATTATATCCATTTCATAGTCGATGGAAACTGAGGCCCAAAGAAATTAGATAACTACCAAAGATCTCAAAGCTTAGGTGGCAGTTAGAATTCAGACCTGATCGAGCTCCCCCCCAGGCTTCCCCAGGGAACAGGAGGAGCTTGGTGGAGCAGAAAGTCGGAGTTAAGGCGAGCAGGACCCCTGCCCCAGCCCTGCTGTGCCTCCCCCCCCACCACCACCACAGGCACAGAGTCATCCAGCCTATGGGGATGAGTCCCCGGGGTCAGCTCACATCCCTGCAGGAGGCCATGTGTGAGACCATGGAGGGGCAGCTCGACTCGGACCCTGACTCGGACCCTGACTGAGAACCGCGACTCTTCTGCTCTTCAGAACTGGTGCTCCCTCCACAGGCGCCCTTGGGGCCGGGACCTGCGGGCCACATCCCTTCCTCCAGCTCAGAGACCCTTTTCTCTCTCCAAAAGTTCTGTGTATGATCTGCCTTTGGTCCATCTTCTTCTTTCTAGGGTTGTGAGGGTCTTGTCCTGTTGTGAGTCTAAGTGGTTTCTCTTTGTCTACCTGAGGGCAGGGCTTAACTGAGGCAAAACCGAGCATTTGTGAGGAAGGGAGCTGAGTATGGGCGCTTGCAGACAAGCACGTCCATGGTTGGCATGCTGGCCCAGAGGTGGCGTTGGGCAAGTGCCACGTTTCACAGGAGAAAGAACTGCTGGAACTTCATGTGCTAATGTCAGAAACCCACTTCCTGTGTACGCTCTGCTGTTTTCGTGCCCGCTGAGTGCAGGGCTCGTGGCCTCTTGTATTCTCGGTCCCGGCTCAGTGCCCAGGTTTTCACTGGTTGTGATGAATTTTGACCCTTCCTGCTGGCTTAGATTATAAATACATGAAGGAAACTGTCCCGCTCTGAAACCTAAGTCTAAATTTCCATCTCGTACCACAGAGCTCCATAGAAACATCATTCTGGAATAAAGAATTCCAGACAAGAATGTGTGCGTATGAACATATGTGCAGAATATCAAGGCATTTTAGGTAGAACTAGAATTCATCTGCTTCTTAGAACTGAGTGCTATTCCCAGATGAGCTTGTGTGCCTTGCTCTCTGAGGAGTGAGGCCACCAGTTCTCCTGAGGGGTCTTGAGAGTTCAGTCTGTTCCAGGGGGGCCCGATGGGAAGACAAGATGCCAGGAAGGAGGGAACACTGGGGGGCTTGGGGCAGCCCCAGAAGGGCCTGTACCAAAGCAGGGGAATCACAGTAGGTTCAGCCCAAACAGCAGTGTGGTCTGAGTGCAGGTCAGGGAGCCCTCGGGTGACCAGGAGCCAGCCCAGCTTCCAGGTGAGTAACGCCTTCTGTCTCACAGGTTAGTTTTAGCCGCATTATTGGAAGGCTGGTGGGGGAGAGGGTGACAGAGACAGAGTGGCTGGAATGGTCTGGAACAGATGAGTTTCTGGGGCAGCGGTTAATACGAAAGGCATCAGGGTAGAGTGAGCAGGATGGGATGACCTTCAGGAGGGGTTCTGGGCACCCTGGAGGGCCCAAGGACTTAACCTGGAAGAGGGCACTCTGCCCGTCTCTGGGATGAACCTAGGAGCAAATGTGCTTAGTCCCTCAGGTGGTTCAGCAGAAGAGAAACACCCCTGTGCTCCCCTTTGCACATTCACTGTCACCACCTGCGTCCCGTTTGAGGAGACAAAAATGAAGGCGTGCCCACTTTTATATTAAAATTTACTTCATGCCAGAAATGGACAAACTCTAAAAATGAACCTACTAAACCAACGTGCTAGAAACCCTGCGCATATTACCCGGGACCCAGGCACACACTTGGGATGTGACTGGGTCCTTCCAGTGGACAGATGCTGAGCCCACCCTTAGGATGGAGGCAAGTCTGGGGTTCCAGTCGGTCTCTGATTTCAAGAGGATCACCGTCAGACGAAAGCTTTTGGCACTAAGAGCTTCAGCAGAGTGAAGAGTCAGGCCAGGCAGCTCCTTTGCCCTGTCCTTGGATGATCCAAATGCTGAGCTTACAACCTGGGAGAACACTCCAGGGGCCGCTTCAAGCTACGTGTTCTGGTTCAGCCAAAATTTGTAAATGTGCCCGAGCTGTTCTTCAGACACAAGGTCTTGTTGGAAAAGGGCAGGGACTCCCACATAACCATTTTTGGTACAGCACTCACTCCTATTTGTCCCAACCATCAAACTGGAACACAAAGGAGAGAGGAAATCAGTTCCCGAAAACACTTGGGCAGATCTCAGAGCCTAGAATTGAACTCTTCTATCTGCAAATATTGCTGTTTGACCAAATTAAGACAATGTCAACAGGACTGGGTGGCTAAAGGGAGGACTTCGTTTACATACTAATCTAGCGCTGGCGTGTATGCTCAAAAACATTCACTATTTGGAAAAGGAACTCAACTTCGACTAGAATTCATCCCCTGGTGTTACTCTTGGATAGCAGCTCTTAAAAGAGTTTTCCTGGTCACACAGCGGGTTAAGGGTCCGGTGTTGTCACTGCAGTGGCTCAGGTTCAGCCCATGGCCCAGGAGCTGAGGCATACCAGGGGTGTGGTCAAAAAAACATTTCCGTTGTGGCGCAGTGGTTAATGAATCCGACTAGGAAGCATGAGGTTGCGGGTTCGATCCCTGGCCTTGCTCAGTGGGTTAATGATCCGGGGTCGCCATGAGCTGTGGTGTAGGTCACAGACGTGGCACAGATCCTGCGTTGCTGTGTCTGTGGCGTAGGCCGGCGGTTACAGCTCTGATTCGACCCCTAGCCTGGGAACCTCCACATGCCATGGGTGCGGCCCTAAAATGTCAAAAGGCAAAGTAAATTAAATAAATAAATAAATGAAAATAAAAAATAAAATAGACCCCTAAAATCATAACCTACTTTACATAAATTTCTGTGGAGCTAGAGAACAGCACACGTCTTGCTCTTACACAGAAGCGGGCAGGCAGCGCGGGAGCGTCCGCCGAGGTCCCTACTGCCCGTGAGGGAGGCAGCGCTGCTGCTCCTCTCGAGGGTAACATGAGCTTCTGTGTTGGACTCTCTGCTTCCATTAAGGGACCCTGCGAGGTGACTGGTATTTGATGGTCTTTATTTCTTCCACATAATGAGATGAGAAATAGCACCAGCCTACATCTTACCTCCAAGAACCAAACTCTGGGAGTTCCCGTTGTGGCTCAGTGGTTAACGAATCCAACTAGGAACCATGAGGTTCGATCCCTGACCCTTGCTAAGTGGGTTAAGGATCCGGCGTTGCCGTGAGCTGTGGTGTAGGCTGCAGACACGGCTCGGATCCCCCGTTGCTGTGGCTGTGGCGAAGGCCAGCGGCCACAGCTCCTGTTAGACCCCTAGCCTGGGAACCTCCATATGCCGCGGGTGCGGCTCTAGATAAGGCAAAAAGACAAAAAAAAAAAAAAAAAACCAAACTCTGAGAGGCAATGATGTCTAACACTGTGAAAACAGTAACTGCAAAGTCTTGTATCCTCGAAAAGCCTCACATTCGTCTTGCTTTGGTTCAACATGATAAGAAATCAGGCTCTAATTAGAGGCTGGGGGTTTTGCCAATGGAAGTGAGAGGACAGGGCTGCCCCATGGCCCTGAGCCAGTCGCAGCCAAAGGGTGGAGGTTTCCCAAGACAGCAAGAACATATGGCACTCTGGTGAGTCCACGTGGGCAGTGGTACACCTGGCTATAATCAGAAACCACCCTCTGAGACAACTGCACTTCAAATGCTTAATGAAAATAACCCCTCACATCAGGGCTGCACACGCTAACTGATTCTTGTGGGAAACCATATTCCCTAACTTCACTCATTCACAGGTTTGACGTCTGCAGAGATCAAAGCTCTTTGGCTTTCTACCCTTAGCAGATGACAATAAGTCAACTGCTCTCACACTGATTCTCTTCTAAAAGCGTCGTCCTGCACAGGTTCAGAGAACTTCAGAATCACATCTTGGCCTGGAGTAGTCTGGTGTGCCTTTAGTTTATGGTACAAAAGACAGCTGAAGTGTGATTGCAGAGCAACAACCGTGTCTGCCCGGACCCTGGTCCCCGCTCTGCGGTTGAAGCATCAGTTCCTTCATCTCTTCACCTCATCACAGCACCTCATTCACAAGCACAGAGGTGGGAGATGGACCGGGCGGTGCCTGATCCAGGGTTAACAGCCATATTAGCTGTCACTGTGGCCCCACCCCAGGCGGACCGACCCCAGAGCAGAGGAGGAGGCCCTCCTGTGACTGCTCGGCAATCCGTACCTTTCCGGTTTCCTGCCGGATGAGATCCTGCATCTCCTCTGTCCAGCCCAGAAGCTCCACCAGCCTTTTCACGCCATGAACCACGTCCCCCAGCTGGACCACATCCCTGCCCCGAGGACGCCTCGCCAAGGCCCCCACCAAGTCCCGGTTGATGAGCAGTCGAGGCACTGAGCTCCGCACAGCCTCAGACAAGCTGGCAAAAGGTTCCACCTGAAAAATGCCCCACAGGTGAGTGGCACAGTGCCCACACTCCGGGCCCTCAGGATGTTTCTGCCACAGCCCCTGAGGCCTTGGGGGTCTGTGCTGGGACTGACAGACCGTGGATGCTCCTCCTGCTGCTTAGTGATGGGCCCACGCTGGTCTCGACACCCTCGTTTCCGCCCCCGAGCCCCCTCTCGGCCACACCCGTCCTTCCACTCCTGCACCTCCAGGCCCCTGCCGCTCTTCCTGCTGAAGCCCGTCTGGGTGCAGCTCCAGTGACCGCACCCCGTCTCACCTGTCCTCCCCAGACACACGCGTCTCCTCCCAGCTCAGCACTGACACCACAGCTTGTCTGTCTGCTCTCGCCAAGTCCCTCCAAGAGGGGCCCACTGGGGCTCGTGACGTACCCACAAGAACAGAGCTGGCAGATTCACTGAAGAAACACACACCCTGGGCCTCTGGGAGCCCCGAGCACAGGTCTTTCTGACCCCTCTGGCCCCTGGGTGCCTACATCCAATCAGACGTAGCCCATTTCTGGGTCTCGTCACGTCCTACAGGAGTTTCCTGAATTTCAGATCCAGATGGGCCCCAGGCACCGCAGGCAGACCCATCCTCACCAGCAAGTGCCCCGAACCCCCACAGGCGAGACAGACACCTCCCTTTTCTGTCCTCAGAGTGACTCCAGGCTCCAGGCCCGGCCGTCCCCTCTCCTTGCCACCTCCCGCAGCTGCACGATCTGACCGTGCTCAGGCTCCTGGGCACCTGCCTACCTCAGGCCCTGCTCCCCGCGGCCTCTGGTCCCGAGAATGACCAGCTACATCCCTGGCTTCACCGCCTCCACGCAAGATCGGCCCGCCTGACACAGCCTGGGAGGCCTGCGGCCGCTCACATCTCCCCGTGCCCCTGCTCTGACGTGCCGGCGACACCTCCGAAGCTGGGCGTCCTCCCCCTCCCCGTTGCCCTGCCCAGGCTGCTGCTCTCTAGGCCCAGGACACCACTTCTTCACACAGCGAGTCTGCTCATCTGACAAGGCAGGGCCCCTGGGTCCCAGCAGCCCTGCCTCCTCGGCCGCGGCCGCCAGCCTCCTCCTCCCCACGGGCCTGTGCACCCCTGGGCCACTGACACACCTCCAGGGAGGTCCCCAGGATGAGGAGCAGATCTGCCATGGGGAAGTCAGCCAGATGCAGCAAGAACCTCGGGGGCAGCGGCTCCCCAAAGAACACGATGTCGGGCTTCACAACGCCAGCACAGACCCGGCAGCACGGTACGCTGTCCACCATCACGTCGGCCTGGGGCAACAGGGAGAGAGTGGGCCCGAGCAAGCGGTCACAACACACTTTAAAAGGAAAAGGAAAAACAACTTCTCACTGAGAAACTGTCACACAGGCAGAACAGCTGGGACAGTGGTACAGTGGAGCCTCCTCACATAATGAACCCAGATGCAGCAATTACTGGCATTTTTCTGGTCTTATTTCACATAGCCCGCCAGAACTGGGGACGCTGCTGTATTTGAAAGCAGATCCTGGAGGTCACATGACATCTGGCCCATGGATCACTATGATGGGGTGCTCATCACAGATACTCAGGTGCTGAGGAAACACAGCTGACCTTGAACAACAAGGGAGCTGGGGGCACCAACCTTCCACATGGTCAAAAATCTGCATAAAACTAAGGCTAACCTTCTGTGTACACGGTTCCTCAACATCTGTGGATTCAACCAGCTGGATCGTGCAGTTCTGGAGTGCCCCCCACTTTGTCTTTTTAGGTCCTCACCCGCGGCACGTGGAGATTCACAGGCGAGGCGTCTAATTGTAGCTGCAGCTGCCGACCTGCACCACAGCCAGAGCAACACAGGATCCGAGCCGCATCTGTTAACCCACTGAACAAGGCCAGGGATCAAACCCCCTTCTTTTGTATACTAGTCAGGTTCATTACTGCTGAGCCACAACGGGAACTCCATGGAATGCCTATTTATTGAAAAAAATCTGCATCTAAGTGGACCCACATGGTTCAAATCCATGATCAAAGGTGAGACGTGTTGACTATATATTCCTCAGAAGCACTCTTTAGGTATTGGTCTACAGCAGGTGTGTTTCAGTGAAAATGATGGTGTACAATTTGTCCCTGATTTTAGCTGAAATGATCAGGATATCACCTCAGCCCTGGAAGACGTTCCGGTCGGCTTCACCTCACTGGCTGGACTTAGGAGTAACAACATCCTCCACAGAGCTCCTTGCAGGCCAAAGTGAAGTAGACACAAGTCATATTATCACCTGCCGCATCTGGCCTGACACTTGGGCCTGACACAGAGGAGGAAACTAAGGGAAAAGCTTTAGTTTGTCCTTCTAAGATAAACCTTTACAGCTCAGTGGGTTTTCTTGCAGGCTGAACCCTGTAAGCACCAGAAGAAATAACAGACAAAAGAAATGGACTCTTCAGAGACTTCAGATGTTACAAGATACAGATTAAAAACTATGTCATGTTTACATTTTTAAAAAGACAGGCTTGAAATATCTATTGAAGACAGAAAGCCATATACAATAATGTAGTGGATTTGAAAAAGAACCTGATACGGAGTTCCCGTCATGGTGTACCGGAAACAAATCCGACTAGGAACCACGAGGTTGCACGTTCAAACCCTCGCCTCGCTCAGTGGGTTAGGGATCCAGTGTTGCCATAAGGTGAGGTGTAGGTCGCAGACGTGGCTTGGATCCTGCGTTGCTGTGGCTGTGGTGTAGGCCGGCAGCTGTAGCTCTGACTGCACCCCTAGCCTGGGAACCTCCATATGCTATGGGTGGGGCCCTAGAAAGCAAAAAAAAAAAAAAAGAAAAGAACAAGAACCAGATAGGACTTCCAGTGATAAAAAGTAGAACATTGAAAATTAAAGCTCAGCAGAAGGGCTTCACCCTCTACGACAGAACAGAATATTGATAAACTAGAAAGGAGATCAGGAGACACATTCAGAACACAGCACAAAGGGGAGCAAGGTGGGACGAAGAGAAGAGTGGCCAAGCGCTGTGGGCAAAGTGCGAGACGTTCTCAGAGACGCTTAGCCTGCGTACCACGGAGGACAGCACGGGGCAGGGGGCATTCACTGCCTGGAGGCATCATAACAGAATTTTTCAGCAGACATGAAACATCAAACCACAGATTCAGAAAGCTCTAAATCTAAAACAGAACAAATAAAAGGAAATCCATATGGAGAAATACCACATTAAAAGTGCAAAACTCCCAAGACAGAAAAAAAAAATTTACTTTGTAGAGAATAGATAGCAACAAACTGAGTCGCAAGTTTACAAGGAGAGCAAAAGACTCAGGATGGATAACATAATATGGAAGAAGATGATTCAAGAAAGAAAAATACAGTAAAAGTCAAACTTCATTAAAATTAGAAACTTCTGTATAAAAGACAATGTCAAGAGGATGAGATAACAGGTCAGTCATGGCTGGGAGAAAATATTTACAAAAACTATGTCTGATAAAGGAATGTTATCCAAAATTCACAAAGAATTTTTTTTAGCCCACATCCTTGGCATATGCAAGTTCCCACCTGGGCCACAGCAGTGACAATGCTGGATCCTTAACCTGCTAGGCCACCAGGGAATTCCACAAAGAAGTCTTATAACTCAACAGTAAGAAAATGAGCAACCCAGTTAAAAAATGGGCCCAAGACCTCACTAAAGAAGATATACAGATGGCCTGTGAGAATACGAAACAAGCTCACTATCACGTATCACCAGGAAACTGCAAATGACGAGATGCCACCACGCACCTACCACAACGGCCAGAATCAGGACACGGACAGCCCCGAGCGCTGACGGGATGTGGAGCAACAGGGGCTCACGCTCCCTGCTGGTGGGGGTGCACAGTGGGGCGGCCTCTTCGGAAGACACAAAAACAGACATACTCCTGCCAGGCAATCCAGCAATCACGCACCTTGGTATTTACTCGAAGGAACCAAAAACTTACACCCACATAAGAACCTGCATATGGGAGTTCCCGTAGTGGCGCAGCGGTTAACGAATCCGACTAGGAACCATGAGGTTGCGGGTTCAATCCCTGGCCTTGCTCAGTGGGTTGGTGTAGGTTGCAGATGCAGCTCGGATCCCATGTTGCTGTGGCTGTGGTGTAGGCCGGCAGCTGTAGCTCCGATTCGACCCCTAGCCTGGGAACCTCCATATGCCACGGGTGCGGCCCTAAAATGCCAAAAAAAAAAAAAGTATAAAAACCTGCATATGGATGTTTATAGCAACTTTATTCACAATTGCCAAAACTTGGAAGCAATCAAGATATCTCTCAGTAGGTAAATGGACAATGGAGTATTACTCAGCCTTTAAAATTGAGAGCTATCAGGCCAAGACAAGACATGGAGGGACTTAAATACACGGTGAGTGCTGAGTCGAAGAAGCCAATGAGGAAAAGGCTGCACATCATGTGATTCCAACTCTATGACATCCTGGAAAGGGCAAAAGTATGGAGAAAATAAAAAGATCAGTGGTTACCAGGGCCTGGGGGCAGGGAGGGGATAGGATTGACTGATTGCTGGTACAGTGTTTTCCTTTGGGGTGATGAAAATATTTTGGAATTAGAGGCGGTGGTTGCACAACTCTGAAATGTATTAAGTACCAATGAATTGTACACTTTAAAAAGGTTAATTTCAGGGAGTTCCCGTTGTGGCTCCGCGGGTTAAGAACCCGACTAGTATCCATGAGGATGGAAGTTCGATCCCTGGCCTTTCTCAGTGGGTTAAGGATCTGGTCTGGTGTTGCCAAGGGATGCAGCATAGGTCGCAGACGCGACTTGGATCTGGATCTGGAGCTGCAGCTCCAATCGGACCCCGAGCCTGGGAACTTCCATGTGCCACAGGTGTAGCCCTAAAAAAAAAAAAAAGGTTGATTTTTATGTTATGTGAATTTCACTTGAATAGAAAATAAAACACAGGATCCTGTACCACATCAATATTTCAGTTTCGACTCTCTTTAGGATTTTCCATTCTATCCTACTCGACTTTAGGAAACTATTCACAAATATTCACAGAGGTACACAGGGATGTAAGCATGGGTGTCATTACTGGTTTCTGGGTTTTTTTAATGGCCACACCCATAGCATATGGAAATTCCTGAGCCAGGGACTGAATCTGAGCCACGGCTGCGACAACACTGGATCCTTTAACCCACTATGCTGGGATGGGGATCAAATCCACGCCTCCATAGCAACCCAAGCTGCTGCAGTCGGATTCTTAACCCACTGCGCCGCAGCAGGAACTCCTACTATATTATTTTTAATAGTAAAAATCACAAATATCATGAATATCCCAAAGCAGGTAAAGGCGTAAATGTGACGCTCTACAGTTACTAAGGCAAGTAAGCAGAGCTGCAGTCACTGGCACGGGACAGTCGTGAAGTCTGCTCTGTGACAAAGCGAGTTGTACACTATTAATCTTAACGATCCCACGACTGAACAAAAACTGTAACTGTATGTGGGCGTAGCTACGTAGAAATGCACGGTACTATATGTACGTATCTTTCTGTTTTTAAGGCCTGGATCATGATACAGCACACTGTTAAAAGCTGACTACAGGAACTAGTTGAAGGGAGATTCATTTTTCCCTACATATTTCTGTACTGCCTTAATTTTTTTTTCAATCTACAAAGATCCTATTGCCCAGTAAGGTTACATTTATAGGTACTGGGAGTTAGGACCAGAGTATTTTTTAAAAATTGAAGTGTAATTGATTTACAGCATTGTGGGTTCTTTTTTTTCTTTTTTTTTGGTCTTTGTCTTTTTAGGGGCGTACCCGCGGCATATGGAGGGCTGAATCGGAGCTATAGCTGCTGGCCTACACCACAGCAACGCAGGATCCAAGCCATATCTGCGACCCACCACAGCTCACAGCAACGCCAGATCCTTAACCCACTCAGAAAGGCCAGGGATCGCACCTTTGTCCTCACGGATGCTAGTCAGATTCGTTTCTGCTGAGCCACGAACACTGTGTTAGTTTCAGGTGTAGAGCAAAGTGATTCAGTTCTACATACATGTGTGTGCGTGTGTGTGTGCGTGTATCCTTTCTTGGATTCTCTTCCACTGAAGGCTATTACAAGATAATGAATACAGTTCCCAGAGCTATACAGTAAATCCTTATTGTTTATACTGCCTTAATTTCTTACAAGCACAGATTACTTTTCTAATTTAAAAGTACAGAAAAATATTTGCACGGTATTACTGTTCTGTTGTCCTTCTGACATGATGCTTATAAACTACTTCCCCATATCATGCCCAGTGAGACGTGCAGAAGGGAGAGAACTGCCCGTGTGACAACTCACCCAAAAGTCCTCCCCCGGGAAGGGTCTTCGGCAGACGGTGCAGGTGGCGGAGGCAAAGGATCCGTGAGCTTCAACCAGCTTTGAGGCAGGGATGCCAGATGCTGGAATCCAAACCAAAGCTAAGTGCTGCCGCCTCTGGGGTGGGTGCACAAGCCCCTCAGCATAACCTCCAGGCTCGGCAGCCCCCAGGGGAGTCAGGCCTCGGGGAAGCCCTGATATCCCTGCCTCTATCACCTACAGATCAGAGGGGCACAGGGGTGAGGCTCTGACGTGGAGCCTAGGCAGAGTTAAAACAAAGCCTGTGAAAACACAGTACAAAAACAGGTGAAATTTTACATCCAATACCAAGAACAACGTTTTCTACTCTACAGACACGAGTAAAAGTGAGAAAATAATATAGACTTCCAAAAACCTGTGGAAAAACAGATAGAAGATAATATACCAGGAAAGTTATGTGACAACGAGCAGCTTCCAAAAGGCCGCAGGATACAGACCTGGTCCTGGCTGCAGTAGTTTCCCACCGACCCCATTAGTGTCCTAACTCTACATACGCCAAAGCTCAAAGCCAGATGCTCCTGCCCTCCCACAAGGCCAGCCCTGCTGCATCCCCGTGGGGGAGTCCCCGCTGCCTATGTGGCTCCAAGCTGTAGAGTCCTTCTCGCAAATAAACTTTCCTGAGGTCAGGAGAACCCCTTTCTTCAAATCACAAGACATCAGCTGCCTGGCTGAGCCGCTGTTAACCTGCTCAGAGCTGACTGTTAGCACCTGTCAGCAACACTGCATTGACGAAAAGGCCCAACGAATGCCTCTCTAGGGTGCACAGCCAGAGGTCGGTGTGACCTATGAACCCCTGGTTGTGGCTGCCTTCTAGGCACAGTCAAGAAACCAAGTTTGATGATACTGAGGAATCATGAGTGATTTCTTTGTGTGATACCGATATCGTGGTTGTGTTTGAAAGGCTTTTATCTTCTAAAGATATCAATCGTGGCGTTCCCATCATGACGCAGCGGAAACGAATCTAACTAGGAACCATGAAGTTGCAGGTTCGATCCCTCGCCTCACTCGGTGAGTTAAGGATCCGGCATTGCCATGAACTGTGGTGTAGGTTGCAGATGCGGCTCGGATCTGGCATTGTTGTGGCTGTGGACTAGGCCGGCAGCTACAGCTCCAATTAGACCCCTAGACTGGGAACTTCCATATGCCGCGGGTGCGGCCCTAAAAAGACCAAAAAAAAAAAAAAAAAAAAGCTCAGGGGTGAGAGAGAAGGTAGGCTCAGACACAGATTATACAAAGACGGGCCGTGATGAGGTGATGCGGGCATGAGGGTTCATTACATTCTTCTCTATATTTTTACTTCTGCTCAAAAGTTTCCACAATGAAAATTTAGAAAAATTAATCATCAGATCAGATCAGCAAAACTAGAAGCTCCCAATGTGACCTTTAGTTCCATCCAAAGGTCAAATCTCAGAAAACGGGCCCATCAATGAGGTCCCAACAGTGATACTGAAAACACTGCGGACATTTCTGCTGGGGACAAAGGCATAACTTTTTTGGCTCAAAATCAGCCACAAGGATGGGGAGTAAGCACGAGGCCTCAGCCCTCCTAGAAACAGACCCCTGGGCCCTCCTGCAGGAGCAGAGGGTGTGGGAGAGGAGGGAGGCCTCACCTCTCTCCAGCCCGTCGATGTTCTGTGTGTAGAGCCGCAGGAGCAGCCCCTTGTCGTGCAGCAGGCGGAGGAAGTAGTGAGTAGCGTTAGGTCTGTAGTTCCCAGGATACAGCTCCTTGGCAAAAGCGAAAAACGGCTTGGGATTGTGGAAGAAAAATGAGAGCTCAAAAATGGCCTCGGGGTAGGGGAGATCGTGGTGCCGGAGGGTGCTGTAGTAGCCAGTCCCTGGGGATCTGCAGAGAGAAGGGAGAGGCGCTGAGCCCTTCCGGAAAGGACAGGGAGGTGGAACAGGCCACGGGCAGCGGGCGCGGGGGCACAGGGATGCCTGGGCACCTGAAGTCGGGAATGCCGCTGGGCGTGCTGATGCCGGCCCCCGCCATGACCACGACCCTCCGGCAGGCTCTGGTTCTGATCAGCTCAGCTATGTCCTGCAGGAGAAGCTGCTTCTTACTGTTGCCTCCACTTCCACAGACACCTGAGGCACCGGGAGAAAAAGATACGGACCTCCTTCCACCTGTAATACTGACAGAAAAAGGAGAGGCCAGGTAACCGATGATAATCAAGCTCACGCAGCAAGAATGAGCAGAGACCCAGCTCCCCACCCGCACCGCTGAGAAGCCCACACGTTTCCCTCTACCTTCCTTATCACGGGAGGGAACAGAAACTCCCAGATCAAGATGAATGGGGAGTAAAATTTTCAGCTTAATGGGAACTGTGCATAATTTCACAATTCTTGTTATCAAAGTCTAGTGCTGAAGGCTTAGTCTACAGCATCCCTCTGTGGGGGCTCTGGAGAGCCATACACACTAACATACCTGGAATGTGACAAACAGTGACATTTAAAGGAAGTTAAAAGTCTCAGACTTCACACCCAATATTATCAGGATGAAAAGTGGGTTCAAGAGGTCATTCCAGAAAGAAACACTCATATCCTGACAGTGAGGGATGCAAACTGCTACAGAGACCCCATCTTCCACGTTCACAGCCACTCGGGAAGCTGCTCATATGACACAGCAGTCAAACAAATCTTACACATCCCAGGCAAGGCAGCGGGCAGACCGCAGCTCTCCGGTCTCTCTGCAAAACTCTGGAAGACGTCACAGGTCCCCGCCAGAAGCAAGGAGCCGAGACACTCACAACAAGGCTACCTGTTAGGAGCATGAGATGCTCTTCCACGAGAGAAAAAGAGCAAGGCACACAGACACAAGTCACAGGCTTCAGGGAGGCATCAGGACCCAAGGCTCAGGAAAGCACCAGGAAGAGGACAAACACAAACAGCACAGCAGCTGGAGCACTACCTGAAGACCCACTGAAGTGAGTCTGCAACCATGGGGGCCCGAGACCTAGAGCCTCGCGTGGGCCTGAAAGGCCTTCTGGGCTTCTGATCGGTTCTTGGGGCCCTCGCTTGGCAACCAGCTGAGCCGGACAACTTCTTCACCTCCTAGGACCACACTGGCAACCTGCCCAGAGTTCACAGCACCAGCCCCACTGCACAGGGCACCTTCCTCACCCCAAAGACCAGCAGCCGCCACATCTGCCTCCCAGGAGACCCGCCTCCAGGACATCGGACCTGAGTATGGACAGGAAAAGAGATTAAACGAGCTGAACTGAACTGACACGCTCCCCAGTGACTGATAATCTAAAGAGGGTGCAGACACAAACCCAGGAACAGAGTGTGTCAGAGTAACTGCTTCTACTCCTTTGAGATGCAGGCAGGACATAAACACTCTGAAAGCACATCTCTGATACATGTCGGGACAATTCAGAGTTTAGCTTCTGGAGTGTGACTCTAACGCCCTCTTGTTTGCTCTCTTTGATTTTTCTTCCGCTCCTGCAAAGTGTGCCCAGGCCAACCTACTTACACACTGATGCTGAGGTCTGTCTGGCACCCTCTGCCCCCGACGGCACCCTGGCATCTCAGTACCACGTTCCACCCCAGTGACTCTCTCATAGACCCCTCCTTTCCTGGTTTTGTAGACACCCTAAACCCTGCCCCTTCTGCCCAAAAAGACCTTTCTCCACCTCTGCATGTCCAAAATCTCCCAGAGTCAAGGCCATCTCCTTCATTAAACCACTGCTAAACCCAGTGAGAAGTCACTTCACCTTCCTCTGAAAGGTGACGTACTGGCCCCTCCTCCTTTTAGAGTACCTGTCACCCCCACCCCGGGGTGATTCTGCACAACTGCCTCTCACTCCACTCTGGGGTCGGTGACAGTGCAACTCAGGGACTTGCTGGCTGCTCAGCCCACTTGTGAGGCCTCTCCTGCCACAGAAAGCATCACCCTGGTTCCCTAAAGGCCTCAGAAAGGGTGCAATGAGAAAAAGGGATGTGGGAAGGGAAGGTAGGGCCAAGGGCATCAAAATCAGAGTCCAGAGCCCTAACTCACAGTCTGTCTCAAGTCCCTCACGCATCCTGTGCTTCAGCTGCTGAAGCCAAAAGCACAGGAGCCAGAGATTCCCAGGGTCTTTTGAAAAAGAAGTCTACGCCTGTAAACCTCCCAGCAGAAAGTACAGGAAATACACACAGCAAGGAAAACAATGCTTTCCCCCACCCCGCCCCCATCCCCATGCACTTGCAGAGACGCTCACAGATTCTGAAGAAAGTTCTGCTGCATCAAAGATTTGTGTAAAAGCACCTGTCAAGGCAGATCTTCTGAGTGCAAGGCAATGAAATCTCCAAAGGACATTTTCTGACAAAAACCAGTCAGTTAGTAAGGAAAGAAAACGCTCTGGTTCCAACTACAGCTGTTAAATGCCCCACTTCACCCATTCACCGAAGGTCCTCGCCCTAGCAGAGCTGAGCTCCTCCTAAGTGCAAGCTATTATGAGAAGTACAAAAGGAATGAGAGCAAAGTTGTGATGCTGTGATCTATAATGAATCCATTTTGATTTTCATCCCAGAATCCTTAGAGTTTCCTAAGAGCAATGGGAATGTCTTTTATTTCAACATTTGGTCCTCTGCCCTCAGTTCCTAAAATTCAGAGCCATGAAGGTGGAAGGGGTGTCTTGTTATTCATAACAAGCCTCTTACAACTGCACTGAGTTTATGTTAATGAGGTGACTACTGAAAGTCCCATAATGGTGCTATTGCTGCTAAGAAAACCAACCATGGTCAGAGGGTTGGAGCCTCCATAAAAGCCCAAAAGGAGAGGTCTCCAAGATCTTCCAGGTTGGTGAACCAGAAAGATTCCACATGCCAGGTTCCAAATTCCTCAGAGACAGAAGCACCTTTGTTTGGAATGCTTCCAACCTGCACTTTGTGCATCTCTTCATCTGGCTGCTCATTCATATGCTTTAATATCTTTTGTAATAAAACAGGGACCCAGTAAGCAAACTGGTTTCTTTGAACTGCTCTAGCAGATTAATCCAACCAGAGGAGGGGGTCGTGGGAACCCCCAGTTGGTCAGAAGCACAGGGGATGACATGGTGTGGCATCTGAAGTGGGGGCTGTCTTGTAGGACTGAGCATCTGACCTGTGGGATCTGGTGCCATCTCTAGGTTGACAGCGTCAGAGTCAAGTTGAATTTGACACCTGGTTAGTGTCTGGGGAAAATTGGAGAGCTGCTTGCTGGTGTTGAGAAAAAAAAAAAAAGTTGGAGTTGCCGTCATGGCTCAGTGGTAATGAATCCAACTAGCAGCCATGAGGACATAGGTTTAATCCCTGACCTCACTCAGTGGCTTAAGGATCCAACATTGCCATGAGCTGTGGCATAAGTTGCAGACACAGCTCAGATTCAGCACTGTGGCTGTGGGGTAGGTTGGCAGCTACTCCAATTTGACCCCTAGCCTGGAAACTTCCATATGCCACAAGAGCAGCCCTAAAAAGAAAAAATATATATGTATATATGTTGCGGAAGCTATTACCATGGTTGAGTGCCTACTGAGTGCAAGGTAACAGGGTACTTGATGTATATTTCTTATTTATTTAAGCAAAATGTTTGTAGCTGAAAAACACACGAACAGGATTTTACCAAATGTCTACACCACACTGAAGGTGTACGACTTACAGTACATGCTACACGGAGTGAGATTTACTAGGGGTAGGGGTATCCTGAGGGCCAAGCATGGATGCTGCCTGGAAAAGGGAAACAAAGGGCAATTTCACATAAGAGCCCTAAAATAACTCAAAAGGCAGAAATTCCAAATGGCGGGCAGTCTGTGCAGATTGTACCTCACAGGCACACCCAGGTCTCCTGTTCTGGGGGTGAGTGGTAGCAAGGAATTACTGAATGAGAGTGGTTTGGGGAGGAGCACCTGGGAGACCGCATCACTATTCAACCATGTCCCACCTATGGGGCAACCATTTGCTTGGCCCCTGCCCCATCCTTGCGCCTAAAACAGAATCTGGGAGATAATGAGTCACAAGTTTCTTGGTTGAAGAAAAGACTTCTCCTTGGTTATCTCTTTTTTTTTTTTTTTTTGTCTTTTAGCCTTTATCTAGAGCCGCACCCGTGGCATATGGAGGTCCCCAGGCTAGGGGTCTAACAGGAGCTGTAGCCGCCGGCCTTCGCCACAGCCACAGCAACGCGGGATCCGAGCCGCGTCTGCAACCTACAGCACAGCTCATGGAAACGCCAGATCGTTAACCCACTGAGCAAGGCCCGGGATCGAACCCGCAACCTCATGGTTCATAGTCGGATCCGTTAACCACTGAGCCACGACAGGAACTCCCTCCTTGGTTATCTCTTTATTAAACTCTACAATATTTTTGGTACTTGTACAAAAAGATATTAAGTGAACATACCATTATATTTACTTAAATATTTACATTTAAGTTAATTTCCTAACAACTCTTATTAACAACCATGGGCCTTAGGACTTTTTCATTTGTAGGTTCAGCTCCTAGGCAAGGTTCCAAGGTGTGCAATCACTACATAAAAGGGTATGAACACATGCTGATGGGAGATTAACTGCACGATCTTTATGGGGGCAATAAAAATGTAGGCACAGTAGTTCCACTACTAGAAATGTATCTCAAAAGTGAGGTACAAACAAGGTTATTCAATACAGCATTATCTGTAATAACTAAAGATTAGAAACTATTTCAACATGAGAATGGCCGAACTACATAACATCTACATGACAGAATTCTACAGATTAGTATGAAACACTGAGAACGCATTTATGTTTGGAGTGGAAATAACTCCAAGATATGTTAAGTAAAAAGGGCAAGGTACAGAATAGATGCTAACAAAAAGAGGGCAGGGTGTCAAGAATGAACGTGTAAGCGTTACTTATACACGCCCAAACACCCTTGGGAGAAAATGAGGAACCGATATCATAGGTGCCCCCGGAATACCATTCCCTGCCCAAGAGCAGGGACTTGACACTCTCAGGTTCTTCGACCTTCCGGCCGACCAGGCAGGAGAAGCCTGGCTCTCCCGCTCGCCTCGAGGGGCGGTGGGTGTGGTGGAAGGTCTCCGCCCAGGGCGCCCCTCCCCGACCCACCCAGCCGCGGCCACCGGGAACCAACCGAGGCCGACGGGTCCAGGCACAGGAATCTCCCAGGCTCCGGAGCCTGAGGGCAGAAACAGCTGAACGACACCACAGCGCCATGTTACTCCGCAGCCCCGTGCGTCCTGGGACCAAAGGTGACGTTCGCGCCCCGCCCCGAGCGCGCGCCCCGCCCCGAGCGCGCGCCCCGCCCCGAGCGCGCGCCCCGCCCCGAGCGCGCGCCCCGCCCCGAGCGCGCGCCCCGCCCCGAGCGCGCGCCCCGCCCCGCGCCCTTACTCTGTCACGGCGCTCCCTTTCCCGGCTGTCGCAGCCCAAGCGGACGTGGGTGCCATGCGGGGGCTATCTCCTAGTCTGCAGAGCTCTCGCCTCTTGCTCCGGAGACCAAAGTAGAAACCTCCATTTCTCTGCCTCGCTCCTACCTTTTTCAACTGAGAGCGATAACTAACATTTTGGGAGTGTTTTCTATGCCCAGGCATCATATTTACACTTAATTTTTGCAAGACACTTCTAGGAAGGTATTATTGTTATCATCCCCTCTTAAGACGAGAATATCGGGTCACAAAAACCGAGGCCGCAGCGCCAGTCGGTGACCGGGTCGACCCAGGCGCCTGTACCCCTCAACGCCTCAGTGGCACGGCCAGCTGCGAGGGAAATGCAGGACAAAACCTCGGTCTTAAGCCAAGAGGCGCGGTAACCGTGACAACCAGAGCGCGCCCCAAGTCGCGTAAAACGTTCCCGGCCTGCCCCGCGGGACGCGGCGCCGGAAGTGAGTGAGCACTTCCGGCGGCCATCCGGGCGGCCCTGACATCTTTGCAGTAGCGCTCTCCCGGAGTCTTCTTGCCGTCATGAAGGACGTACCTGGCTTCTTACAGCAAAGTCAAAGCTCCGGGCCCGGCCAGGCCGCCGTGTGGCACCGTCTGGAGGAGCTCTACACGAAGAAGTGAGCGCGGAGCCAAGCGGACCCGGCGGCCCCCCTCCCTCCCCCCCCGGGATTGGAGAGCGACACAGAGGGGAGACGGGGGAGGTCCGGGACGTTCAGACCCGTGTGGGGAGAGTGGGGACAGGCTGGACCGAGGAGGTGTGCTGAGGAACCCGGCAGGCAGGGCTGAGGAGGAAGAGGGGTAATAACCCACGAGGACTGAAGTCAGAGGGTGCACTAGGGTTCACTGCTTTCCAGACCAAGAGGCTGTGACTGAGGCGTCGGAACTCCCCTTCCTTTTTGTCTTACGAAAAGGGGATTTAGGACTGGCCTGTGATTTTAGCTCTTGATTCCAGTTGAACAAGCAAAGCACCCTTTCAGGATCAGGCAGCCATACATTTTAGGTAACATCCTGGTGTTTTGTGCTTAGCTTTGTCATAGTGTGACTGCATTTATAGTTGTCTTTCTCAAGGTAAGCCAGAGGCCAGTGCGATTTTTCCCCCCTCTGTTGATTCTGCTTTTGGTTACACCCTGGGGTGCAACTACTTCTCCCCTTGCCATGGTTCCTACTTTTCATTGCGTTTCATATTGGGCTTTATGCCCTAGAGCGGGGTCAGAGTTAGGGTTTGTTTAGAAACAGGATGAATTTCAGGACAATGAAATTATCAGTTACTATGTACGAACCTCTTTTTAAATGAATAAATTGCTAGCATTGGGTTAGCAGTGTTCAATAAGATACATCTTTTGTAAAGCCTCGCTGTTAACCCTAGCCTTTAGCACAGTGCCTTTTACATAGATATTCAAGATGTGTTTTGATGGTGTTCAGCAGTCCTTTGCTATTAGCAATTTTTTTTTTTGTCTTTTTGCCTTTATCTAAAGCCGCACCTGCGGCATATGGAGGTTCCCAGGCTAGGGGTCTAACAGGAGCTGTAGCTGCCGGCCTTCGCCACAGCCACAGCAACGCGGGATCCGAGCCGCGTCTGTGACCTACACCACAGCTCACGGCAACGCCGGATCCTTAACCCACTGAGCAAGGCCAGGGATCGAACCCGCAACCTCACGGTTCTTAGTCGGATTCGTTAACCACTGAGCCACGAAGGGAACTCCTCTTAGCAATTTTTGAAAGCCAATGATTGCTTGTGTTGTATAGCACTCTGTATTTTTCCTTCTTTCCTTTCCTTTCTTTCTTTCTTTTTTCTTTTTTTTTTTTTTTTTTTTTTTTTTTTTTTTTTTTTT
>PVHT020000069.1:34569-58963 GCA_004024745.2 Catagonus wagneri | reverse complement strand
CTCATGGTTCCTAGTCGGATTCCTTAACCACTGAGCCACGACGGGAACTCCAAAATATTCTCCATTTGTAGCTGAGGAAACTGAGTGTTAGATCAGTGATCTAAAGTGACCTCAAAGTGATGTAACCTTTGAGCATCTGAGCCAGGAAAAGAATTCAGCTTTATTAACATCTGCTTTAGCATTCTTCATTACATAGAGGAGACTGGTTAGTCCTTGTTATTTGATGGGACTGTCAAGGGTGAAGACATCTATGACTGGATGCTAGGTTATAGGTCTCAAAAGCCTTGTGTTTTTCAGGTTGTGGCATCAGCTGACACTTCAGGTGCTTGATTTTGTGCAGGACCCGTGCTTTGCTCAAGGAGATGGTCTCATTAAGGTAAATAATTCGCCATGCTAGGTCAGAGTATATAAATGTGCTCAAGTGCTTTTAAAATAATTGGTGGGGAGTTCACTGGTGGCCTAGCAATTAAAGATCCAGTGTTGTTACAGCTGTGGCATGGGTTCAGGAACTTGCACGTGCTGCAGCCATGGCCGGGGGGAAAAGAAATGAGTTTTACAATAATAATATAAAACCCTGTTCAGCAATCACTTTATGCCAGTTTGTTATTCTGAGTGCTTCACTCAATTACTCATTTACCCCTTGTAACAACATTGCAAGGTAAATACTACTGCTGTCCTATTTTTTTGCTGTAGAGGCAGACACCAGGAGGTTAGTGACTTGCCGTAGATCACAGCTAATAAGTGACAGAAGAGGATTCAAGCACAGACATTCTGGCTTCTTCGAAAATCCCAATCTAAAATGCTGTTTGTTAGCATGCCCCTGTATCTTACTCTTTATAGATTTTCCTTTAACGGTGGAAACCTGTTATAACTGCCATCGCTCCTATTCCCTCTCCCTCGCTGACTCTGCTCATCTGCCTTAATACTTTGTCCTGGGCAGTATGGACCGCGTGCTTCACTTGGGGGCGGAGAGGCTTGGAGGGGGATGCTCTTAGTATCCTGCTGCCTCTGTAATAAAGCACTTTTAGAATTTTGTCAGCAGGAAAGCACAGTCTGCCCCAGCCTTTTCCAGATGCCCTGACAAACCCACCCCTCACCCCCAGTCCCCAGATTTGTTCGCTGGTAGTATGTCCTTTGAAGTCTTTGCTGAGCTCTTTCTCTTGGATTCTGAATGAATCAGAGGTTTATACCTGGATTGGACTGAAAGCTAGTTCATAATGATCCTTTGAGTTACTTGCCCTGCATATATCACTTTATGTGCTCACCATGAGCTACCGTCGTGTTACCCCACCAGCTGGGCTTCAAAGGTTTGCTTTGGTTTGTATCCATCAGTTTGAGATTTTGCTACTCAAAGGAACTCTCTAAGCCTGGAGATTTTGCTGGGCATGTTGTCTTCTGGAATATTTGGGAAAAAGGTAAATTAGAGCTGTCTTGGTATTTATTCCCTAAGGTTTTATATCGTAATGATGGATAATTGACTGTTATTCATCTCTGCTCTTTGCTCTCCTGTTTTTAAATCACTTTCTACTCATAGCAAAATATTTCCTCAGCCTTATGGTAATGTGACACTTGTTCAGGTCAACAGATTTAAGTCTACTATTCAAACTTAAAATAAACCTTTAAAAATTGAACAAAATAGCCTTCAAAAATTGTTGGGACCCAGCCCTCATCACTTTCAGATAGATAGTATTGACAAAAATTTAATTAACAATCAAGAAGGGAAAAGAATATTTTATTCAAGCCAAACTGAGGATTTTAACTTAGGAGACAGACTCAGAAAGCTCATAGAACTGTGCCACATGTTATGATAGAGACCAAGCCCCAGTCAAAGGCACAGTCATGTACCTTTTTTTTTCTTTTTAGGGCCGTACCTGTGGCATCTTGGAGGCTTCCAGGCTAGGGGTCAGACTGGAGCTGTAGCCTCTGGCCTACACCACAGCCACAGCCACCACAACGTGAGATCCGAGCCACATCTGCAACCTACACCACAGCTCAGAGCAACACCGGATCCTTAACCCACTGAGTGAGGCCAGGGGTCGAACCTGCGTCTTCATGGGTGCTAGTCAGATTCGTTTCCGCTGAGCCACAACAGGAACTCCCAGTCATGTACACTTTTGAGACAGTAATTTATCAAAATGGCATACTGATATTTTACATAAAGTTTATCAATGATACATAATCCGGTTAAGCTCTTACGAAGAGAGCAGCAAGTCACCATGATCCCCTACAGTGCTGGAAGTCACATTGTCAGAAAAAAAGGGGGAAAAAATGGATCTTTGAGGTGGTACAGGCGCTCCCCCATCTTTGAGGGAGCGAGTTGTTGGTGCACATGCACAGCGTGTGGAGGGAGGGGAGAGGGAGGAGGCCCAAAGAGAAGGTTAATGTATGATTTTTCTTGTCCTGCCTTAAAAGACAAATCTTTGTTTTTAATATACTTTTAAAGTTTATATAGTTTAAGATTTTAATATAAATTCTATTTCATCAATAGTATTCACAAATTCGCAGTCACCAGAAATAATTTTGATTTTCTAGACATAGTGGACTTTCTGCCTTAGGGGGCTTATAATAGGTATCAGAAAAGTCAAAACATTCTGTCTTAATGATGGTGATTTTTCAGACAGTCCTCTGTAAAGAAGAAACCATTTTATTAGGATGGCTCTTTGCTGGGTTCCTGATTTAAATATCTAATTGGCTGCTACAGGGACAGATGACAGGATTTTCCTTTATTCTGCCTGAGCATATGTATTCACCACACTTTCTCTCCCAGAGACTTTTCCATCTTTCGGCTTTCATGTCCCAGAGGAACTTGGACCCTCCTTATCCAAAGTCAGCCTCATCTGGGGGCTCTGTCTCCCCCCTTTGCCTCTGCCAAGCTCTTCCTATTTCTGCTCAGTTGCCCAGCCGTAAGCTCAGAGGTCATAGTCAGCTCCCCTTCTCTGTGACCCGCCCGCACCTGAGCAAGTCTGGTTCAGGTCACCTGCAGATCTCTCAGACTCTGCCCATCCTCACCGCCATTGCTCGCTCATGCTCCTGTCTGGAACACTAGTAACCTCAACTAGTCTGTCTCCCTCAGTCTTTTCCCTTGCTGTCCGCTCTGCCTCCAGTTAGGTTTCTGAGATAAAGGTGTGGTTGTATGTGTCTGCTGGTTTAGGGTTAACTTTAGGACAGAGACCAAGGCCCAGTGCCCCCCATTCTGTTTCGTTCAGCAGAATTTCTAAATGCAATTTTTACCTCAGCACTTTTGCACGTTTGTTCCTGTCTGCAATGTTCTCTCAGCTGCCCCCTCTCCCACATCAAATTTGTGCATCTATAACTCCTCTTCTTTCCTTAAAACTCGGCTCTCATCGTTTCAGAAATAACCTTTGAAAGGTCTCCACCGGCTGATCCAGCTGTGTGCTTTTTTTTTTTTTAATTTTGCTTTATTTTTCTTTTGAGGTCCGTACCCATGGCTTATGGAAGTTCCCAAGCCAGGGGTCAAACCAGAGCCTCAGCTGCTGCCCTACACCACAGCAACAGCAACGCCAGATCTGAGCTGCGTCCGAGACCTATGCCACAGCTCACAGCAATGCCCGAAACCATCTGTGAGGATGGTTGCTAGAAACCATCTGTGAAGATACTCTGCTGGTGGTCCTTCTGACTTTGTTCTCATTTCTAGAGGCCAGGGATTGAACCCATGTCCTCATGAATCCTAGTCAGGTTCGTTACTGCTGAGCCACTACGGGAATTCCTTCCTTGCTTTTAAGCTCACAGTATTGTCGTCTGTTTTGTTTACAAGTCTCTTTTCTCTGCTAGGCCAGAACTATGTCTTGTTCTCTGTCTCTTGTGTCTAGCAGAGACTGAGCAAGTGCTCAAGTGTTTATTGAATGGCTAAGATATCTGGTTCGGACAGAATTATCCTTCCAGCTTCTAACTTCTCGGGTAGTGGACCTTTCACACTCGGGGTCTGTCTTGCTGAGCTGGAGGAAGAATAGAGGATTGGTCTTTAGGAGAGTCTAATAAGACAGGGTTCTAATTCCCGAGGCTGGGGGAAAGAAAACCCATAGAAAGAGAACCCCAGCTTCAGTAACTCATGGGTGATTATTTATGTGAACTTAATAAGCCCCAGTGTGGCTCTTGTTTCATTCAGCAAGCATTTGTGCAATGCTACTACATGATGGCATCACTGTATTGTCTGAAGTCTTCATTTTGCCAAATGAAAAACATCTTATAATTACGCTCCTTGTTTTGGTCCCACAGCTTTATGAAAATTTCATCAGTGAATTTGAACACAGGTAAAGTCTTCTGTCAGTTTTTCGTTTTGAAAATGGATACATTGGTGTTTGTTGATATTCACAGACTGGTGTTTTTTCTTTCAGGGTGAATCCTTTGTCCCTGGTAGAAATCATTCTTCATGTCGTTAGACAGATGACCGGTGAGTCTCACTTTTCTCCTGAGGGAGAGGATCCGAATGGTAATCACAATGATCTTGAAGTAAAAATTAATTGAACTTTTGCATTTTGGTAGAAAATACCAAATTCTGAGTTTTGTATTTTGAGGTCTAAACCTAAAGATTATCCCACCTAAGACGTCCTGGTTGCTAGAAACCATCTGTGGAGATACTCCGCTGGCGGTTCTTCTGACTCTGTTCTCGTTTGTAGATCCTAATGTGGCTCTTACTTTTCTGGAAAAGACTCGTGAGAAGGTAAATGTGAAGTCTGAGTCAGATCTTTTAAAATATGTGGGACTTGTAGTTTGTGTCTGTGTTCACTGTCCACACCTCTGGAGGCCACACCTCTAATGTGCCTCTGGTCGTTCAAGTCACGTCGGTGAAGGGGTGCCTTGCTTATTAGCCTGCTGCCTGCACTCCTGAAACTCCCGTGTTCCTGATGTCTTTAGGTGAAAAGTAGTGATGAGGCAGTGATCCTGTGTAAAACTGCAATTGGAGCTCTGAAATTAAATATCGGGGACCTGCAAGTTACGAAGGTGAGATTGCCATAATATTTATCATTGTTTTAAACGTAGGGGGAAAACTTCCTAATTTTCCTTTTTAACTATTTACTTTTAAGTAACTTTAAGTTACAGGAAAGTTGCAAAAGTAGCACAAAGAACTCTGCTGTATACTTAGCTCAGATTCCCATTGTTAATATTTTGCCACTTCGCCCCATCATTCTGTGTGTGTGTGTGTGTACTTTTTTGGGGTTTTTTTTCAAAACCATTCAAGCATAAGTTGCTAATGCGGTGCCTGTTTCCCATAAATAGAGAGTTCTCCCGTGTGACCGTGGCACATCCATAGAGCAGGAGTCCACGCAGCCCCAGCTGGTCCATAGCACGTGGGTTCCCACATCTCAGCTCTGACAAGCCACGTGCTGCTCCCACACCTCTCTGCTTCCTGCTCATTGTGGAAGTTTCCTGTCTGTGTTTATGCCTTTCTGACTTTCACTTTAGTATAGTTTGGGGACGGGTGTGGATGTGGGCACATACTTAGTCCACCTTGTTTAAGGAGACTTTTGTGTGTTTATTTTTGTTTTGGTTTGGTTTGTTGGGTTTTTGATAACCATAATATTAAAGAATTCTTACGGGTAAGTGTTCATATTCTTACCACCCTAAAAAAATTACTTTGTACTGTTTCTTATTGCTTCTCAGTATTAGCCCGCCTGTGTACTTACTGTATTTTGTTTTGAAATACTTAAGGCGTACTGAAAGCTGTCAAGTACTATAAAGCATCACCCGTGCCCCTGGCTAGTTTAGGAATGAAGCAGCAGAGTGCACTGATGCTCCTGGCCCCTTCAGACCCTTTCCTCCCCTGGCAGTGCTGTGCTGGTGTTTTTTTTGTGCACACACTTCCTGGACTTCACCAGGTGGGGGGATAACTCTAAAAGAGGTGTGGCATTGTTTTCATCTGCTGGCTTGTTGTTGGGTTTGAGAGTTGTCATGTTGATAGATGTAACCAGTTCATTTTTATTGAAGGGATTCAGGTGCTTTTTTCTATCACAAACAATGCTGCTGTCAGCATTTCTATGCCTAGCTCCTGGTGTACATGGGCAGAACCTCCAGGAAACTGCCTGGAGGTGAGACTACAGGTGTCAGGTTTGTGCTCTCCACCTTCACCAGATGTTGCCAAATGTTTCTTTGAGGTGGCTTCTGCAGTGCCATGTCTTCAACCCTTGGTGTTTTCACCCTGTTGAGTTCTTGGCCATCTTTTGAGATGATGTGGTGTCTCACTGAGGTTTCATCTGCATTTCTCGATTACTGGTGGTTTGTTGACAGTCTGTTTATGTCTCCACTTCTGCGAACGGCCTGTCAGTGTCTTTTCTTTTGAGCATTTTTCTGTGTTGTGTGTCTCCTGTTGATTTGTTAGAGTTCTTTATCTAGCCTTGGTCATATGTCCTGGTGGGTTGGATGTGCTTTAAATTTCTTTCGCTGTCTGTAGCTTGTCTGTGTTCCTTCAAGTTTTGGGTGAACTGAAATATTCCATTTTTGTGTCAGATTTATCAATCATGGCTTATACTTTTCATCTTGTCATAGATTACTTGAAAAATGTTTTAAGTTAAAAAGAAAGGCAGTCTTGCTTCCTGTTTGTAGGAAACAATTGAAGATGTTGAGGAAATGCTCAACAACCTTCCCGGTGTGACATCCGTTCACAGCCGTTTCTACGACCTCTCCAGTAAATACTACCAGACGATCGGGAACCACGCTGCCTACTACAAGGACGCTCTGCGGTTTCTGGGCTGTGTAGACATCAAGGACCTGCCAGGTAACGTGGCCGTTGAGGTCCGTGTCACACGAGCTGCTTGCTGACACAGTGTAGCTGTGAGGTGCTTGAGGCAGCAGGTCTCTGAGTTTGCTCAGATATGCTCGTTCCTCTGAGAAGAAAGCCCACGTGGTTTGAGGGGGGAAGAGGTGTGTAAGCTTTAGATTATGGGTTGTGCTTGACTTCAGTGTTTAATTCAGGTAAAAGTGAGGCTCACACTTCACAGCCCCTTTACTGCTCCTTCTCCAGGTCTTTATTGTTAGCTGGGTCAGAGGGCTTTGTGAGACGTACAGCAGTGTGGATGTCTTAACCCCCTGCAGGGTGAAGGGCATGGTGAAATCCTGAACCTGCAACTCTTACCCAGAAAACTGCAATGCTAGACCTAGGGGAATAAATTACAAAAACCTTTCAAGGATTCAAGAGTGGAAAGAAAAGTGACCAGTGAGTTTTTTGGGAAAGTGCAAGGAATATGCTTTTAGAAAAGAAATTTTAGCCTATTTCAGCATATCTTAGATGTTTTTCACAGTAAACTGTTGAAGCTAAGGGAAACAACAACTCCTAAAATTGTTGGTGCAGTTTTAATTACTGCATCTCAAAAAAAATATATTGGAAAAGGCACCTGATGGGCGTTCCCATTGTGGTTCAGTGGGTTATGAACCTGACTTGTATCCATAAGGATGTGGGTTCAATTCCCTGGCCTCACTCAGTAGGTTAAGGATCTGGTGTTGCTGTGAGCTGTGGTATGGGTCGCAGATGTGGCTCAGATCCCGAATTGCGGTGGCTGTGGTTTAGGCCAGCAGCTGCAGCTCCGATTCGAGCCCTAGCCTGAGAACTTCCATATGCTGCAGGTGCAGCCCTGGGAAAAAAAAGAAAAAGCAGCTAATGTCAAGAGAATAAGGGGACAGAGAGTTGGTTAATTCAAGTCAGAAGAGGCTAAATTTGTTGACTAAGATGAAAAAGAGGTGGTTTGCTTCCCCCCACAGGCTAGGAATGTGAGAAGCGTGCTCCTCCAGGCAGGAGATGGGCTGAAAACAGAAGCAGGTCCACAGAGAGTTGGGTAAAAATAAGTAATGAATGCCTTTCCCACAAAAGCCATGTCTGTGGTGCCAGATATGAGTGCCCTAAGTCAGTCCAGTACTCTGAAGGGGATAACTAATGTTAGGGCTTTGTCATATACCCAGTACAGTACAAAGAATGATTTCTGGACTCTTTACGTGAGGTTCCCAAAGCCAAACGGAACTGGTTCTTGTCACTGGGGTGTAAGTGCTGGTGTGTTGTTCCTCAGTGTCTGAGCAGCAGGAGAGAGCTTTCACACTGGGACTAGCAGGACTTCTCGGCGAGGGAGTTTTTAACTTTGGAGAACTCGTAAGTGACCCCAGGGTACAGATTCCTTAACAAAGGGGAACCTGTAACTTTTTGTTAGCTAACCGAATCCATCCTCCAGCTCATGCACCCCGTGCTGGAGTCGCTGAGGGACACCGACCGGCAGTGGCTCATCGACACCCTGTATGCCTTTAACAGCGGCAACGTAGAGCGGTTCCAGACTCTGAAGACGGCCTGGGGCCAGCAGGTCAGTCCGGGCCGGGCTGGCTGGGCACCACAGAGCGTGCGTCCACATGTCAGGGTATGGAGCGCTGTCCCTCCACACGCCAGGCCCTGGGAGACAGGAGGCTGAGGTCACCTTGCCCTCATAGAACAGATGGTTAAGTAGCTGGTGAGTTACTGTTGCAGCTCAGTTACTGTCATAATGCTCAGGGCTCTAGACAGAGCTTCCCCTGTGCTGGATGGAGGGAAGCCACCAAAGGCTTCTTCGAGGAGGGGCTGCACTGTGTGTGACCTTAGTAGTGAGTGGAAATCGGCCAGCGAAGAGTATGGGGAGAGCGTGCTTAGCAGAGGAAGAGGAGGCTTTCACTGTGTTGTGGACATGGGCTGGAGTGAGTGAGTGATGGAGTGGAGACATCATTGGATGGGGAGGGGACAGGTGCAGTGGTGGAGGGAGGGGTTCCGTGTGGGGGAGGAGTGGTCAGGGGGAGGGTCAGCGGAGGGAGGGTTCAGCGGGGCAGGGGGCACTGGGAGAGGGAAGGGGCCTGTGGAGTAGGAATTAGGGAGGCAAGTCCCTAACAAGGACTTGAACTTTAACAGTAAGTTTATTTTTTTTTAATGAAATTGTTAGAAGCAAATATTACTAAAATGTTGATAGGAATTATGATTGTATTACTGTGTTCGCACTTTTCTGGAACTTTCCGTCTTCTCAAAGTTCAAGATAAACTTGCAGGATTCACACATAATGGCACAGGGTAGAAAATAATGGGCTGTGAGGAGGCAGGAAGCAGGTCCAGGCAAACCTAACAATGTCCGTGTATTGCTATCACTGAGAAAAAATAAAAAAAGGCGCCTCTCGGAAAGAAAAACGGCTCGCCGTGGAGACCTAAAGAAGAGAAAGTTCAGACGAGCTTGCCGTCACACCTGTCCGGCAGCAGGAGCTCTGTCGGGGCCAGGGCCCTTCAGAAGACCTTGACTCGTCCGCAGCCTGTGGTGGGAGGGTCGTTGTCAGGGCTGCTGTGTCAGAGCCAGAGTCACGGTTTTGTTCTGTGCTCGGCAGACCAGCTTTTCGGTCCACCTGTAAGGAGCTTGAGCAGGTTGTACGGAAGGCCCGTCCTGCCTCTCATAGCAATGCTCCTCATGTGACAAATGAGAAGCTCGCTCTTCAGTTCAGAACAAGACTCTGGACTTGAAGAAAGATGTTCCTCAGAGGCTCCACTGGCACCGAGCCGACAGAACGGACAGTGCACCTGGACCCTTCGGGCGTCGGCTGTGCCCTCCCTGCCCGTCCTTGTAGCAAGGACCCTTTTGAACACCTGTGTCACCCTGTGGCCCTGTCCTCTGGTGTCTGTGACAACAGTACAGATCTTACCTTGTCCTGGAAAATTCCTAGGCCTTCAGCCAAGCACTCTTGTCATGATTTCCTGAGAAAAGTGAAGTTCAAATCACTCGAAGCTAATAATGAGCCTCAGTGCTCTAAAGTGTAAAATGTTTGGACCGGCCCAGTTTCTTTTTGTTTGGTTGACTGTTGTAGAAAGAGTTTTAAAGCCCAGGTTAGGTAGCTCATGTCTTTTTACTTTGCAGCCTGATTTAGCAGCCAACGAAGCCCAACTTCTGAGGAAAATCCAGTTGCTATGCCTCATGGAGGTAAGCAAGACCCAGGAGCTACTTTGTGCTCTGAGACTCTGCAGCTGAGGCTGTGGGGTCCTGCCAGCTTAAGCCACGCCCCCTCCACCACCTTTCTTCTTCCTCTGCTCCCACTTGCTTTTTAAAGTTTGTATC
Source organism: Catagonus wagneri (assembly GCA_004024745.2). NCBI lineage: Eukaryota > Metazoa > Chordata > Mammalia > Artiodactyla > Tayassuidae > Catagonus > Catagonus wagneri. The sequence goes on along the minus strand of PVHT020000069.1, from coordinate 48,909 downwards.
TGGGTCTCAGCCTCAGAGAAGTGTTTTCGGACCATCTGTACTAAAGGAGCTGCCCCTTCGTTGAGCTTGCCGTTCTGTCTGCATGCTCATTCATCTTTCCCCACTGGAATTTAAGCTTCTTGAGAAAAGGGCTCTTGTGTTTCTGGTTCTCAGCAGTATCCCCAGCTCCAGGTACAGCCCTGGCACATGGCAGCCTCGAGTACTTGTTCAGGAGGTGAATAATGATTATTTTAGAAAACTACCATAGGAGTTCCTGTTGTGGCTCTGTAGTAACGAACCCGACTGGTATCCATGAGCAAGTGGGTTCGATCCCTGGCCTCACCCAGTGGGTTAAGAATCTGGCCTTGGAGTTCTTGTTGTGGCTCAGTGGTTAACGAATCCGACTAGGAACATGAGGTTGCAGGTTCGATCCCTGGCATCGCTAAGTGGGTTAAGGATCCGGCATTGCCGTGAGCTATGGTGTAGGTTGCAGACGCGGTTCGGATCCCGTGTTGCTGTGGCTGTGGTTAAGGCCGGCAGCTACAGCTCCTGTTAGACCCCTAGCCTGGGAACCTCCATATGCCGCGAGTGCGGCCCTAGAAAAGGCAAAAAGACAAAAAAAAAAAAAAAAAAGAATCTGACCTTGCTGTGGCTGTGGTGTAGCCAGCAGCTGCAGCTCAGATTTGACCCGTAAGCCTGGGAACCTCCACGTGCCACAGGTATGGTCCTAAAAAGGCCAACATAGAAAAAGAAAGTACTGTATACAGGCATTTCACCTTCTTATCTAGGAATTGAAATCTTGCTAGTACTAAAATTTTAGTATGTGGGGTACTGATAGGAGGATCTGTATTTTCAGAGCAAGTATTGGCAGAAACATCCTTATCAGTCAGTTCCCTGACAATAAAAAAAAGCTTAATTAACAAATTTTTTTCAGATGACTTTCACACGACCTGCCAATCATAGACAACTCACTTTTGAAGAAATTGCCAAAAGTGCTAAAATCACCGTGAATGAGGTATATTCTTAGACTTGGCGCGTTGTAGCAGCAAGGCTGCTGGGATCAGGCTGGAGGGCTCAGACTCCTGTGTGAGCACCCGAACCCTAGACTCAGGACACGGGAAGAAACAACCTTGCTCCCCTCGTGTTCCAGAGCCGGTGGGGTCCACAGCCATGGGTGTGGGCGCCTCAGGGTCTTACACGAGCCCCGCTCTGCACAGGTGGAGCTGCTGGTGATGACGGCCCTCTCGCTGGGGCTGGTGAAAGGCAGCATTGACGAAGTGGACGAGCGGGTTCACATGACCTGGGTGCAGCCCCGCGTGTTGGATTTGCAGCAGGTGATGTCCCCGAAATGCGTGGTTGAGATTTGTGGGTGTTTTTGGAGTGGATCTGAGCTGTCTCGGTTTCATGTGGGTGGAAGCCAGTTAGGAAGAAGGCATTATTAGACAAGAGATTTCAGAGAATGAATTACTGCTGTAGGGACTAAGCATGGGATCTGAACCCTGCATTTAGAGATTATTGTGACAATAGTGCTAGTTGTACTGGTGATGCCTTTAATCTTAAAATTGGTGCTCTGACCAGATGCGTTCCTGCTTCTCGGATTTGAGCTCAAACCCGTCTTGTTCATGTTTGCTGGAAACCTAATCCAGTGGATTTCCTGCATTCCTCTCTGTTTTCTTTCATGATAAGAACTGAATGGGATAGCCCCACCTCGCACACCCTTCTCCCTCAGCTCTGGTGGCCTTTGGCCAAGAGTTAGCTGGGAGTTCAGGGCTGCCCCATCGGGTGCCGTGACTGCCAGGTGCCGTGACACCCCGTGGTCCCGGTTTGCACGCAGATCAGGGGCATGAAGGACCGCCTGGAGTCCTGGTGCACGGACGTGAAGAGCATGGAGATGCTGGTGGAGCACCAGGCCCACGACATCCTCACCTAGTCCCTTGCCGGGACTTGTCTGTGGAGAGCTGGCAGCTGAGAAGATCTGCGTTTAACTGGGGGTGGGGGCTAGGATGCAGTCTGGAGTGGGGACCGTCCTCTCTGTGAAAGCAGGCCTGTCACTGATGGGGCGCCCAGCCGTAGGCAGAAGCCCCCTTTGTGGATGTCACTGGAGCCTGCGGTGGCAAGGCGTCACTGGGGCTCGAGTGACGAGGCAGGCAGGTGCGTGGGTGCCCCGGGGAGGGGGGGGGGAGAGCCGGATGTGGGTGCCCCTCCACTCCAGGGTTGGTCTCTGTTGCATCCACCCTTGTGAACATCTTTTCCAGTGTGGTTTGGGGGTGTTTCTATAATAAATGCCTTGTTCTGTCCTCTTTGTGGTTCTGTCTCCTTAGGCTTGGCTGCCAGGTCAAGTGTCTGCCTATGGTGATAAAAAGCAGGGGATTGAACCCAGGGAAGGCCTGGTGGGGATTTGGCCTTTGTTCTTCTCTGCCTCCACTCCGAGAACACAGGGGCCGGGGCAGAGCCAGACAGGGCAGTGAGCACAGCAGCCATGGAAGCGAGTCTTGTCTTTATTGTTGTTCAGGGAGACCCGGTGTCTGGTCCCTCTGACAGGTGTCCACACTGTCGCCACCTAGCCAGCAGCTTGTGTGGCCCCGTGCCCGGGCGCTGGGTGTCTGGGGGCGGGGGCGGGACAAGCGCACAAAGAACCACTAGGTGGACGTTGGGGGAAGGAAGGCTTAGTCCCGTCTTCCAGGCCACCCGGAGTGGTGGCCATGGGGTCTTCATGCTGTGGAGCTTCTCTTGTAGTGATCCAGGTGGGACAGGACCCAGCCTGCAGGGAGCAGGAAGCTGAGGAACATGACCGAGAGCCCGACGGCCTGCTCCTGGGTGGAGGAGACGCACATGAGTCTGCTGGGCCCGCTGACTGCCTGTCCCCGGGTCCCAGCCGGAGTGGCAGTGGAGTCAGACAGGCTGCCCCTCCCCACGGGTCCCATCAGCCCCTTGGCCCAGCCGTGTTCGTTCCGTCTGCCCCAGGCCTCTGTGTGTCGGGTGGAGAAGACGCATGAGCTGTGAGCAGGCCACTGTGGTTGTGAGGGAGGACCTGCCGGGTGGGCGTGAGCAGCCTTGGGCTCCAGCCTCTGGGTGGCGCTCTTATTACAGCCTGGCCTGGGCCTTGACTTTAAGCTCCTTCCCGCCAGGCACGGTGTGCAGTCCCTCCTAGTGACACGGACGTGGGCCTGTCGGGTATGCTGTTAAGCTGCTTGGAGCAAGTACAGGGGACGCCTTCTCTGCATGGCAGTCCTGTGTGGAGGCCGGGGTGGCATTCCCTGCTGGGCTGTGTGCCTGACCCTGTGCCCTTGGTGGCCACACCAGGCTCTGAAGCACCAGCGCTGCCTGCCATCTTTCCTCCTGGTACGGCCCAGACCAGCTGTGCCCCCGCTCCTGCAAGCGAGTCCAGCCCTTTATTCGGACTTTCAGGCCAGAGGGTTGAGGGCCGTGTTGGTCCAGAACGGATCCAGGCCTGTGACCTTGGGCAGATGACCTTCTAGACCGTGGTTTTGCTGAAAAAGGGATAGTTGTTGAGCTCACTTGGAGCCCCAGGATCACAGGCGTGCGTTTTCTCCTGTGCTCTCACTGACCCTCAAAGCAGCCCGCCCTTCCCCTCTAGCAGGTGGTGAAGCTGGAGTGTACACTGAGTGCCCTGAGTTCAGCCGTTCGCACCCACTGTTGCCCAGACGGCACGTGGGGCCCTAAGAACTGAGCCTTCACCCCTGACCCGCGCTGTGGGCTGCTTTGAGAGGCTGGCTTGCAGGCAGTGGCTGCAGGGACCCCTCTCCTGGACTTGGGACCCTGACCTGGCAGAGGGACGGAGACCCACTACAAGCAGGCCTGAGAGAACACCCCTCTCCCCTCCTGGTTCCTGCCCCAAAGCCGCCTTATCCTGAAAGCATCTGGGACTGCCCACTCCCCCTCCCCCGCCAGGCCTCCCCACCCCCGGCCCCCAGCCCCTGCTGCCTTGGGGGGACCTACCATCGGAGAAGTGGGTGTTCTGGCCGGCTTGGCAGAGACATGTGCCTTGGGGACCACCCAGCCCCCGAAGGGGGCTTGCAGCAGCCGGACAGCAGGGGCCAACCTCAGCATGGTTGTTGGGCCGAGCTCCTCCCTAGCTCAGTGACATTCGAACGTCCGCTCACTGTGTCCTCTGCTGGCTTGGCTGTTGGGGCTTTTTATAGCTCAAGGAGGCAGCTGCAGCTGTCCCCTCCTGTCACAGGGATTGGCAGGAGGAAGCCTGCTTGGAACTGGGAGAGAGGGGCCCTCAGACCAGCAGCCTCCAGGCCCAAGCCTTGCTGTGGAGCCCAGGGGCTGGAGCCCCTCGCAGTGCAGGGGGGGAAGGGGCTCGGTAAAGGAGCAGGACCAGAGAGGTCGGGTTCAGGCAGAAAGGAGCGGAAGTGATGTAATTTGAGGGCAGTGCCACATAGAGCTGCCTTCAGAGTCCGTGACTGGGGAGCTCCTGGCTGAGCGGCCCGGCCTCCTCTGCCTTAACTGCGGGCCGCCTGCTCCATCGTGGGCACGGCCCGCGGAGGTCTGAGCGGTCTCTGCCTCGGGTGGTGGGCTGTGGAGGAGGTTCAGAACTTTACGAGGGTCCGCGCCAGGGCGTGTGTAGGCAAAGTCAGCAGGGACTGGCACGCTGCGTCAGGATGTGGCACCAGCCCTGCCCACACGCCTGGTGTGAGCTGGGACCTCTGCTCTCACTTGCACAGGTGACGGCTGTCTGTCCCCTGCCACGTGGACACGTGCTGGTCAGTTTGTTCTCCTGTTCCCTAGGAGACTCACACCCCTTCCCTCTGTGCGGTGAAGGCCCTGCTGCTCATCTCCCTGAGAGAGTGGGAGGAGCTCACTACCCCACTCGCCACTGTCCTCCTGAGAGCAGCGGGCCTGCTGTGCTGCCCAGACAGCCTGTGCCCTGTGCCCTCAGACCCTCCTGCCAGACGCCAGACGCAAGTCCCAGCATCGTCTGTTCTCTCCTGGGTCCCGGGATACCAAACCCCTGCTTCCCACACCTTGTCCAGACCCTGCCCGACCTCTGGGGGCCCCAGGACGACACTCAGGTCTTGGCACTGCCTCTGCCCGGCACTCTCCAATATTGCCCCCAGGCCTGAGTGGCCTGACACCGCCTGCCTCGCCCCTCGCCTGCTCCCCAACGTGCGGGCCTCCTGCCTTGTCCCAGACATACCACACTCCCACCGCGTGCCGGCACCTTAGCCTGGGAGCCTTCCCGGGTGTCCTCATGGTTTTCAGACCACTCAGGACCTGGTCCGATGACAGCTCCTCAGACTTGTCTTGTTGTCACTGCCACGTCAGCCCCACAAGGGCAGGGACTCCCCACCGTGGAGACATTAGGGCCTAGAGCAAGTTTTTGGTCACTGCTGGATGGATGGAGGGCAGGGTGAGCAGTGGACGGCTGGGCACCTGTGAGGGTGGGAGCACCTTCGGGTCTGTGCCAGGCGCCAGTTGGACTGCGGAGCTACAGAGTCAATCAGAGCCCACAGGAAACTAGGGTCACACGCCACCGGCAGAATGGCCCCAGAGGCTCTCGTTGACGGTGATGGAGGCGCAGCGCAGCGTGTGCTTGCCAGCTGTCTCCAGGCCAGGTCAGCGTGCCTGCAAGCCCAGGAGCCACGCAGCCCCGGGGCCTCAGGCACGTAGTCCTGCGCCCCCAGGCTCAGCCATGGTCCCCTTCCTCCCAAGGGACGGCCACGCCCTAGTCGGTCTGTGCCGAACTGGCGAACTGGTGATGTGGCCGTATTCCACGAGGAACGATTTCACCTGGTTCTTCACAGGAAGCCACGCTTATTATAAATGGGGACTTGCCTCTGGGCTCCCTGCCCGGCCTCCCAGGGCCCAGCCCTCCTGTCTTCCCGGGACTTGGTTTCCCAGGAAGGAGCCGAGTCCTGGGAGGCCGGAGGGGGGAGCGTGTCCTGAATGTTATCTCCAGCAGCGCTGGGCCCTGAGGCCTGCCCCGGCTGCGGGGGCTCTGCCCCCCTCGGGAGAAATCCCTTCCGCCTGAACCTTTAATTACAGCCTTGGGGTCAGCTGGGGATCAGGCTGCAGGTCGGAGGATCAATCACCCAGCCCGCGGTGTTCCCTCCTTCGCAAACTAGACCTCCCCCGCTGCCCCCCGCCGCCCAGCCTGGCTCTGAAGGAGGCCTCTTCTCCACCCTTTCTCGGGCAGCTGTGTAAGTGGCCGGGGAGGGGGTGGTAACAGTGCCCACTGCGCTCTGGGAGGCCGGCTCCAGGCTTCTGAGCAAGCCCTGACCAGCCCAGTGCTGATGGGTGAAGCCCCGGTCAGGACCAGGCCAGGGCAGTAGGGGCTGCCCTCCAGGGGAAGAGACACCTCAGGCCTCTGCTCGGCCTAGGCGGCCACGCCAGCTGCAGCCCCTCCGGTCCTCCTGCGGGGCCTTCTGACCTTTGCGACCTTTCCAAGCAAACCTGCCCTCCCTCCTCTTTGCTCACAAAGCTTCTGTGGCAGTAAACTTCAGGCCTCACCTGGGTTTTTTAACCAGTTGTTCAAACCAAACTCTGCAGATCCCTGCTGTCCCCACCCACACCGAGGTTGCTGGAAGTGGAGGGCCTGGCCACCTGCGGTCACGCGAGCCCCCGCAGAGTGCAGCCCTGTGCCCCGGACTTGCGTCCCTCACTGGAGTCTGCCTTTTCCTGGAAGGAAAACCACGTGCCCTGTGGAGAAAGTGGTGGAGGCCGAGTGGCGGTCACAGTGACCCAGGAAGTGAAAGGCCCTAATGGGTGCAGGGAGGGGACGAGGGCTCCCTGTAACAGCTGGACCAGAAGCTGTGGAGAGGGAGCAGGGCCCAGGGCTCTGTTCTGGCCTGTCCCGGACAGAAGCACCCCTCCTCATCCTCAGGACGTGTCTCTTGATCCAGCTCTGATCTGAGTTCAGACCCTAGACCTGTCCCTACTGCCTGTCCCCACTCCCGTGTGCGGGGAGAGACGGGGGTGGAGGGGCAGACCAGCCACGGGTCACACCCTGCTCTGCAAAGCTGCAAGGCCACCTGGAAGGTCTTGGACACGTGGGCGCATGGCACCACCCTGTGTCCACACTCGGAACCACAGAAGCTGTTGAAAGAGAGGCACTGACCGTGGGGCGCAGCCCTTGTTGTAGAGGTTCTTAGCATCAAGGGCCCAGAAAATAGGCATACGAATGCAAACATTTGCATCTCATTTTTACTGCACTGGACATCTATTTTCATCACATAAACCAGAGGTTCTCAAAGTGTGGTCTCTAGACCAGCAGCAGCATCTGGGAACTTGTTAAAATCATCTAGAAACTCTGGGGTGGTCCCGGTTATCTGTCAGAACAAGTTTCCCAACCCAGGGAATTCTGAGGCACAGTAAGCTTGAAAACCATTTTCATGTCCTATTAAAACTTTATTCTTCATAGCTTCATTCAAAACTAAATGGCCACTTCCAGAAAAATTAAAATCGCACCCAGGTTGCAAAACTCCGCCCTGTCCTCTAATCTACAAAAACACACTTCCTCTAAGTGTGTCTTAGGGTTAGCAGAGTTTACCGAGAGGTGCTCATGGGTGGGGCTCTGCGAGAGGCCTGCCGCGCCTTCCCCACCCTCGGCTCTGCACTCCCCTCCTCGGCAGCTCAGCTTCTAGCCAGGCCCGTCTCACGTGGGATGTGCTCGGAGAACCTCTAGTGCCAGGCGGCAGTCACAGCATTTCCACAGCCCGATGGTTTTGTTGGTGTGATGGTTCGTTTTGGTGTCAGCTTGGCTGGGCCACAATACGCCCAATATTTGGTCAGATGTTATTCTGCGTCTGTGAGGGTGTTTCTGGGGGAGGCTAACGTTTGAACTGGTGGCTTGGGCGAAGCAGATCGCCCTCCAGGTGTGGGCGGGCCTTGCCCCATCGGAGGACCGAGTGGAGCCGAAAGCTGCCTCCCCCGCCCGAGACCGAGAGGACCGCGCCGGCCCCACGGCTGCGTCTGGGACTCGGGTCTTTTCCTGCCTCGGACTCGGCCAAAATAGCTGCTGCTGGAGGTTCGCGCCTGGAGCTCTCAGGTGGAGCGGCGCCATCAGGTGTCCTCTGCGGGTCTGGGGGCTTAGCCTCCATGGTCACACAGCCAGTTCCTTATACTAAGTCTTGATCTCTAGCATGCTAGTACTGTTTCTCTGGAGAAGCTTCACTAATAGAATTGTGTGGTACACTCAACACAATCAATGAACCAGTATCGATACATCAACAGTAAGTAAATCAACTTCATACTTTATTAAGATTTCCTCAGGTTTCCTCTCCTGTCCTTTCCTGTTCCAGGACCCCATCCAGGACCCCCGCATGACAGTCATCACATCTCCTTAAGGCTCCCCTGAGCTGTGACAATTTCTCAGGCTTTCTTTGTTTTTGATTACCTGGACAAGTTTTGGCTGTTTGTTTTTTGTCCACACTTGTAGCATGTGGAAGTTCCCGGGCCAGGGATCGAACCCACAGCCCAGCAGTGATTGGAGCAGCTATAGTGACAACTCAGGATGCTTAACCTGCTGTGGCACCAGGGAACTCCAGCCTGGACACAGCTTTTCGGGTATGTCCCGAATCAAGAGGACCCCTTGATTCCGATTTGTCTTCTGTTTTTCTCAGGGTTATCCGGTGCTACGGGGTGTGGGAGGGTGACCGCGGGGGTGCAGGGCCCTTCCCATCGCATCAGTCAAGGACACAGACGATCAATATGACTTTCCACCTGGTACTCACTTTGACCACCTCGCTGAAGGAGGGCTGACAGTTTTTTCCATTATAAAGTCGCTCTGGTTTCTCGCTTTTCTGACTACACAGTGGGAGAAGGTCCCCACGCACAGCCTGCACTTGAGGAGGGTGGGCCAAGCTCCTTGAGGTGGAGCATCTATGGAGGGTATCTGGGATTCTTTTACACAGGATATTTGTCTTCCTTTATTATTTATTATTTTTACTCATTATTTACATACTCATTTATTATTTATTCAATTATTTATATCAGTATGGACTCATGGGTGTTTGTTTTATACCTTGCATTATAAGTAATACTACTTTATTTTGTTGCTCAAATGTTTCCAGGTTTGGTGCTGGGTGTTCTTTCTTTCAGCCCCTGTGTCCCTTTGGCATATCTTTCTTTTCATTGTAGAGTTTGGATTTGGGGTTTTTTTTTTGAACACTTTCTTACTTACTGGCACTGTAAAATGCTCCCTAACGTGTATTTTTTGCCTCAGTCCTAAAATAAGCCAAGGAACCCTGGTCACCTTTCTAGGGTGAACAACCCTAGAAACCAAGATCTGGGCACCAAGTGGACACATGACATCAGGCACCTGTCATAGAAACTCACAACACAGAGAGTGGACACTGATGTGTGCAAATCAAAATACCACTTGAGCTGTCAGGAGTCCCAGGACTGGTGCAGTAGATGTCACAAAAGAATCTAACTACGTTACAAACGCATGAAACCGTCTCAGAGAAGGGGGTGGGGGAACACGGCCGACTTAAGTAACTTTGGAAGTGAGTGGAGCCTGTAAGAATAAAGACAAAGAAACTTCAAATATGTACTGTGCTCCAGGAGCTCCCTGGTGGCGAGCAGATTAAGGATCCAGCGTGGTCACGTCAGTGGCACAGGTTTGATCCCTGGCCTGGGAACTTCTGCATGTTTTGCGGGGGACCAAAAAAAAAGTACTGTACTCTAGTTTTTAGATTCCTGGAGTTCCCGTTATGGCTCAGTGGGTTAAGAACCTGAGTAGAATCCATAAGGACTTGGGTTCGATCCCTGGCCTTGGTCACCTGGTGTTGCCATGAGGTATGGTCGCAGACACGGCTCGGATCCTGCGTTGCTGTGGCTGTGGTGTAGGCCAGCAACTGCAGCTCTGATTCAACCCCTAGCCTGGGACCCTCTATATGCCACAGGTGCAGCTCCAATAAGAAAAAGAAAAGAAAAAGAAAAGGTACTTTCTTATGGAGGAGTGTGTGCACATGTTTACATACATATGTTTATACTTAATTTTACATAAATATGTAATTTATAGATAAAATGTATGTATGAGCGTATATATATAAAACTCTTGCATGTGGGGACAGAAAGATATTCATCAGGACACGAGAAGGAGCAGTGTGGCCGAGACTGCAAGAAGTGGTCAAGCCTCTTTGTTCCCAGCTCCCCGACACACGGCTAAACTACACTTCTCATCCTTCCTGCTGTTAGGATGGGTTACATGACTGAACAGAAAGGACATGCATAACTTCCTGATCTAAATATAAAAATGCTCATGCATCAGGTTGCTTCCCAGAGCACTCTTTATCGTAGTGGGAAAGGGGAATACTCCAATTTTTATTAATAGGCCCTGGCTAAATCCCTTGTATGTTTCTACAATAGGCAGCTATGATGAAGGTAAAAAGAATGAGATATATTTATATGCACTAAGACGAAAAGATGTCCAAAACATAGTGGTTATTAAATGAACAAACCAGTTTAGAGGCATCATATAATATCCACACAATGAGATACTTCTCAGCAATGAAAAGGGGCAAACTATAAGACTGAGAGCCACAGGGCTGGGTCTCACACACACTGTGCTGAGCGGAAGAACCCAGATGTAAAACCACATACTCTCTCAGGGGTCATGAGTCAAATCCAGCCCATGTCTTGTTTTTGGAATATCTGTGACTAAAAAAAAAAAATTTTTTTTTACATTTTAAAGGATCGTGTAAGAAAAAAAAAAAAAGCTGTGAAAAAACACTTATTTTATTTTATTTCGCTTTTTAGGGCCGCACCCACAGCATATGAAGATTCCCAGGCTAGGGGTCTAATTGGAGCTAAAGCTGCCAGCCTATACCACAGCCACAGATCCAAGCCACGTCTGTGACCTACACCACAGCTCACAGTAATGCCGGATCCTTAACCCACTGAGCAAGGCCAGGGATCAAACCTGCAACCTCATGGTTCCTAGTCAGATTCATTTCTACTGAGCCACAACAGGAACTCCAAAAAAAACACATTTTAAAATGAAAAATAATAATACAGCATATGAAAACTTGTGGGACACAAACTCATGCCTTGAAGGAAATTTGTATTTTTAAATATATACATTACAAAAGAAGAAAAACTGAAAACAAATAATCCAGGCATTCCTCTCAAGAATTTAGGTGAAAAAAACCATCAAATTAAATGCCAAGAAAGTAGAAGTAATAAAGTAATAAATATGAGAGAAAATTAATAAAAATAGAAAATAAATATATAATTGATAGGATTAAGCCAAAAATTGGAAAAAAAATCATTAAAAAATTGAGACACTCCTGGTGTAACTGTTCAACAAGAAAAGAGAGGATACAAACAACAAATTTCAAGAATGAAAACAGGAGTTCCTATCATGGCACAGCGGTTGACGAATCCGACTAGGAACCATGAGGTTGTGGGTTCGACCCCTGGCCTCGCTCAGTGGGTTAAGGATCCGGCGTTGCCATGAGCTGTGGTGTAGGTCGCAGACATGGCTCAGATCTTGTGTTGCTGTGGCTGCGGTGTAGGCTGGAGGCTGCAGCTCCAATTCGACCCCTAGCCTGGGAACCTCCATATGCCAGGGATGTGGCCCTACAAAGCAAAAAAAATAATAATAATAATTTTGATGAAGTCAATTTTTTTCTTTTGTTGCTCATGTTTTTGAGCAACAAAAACATAGCTAAGAACTCATTGCCAAATCCGAGATCATGAAGCTTTTCCCCTAGGCTTTTCCCTGAGAGGGAAAATTTAGTTCTAGCTCTTAAATTTAGGTCTTTGGTCCCTTTTGAGTTAGTTTTTTATATGTGGTGTGAGCTAGAGATCCAAATTCCTTCACACAAAATTTTAAGTGCTTTAAATTAGTTTTACTTGTATTACCTTTCAGTTCACAACCTGAGGAAGTCCAGATGAAACAGATGAAGAAATTGGGCCCAGGGAGATCAAGAGTTTGTCTAGGGTCACACAGCGGCCAGTGAACTGCAGAACAAGGAATTAGGTTGTGCATTGGAACCCCCGGGCCCCCAGACTTGGCCGCCCCCGGAGACCAGGTCACGGCCAGAGGGTGAGAGTGGAGGGAGGCTGTCTCGGGCAGGTGTCAGAGGCTTCTGGGCAGCGACGTTGGAGCAGAGGGCGAAGGGAGCGATGTGCGCACATACGAGCTGCACTGTGGGTCCCGTCCTGGGGGAGGAGGAGACTCACAGCTGGTGTGCCGGGCAGGGGCGAGCCAGCAGACAGCAGGCAAAGTGTCATCTGTGGGCAGAGGCGTGACTCTGGGGCCTCCTGGAGCACAAGGTTGGACAAAGGCCCTTCACTGACCTGTTACAGGAGCCAGGTCCTGGGAGGGGCTCCCCCAGCGCAGCAGCACCCCCGCGAGAAGGACTCCGCGCAGGCTGGTGTGCCACCTGAATCCTGGCACTTACCAGCCTGCCTGTGCTCTTGGCCCAGAGCCTCCGGCGAAGGTTGATGGTACCCTTCTTTCTACCTTTGGGGCAACAAGGTGGGGTCGGTTCCCTGAAGCTAGGGGTCCAGGCCACCTTCGGAAGAAGGAGCCCACCCACGACCCTCCACCAGGCCTGCCGGTGAGGGCTCCAGGAGCAGACACCGGCAGGGACCTGAGGGTCCGGCACCTCACTGGTGGCTCTGTGGCCAAACGCTTGGACACCGTGACTGGCGGAGGCGAGCCACCAGCTGCCAGCAAGACAACGCTTAGTTCAGCCTTGAGGGACTTTAGGGTTCATTCCAGCCCTAGTTCTGAGAGAGAGGCGGGCGTGGGGCAGGTACCCAGGAGCCCCTGCTCTCCAAAGGTGGCAACGGTCGATACTGAATAGTCCCGATAAGACTTTATGGGCCCTGCTGTCCTGGGGTTGGACTGCGCGTCTCAAGGTCCTACTAGCAGCCCTTCCTGGCTGAACAGAAGCCTGGATCCCAACCTGTCTGGGAGAGCAGCTGAGCTAATCATTAATCACATCATCCATACAGGACTTTCTTTGTCTCAATTTTTCCAATTGTGGTAAAACATACGTAACGTGACATTTACCATCTTGCCCATGTCTAAGCACACGGCTCTGGCCACTTACCACAGTCCCATGGTTGTGCCACCATCACCTCCACCCAATTCCAGAACTTTCTGTCTTCCCAAACCGACGCTCTGCCCCCGCGGACACCCCCCCCCCAGCTCTGCCCACCCTCTGCTTCCTGTCTCCGTGGAGCCGGCTCCTCTAGGGACCTCACGCGAGTGGGTTCACGCAGCGCCTGTGCTTCCGCGATGGACTTATTCCACTGAGCGCCAGTGTCCTCAGGGTTCATCCAGGCTGCAGCATGAATCTCCTTCCTTCTGGAGGGTGAATAATACTCATTTTTCTTTAAAACAAAACAAAACCGTCTTTCCCTGATGACCTATGGTGCCGAGCCTCTTCTCTCATGAGATTTGCCGCCGAATGTCTTCTTCGGTGAGATGGCCAGATCATCTGACCGTTTTTAAACCAGGCTGCTTGTTTTCCTATTGTTGAGTCTGGCAAGCTCTTTGCGTATTTTGGAGAACTGTCCTTTATCGGATGTGTCTTTTGCAAACTTTTCCCTCAGCCCGTGGCTCGTCGTTTCATTCTCTAACAGTGTCTTTTGCAGAAGCTTTTACTTTTCGCTGAGTCAAGTGTATCCGTTTCTTCCCATGGATCACACCTTTGGCGTTGTGGCTAAAACATCACTGCCAAAAACACCAAGGCCACCTAGATTTTCTCCTACGTTTATCCTCTAAAACTTGTATTATTCTGCATTTCACGTTTGGGTCTATGATCCATTTCAAGTTCGGTTTTGGGAAAGGTGTGAGGTCTCTGTCCAGATTAGTTTTCCCAGGAGGATGCCCAGCACTTTCTGTGCCATTTGCTGAAAAAGGCTCTCCTCTCCTCTCCCGCTGTGCGGCCTCTGCTCCGTTGTCAAGGGTGACTTGGCCGCATGTGTGTGGGGCTACGTCGGGGCTCTCTGTGCTGCTCACTCAGGCGTCCGTCCCGTCTTTCGCCAGCCGCACGCTGTGCTGGTCACTGCAGCTCTGCAGACAGTGTGGGAACCAGGTCGCGTCCGTCCCCTGACTCTGTTCTTATTCACTGAAACGCTGGCAGTTCTGGGCCTATTGACTCGCCATGGAAACCTTCAGCCTCCGTGTGCAGATGCGCACGAGACAACCTGCCTGGATTCTGAGTGGGATTTAGGTTGACTCTATAGACCAACCTGGTGAAAACCGAAACCCTAATAATACTGAGTCTTCCTGTCCCTGCAACGTGGACTGTCTCTCCACTGATCTACACCCTTGATTTCTTTCATACTTTCCCTCCTACTTGAACCTACCCCTATGCAGTTCACCTTCTGGGGGGAACCAATGTAAAAGATAGGCTTTAATTTAAACTTCCA
>PVHT020000069.1:0-24019 GCA_004024745.2 Catagonus wagneri | reverse complement strand
TCCCTCTGCTCTGACCCTCTGATGGCCACTCAGCCCACCAGGGCTCAGTGCCCTTTCGGTACCTTTTCTCTTTTCCGGCCCAGACTCAAGGTCTGAGTCCCAAGGGTGAAGGGTTTAACTGCTCTACTTGGGCCGGGAAGGAGAAGGTCTCGGGGTGGTGGAGACACGGCCCCCACCCCACCGCGAGCCCCGCCGTCCCCATGGGCACCCATGCAGCCTCACCAGGAGCTCTCGCTGGGAATGAGCCCCAAGCCACGGGTTTCACAGTCCCCTGTTGTGACAGAAAACCCCAGGCCCTTGACTCTCCAGATCTATCTGAGAGCTGTCAGTGGCAGTGCACAGATTCCCGTCTGCACGGAGACTCTAGTCCGCAGTCCTCACTTGTGGCTGCCTGCTGGTGCACGCCTCTCCCTGTCCCCGGACTCCACAGTAGGAACTCTTGGTGTTTACCTGGTAGAGCTGGATTGGGTCTGACTTAAAAACTGAACTAAGGGAGGGAATGAACTAGGTTGAATTCAAGCTGGACTTGGTCCAGTGCAAGTCGTAGCCTGAGTAAAATCCTAAGTAAAACCTAATTGCAAATGGGAATGCTGCAAGTAAAACAAACAAAAAAACCTGCAAAAATTGGCAGCACAGATAGAATGTTTAGGAACTATGAGACCAGAGTTCCCGCTGTGCCTCAGTGGTAAAGAACCTGACTAGTATACATGAGGACATGGGTTCAATCCCTGGCCCCGCTCAGTAGGATCCAGTGTTGTGGTGAGCGGTGTGTAGGTTGCAGACACGGCTCAGATCCAGCATTGCTGTGGCTGTGGCCTAGGCTGGTGGCTACAGCTCCGATTTGACCCCTAACCTGGGAACTTCCATATGCCTCAGGTGCAGCCCAAAAAGACAAAAAAAAAATCAACCCCCCGCCCCCCCCAAATGGTCATTCAAGCCTTTTTTGGGGCCTACTACAGCTCCAACGCTAGGCCCTAAAATAACACCCTACACTGAACTCCAAGGACCCATCACTGAAACCCTGGCCCACGAGTGAGGTTTCAGTTGTAATCAACGGGCGGCAGAGCAGAGCTTGTCCTCAAAGGGAAGTTTTCAACCTCAGATCTACCTTTAAATCTACCACCGTCAGAGGCCCCTGCATAGGCTCCTCCCGGAACTGACGGGACTCCACGGGTCTCTGGTTATAACTGCTACACTGTTCCCTGAAACAGCCGAAAAACTGCAATTAATGAGGAAGCTCCCTGGTGGCCTAGAGGTTAAGAATTTGGTGTTTGCACTTCTGTGGCTTGGGTGGGATCCCTGGTCTGGGAACTTCTGCACACCATGGGCATGGTCAAAAAAAAGAAAAAAGAAAAAAAAGGAATTGATCACTAGCAGTCAAGGCATAGTTAAATAAGTTTTTGGAGACAGGGCTGTACATTAAATGACGCAGTGTTGACACTTCACACAGCCCAGATCTCAGTGTCTTCCTGGCCCTTTGTTCTCATAAGAAGGAATGCTACTTTTAAGGAGTTGTCCCGTTGCTGCTCTTTGTGGTTGAGCAGCCATTTCTGCCCACGGCAAAGGCTGGTCCGTGCAGAATGCGGACACACAGCGCACAGCAGGGAGGG
Source organism: Catagonus wagneri (assembly GCA_004024745.2). Taxonomy (NCBI): domain Eukaryota; kingdom Metazoa; phylum Chordata; class Mammalia; order Artiodactyla; family Tayassuidae; genus Catagonus; species Catagonus wagneri. The sequence continues at coordinate 22,409 of PVHT020000069.1, read as the reverse complement.
GGGAGGAGAAGGGCAAAAGGCAGATATTTTTTATGTTTAAATTTTTCTTGTTTTCAATATAAGACAAGAAATAAAATATTAGTATTTTTCGCACTAGAATCAGAAATTTTACTAAATTGGAAACTGATAGTCAGAGCCTGATAACAAAAATTTTAGGCTTCCTCCCCTAATCGAAATGTACCAAGAAGAAAAGAAAAGATTTCCAAAGTTCTTGTAACAGAATTTATGAGCAGATCAAAATACGGCCATTTAAGTTGCAACACAGTTCTTTGAGGAATTAAAAGCAACTGTCCTTGGAGTTTCCGTCGTGGCTCAGTGGAAATGAACCCGACTAGGAACCATGAGGTTGTGGGTGCGATCCCCGGCCTCGCTCAGTGGGTTAAGGATCTGGCATTTTTGTGAGCTGTGGTGTAGGTCGCAGATGCGGCTCAGATCCTGTGTTGCCGTGGCTGTGGCTGTGGTGTAGACAGGCAGCTGTAGCTCTGATTTGACCCCTCGCCTGGGAACCTCCACATGCCACTGGTGTGGCCCTGAAAAGCAAAAAAGAAAGAAAAAGAAAAGAAAGGAAAAAAACGTGGCTCTAGACACAGTTCGAAGTTCACCTGTTCCTAAAAATTGTGAGTTTGGGAGTTCCCTTGTGGCACAAAGGGTTAGGGATCTGGCGTTGTCACCACAGTGGCTTGGGGCACAACAAGAACTTCAGAGCAGGCGTTAGGAGTGGCGCTAAAGTCTTAAGTTTTGGTTACATCTCCCCGTTAAGCTAAGAGTCTGAGCAAAAGGGGGATCGCCAAAAAGAAACAGCAGGGCCCAAACGGAGCCATTTGTGCTAAGCCCCACACCAACAAACCAAGACTTACAACCTAGGTGCCGTTCCAGCCCTCCCCAGGTGGGTAGCCTTTAACCAGCCAGCCTGGAACCTCCTGCCAGCGCTAGGAGGTACCCCCAAGAAGAAACTTTCCATCTCCATAGGTGGATTGCCTAAGCCTGAAATACTCTTACTTTTTGTTTATGGCTTCCTTGCGTTGCCTTTAAAAACTTCTCTGCCTGTAACCTGCTGGCGCTTCTTTCCAATTGCTGAATGGGGCGCTGCCCCATTTGTGAATCAGCCAATAAAGACGAGTAGATCTTCAAATTCACTGTAGAATTTTTTGTTATTTAGTAGGTTCTTGGACCCAATTTCAGTGCATGTGCACATGCACGCGCCCGGGGGAGAGGGCTTCCTGCAAGACGTCTGGGAATTCAACTCAGTTCAGGCTAATTCTGACACTGTCTGCCCAGACACAGTGCCAGCTCCCGCAGGCTGAGATCTCAGCTCCACAGACAGCCGCTCTGTCCACCTCAGGCCCCGGGTTATCACCTGCTCCTCAGCCCAGCTGTAATTCAGAGGTTCCCACCACCGCCTTCTTGGGTTCAGTTAATTTGCTCAGAACTCAGGAAAACACTGCACTTCTTTCTTAGAAAGAGTATAATTCAGGAGCAGCCAGAAGGAAGAGATGCAGATTTACGGGGATGGGGAGGTAGCTTCGGAGCTCCCCCCAAATTTACCGGATGTATAGATCATTTCTGTAGAAGATAAAATACTGAGACACTAATTACAGAATATAAGCTTCCTTCTACAAAGAAATTAAGATATTAATAAATATGTGTGGTGCCACAATGAGGCATATTCGATAAGAAAACAGACATTTTTGAAGTTACAATATTTATAAATTTGCCAGTCTACAGAGGGCTAATGTGAAAGACAGTTCATAATTGCTTACTTAGTTTTCACTAGAAGTTAAGATTTTTAAAGGTTAAGGATTCTAATTAAACACATAATTAAAACTACTAAAATTAATGAGGAGAACATCTGTATGCAAGGAAAAGACGGTAGAATGGAAATGCGTTTTGTTAAGGGAAAAGAAAGTAATTTTGTTCTAAAGAGAGGGAGAGAAAAAAAAGCATAGGACAAAATCTGAAGGTAAAAAGCTTCTGATAACTCTCAGATCATACCACTGGACTGGATGAGAAATTACAGAATTCTAATGAAAAACCCGATGGCTTTGTAAAACTGTTAATAGCAGATGAAGCTTAAGAAGAATTAATGCATGGGGATTAATGATAAATTTTATAACTTTTTGCCTGAAATATTGCTGATTTTTAATCTTTGTTTTCCAGATCTAAGGAAACTTTTCTCCTTAAGGTTACTATTACTTACATCCATTTGGTAAATTATACCTTTATAAGCAGAATTGAATCATTTATCTTTTCTCTCTACCTGATCCTGCCAGAGTTGGAAACACCTCGTGAGCAGTCTTATTTTCATGACAATACAGCTATTTGTATAAGTTCAATAAGAATATTTTCTCTTTATAACAAGACACAAGTGGAAGCGTTGGTTATATTAACCTGGCTTTGGAATGTCGTATTTGAGAGTGTGCACAGAAACATGACCAGACCCCTTTATTTTATTTTATTATTTTATTTTATTTTATTTTCTGGCTATAGATATTTTATTTTTTTTTCCATTACTTAATGAATTTTATTACAATTATAGGTGTACAAAAATCATCACAACTCAATTTGATAGCATTTCCATCCCAAACCCTCAGTGCTTCCACCCACCCACCAGATTGTCTCATTTAGATACCAGAGGTTTTCCAAAGTCTGTGAGTCATTATCTGTTCTGCAAAGAAGTTCATTGTGTCCTTTTTTTAATTTCTACATGTAAGCAGTAGCATTGGATGTTGCTGTCTCATTGTCTGACTGGTTTCACTTCGCATGATAGTTTCTAGGTCCCTCCATGTTACTATAAATGTTGTTATTTTGTTCCTTTTAATGGCTGAGTAATATTCCATTGTGTGTATGTATCCACTCCTCTGTCAGTGGGCATTTAGGTTGTTTCCATGACTTGGCTACTGTATAGAGTGCTGCAATGAACACTGGAGTACATGTGTCTTTTCGAGTCACGGTTTTCTCTGGATAGATGCCCAGGAGTGGGATTGCTGGATCAAATGGTAATTCTATTTTGAGTTTTCTGAGGAAGCTCCATACTGTTTTCCACAGTGGTTGCACCAATCTGCATTCCCACCAACAGTGTATAGGGATCCTTTTTCTCCATACCCTCTCCAGCACTTATGGTTTGTAGACTTTTTGATGATGGCCATTCTGACGGGCGTAAGGTGGTACCTCATAGTGGTTTTGATTTGCATTTCTCTAATAACGAGTGATGTTGAATATCTTTTCATGTGTTTTTTGACCATCTGTATGTTTCTCTGGAGAATTGTCTGTTTAGATCTGCCCATTTTTTGATGGGGTTGTTTGCTTTTTTGGTATTGAGCTGTAGGAGGTGTTTGTAGATTTTGGAGATTAATCCCTTGTCAGTTGCTTCATTTGCAAATATTTTCTCCCATTCTGTGGGTTGTCTTTTCATTTTGTTTAGGGTTTCCTTTGCTGTGCAGAAACTTTGAAGTTTAATTAAGTCCCATTTGTTTATTTTTCTTTTTATTGTCATTACTCCGACAGGTGAATCTGAGAAGATGTTGCTATCATTTATGTCAGAGAGTGTTTGGATGACCAGACCCCTTTAAAGAACCAAGTTGAACTTTATGGAGCCAAAATTCCCTTGGAATGCTGGAGAGGGTGTGGAGAAAAGGGAACCCTACTACACAATTGGTGGGAATGTAAATTGGTGCAACCACTATGGAAAACAGAATGGAGATTCCTCAAAAAACTAAAAACAGAATTACCATTTGATCCAGCAATCCCACTCCTGGGCATCTATTCAGAGAAAACTGTAACTCGAAAAGACACATATATTCCAGTGTTCATTGCAGCACTATACACAATAGCCAAAAAAAAAAAAAAAAAAAAAAAAAAAAAAGGCGTTCCCTTCATGGCTCAGTGGTCAACAAAGCCGACTAGGATTCATGAGGATGCAGGTTCGATACCTGGCTTCACTCAGTGGGTTGGGGATTGAGCGTTGCTCTGGCTGTGGTGTAGGCTGGCAGCTGTAGCTGATTCGACCCCTGGCCTGGGAACTTCCATATGCCTCAGGTGCAGGCCCTAAAGAGCAAAGAGAAAAACAAAACAAACAACAACAACAAAAAAAAAACAGTAATCAAGACATGGAAGGAACCTAAATGTCCGTTGACAGAGGAGTGGATAAAGAAGATGTGGTACATATACACAACGGAATATTACTCAGCCATAAAAGGGAAAGAAATAATGGCATTTGCAGCAACTTGGATGGTCCTAGAAATTATCATGCTAAGTGAAGCTGGTCAGACAGTGGGACACCAACATCATATGCCATCACTTATATGTGGAATCTCAAAAAGTATACAGTGAACTTCTTTGTAGAACAAATACTGACTCACAGACTTTGAAGACCTTACAGTTTCCTAAGGAGAGAGATTGGGAGGCTGGGCTGGGGGTTTGGGATGGAAAGGCTATAAAATCTGGTTGTGATGATTGTTGCACACCTATGAATGTAATAAAATTCATTGGGTTAAAAAAAAAAAGTCCCTTGGAAAAACAACCTGTTACTTTGTTTACAGGGTGCCCAGAAGACTTATTGGGTGAATAAGGAGCTCCACCTCCTGGCAGGTTCAGAAATAAAGGTATTTTGGGGACATTGCGACCTACACTCATGGCAACGCTGGATCCCTGACCCACCGAGCGAGGCCAGGGATTGAACCCACAACCCTGTGTTTCACAAGTCAGATTCGTTTCCACTGCGCCACGACGGGGCATTACTTATTCTAAGCTTGTTTCTGAAGCTTACTATAATATTCTACCTCTGCATGAAGATCAGATGCCCATGACCTGCACCCAGGACACTGTGCCGACTGGAAGGGGTATCGTTTAAAGGACCCTCTCTGACCCAGAGGGCAGGACCCTTACCTGGCACTCCTAACTGGCCCCTGCACAGTGAAAATGAAGGGAATTCATTCTTGGATTCATAATTTTCTACTTAAAAAGAGCTCCTGGGGAGTTCCCTTTGTGGTGTAGTGGAAGCAAATCCAGCTGGTATCCATGAGGACGTGTGTTCAATCCCTGGCCTCGCTCAGGGGTTAGGGATCTGGCATTGCCGTGAGCTGTGGTGTAGGTTGCAGATGCGGCTTGGATCCCGCGTTGCTGTGGCTGTGGCGTAGGCCGGCGGCTACAGCTCCTGTTAGACCCCTAGCCTGGGAACCTCCACATGCCGTGGGTGTGGCCCTAAAATTGGAACTCCAGGAAATGTATTCCAGAAACAAGAAGCCGTAGTTCTGTTCCAGCACCGCTGACATACCAGCTGCATGCCCCTCACTTGGTCAGTCACGCTTGCTCTGACCCTGGCCATAAACATGAATTTTCTTTAAAAGTTACTTAAGCTTGGAGTTCCTATTGTAGCTCAGTGGGTTCAGGACCCAACGTTGCCTCTCTGAGGATGTAGTTTCAACCTCTGGCCTCACTCAGTGGTTGGGATCCGGCGTTGCTACAAGCTGTGGTGTCACCTGGTGCTGCTGTGGCGTAAACCCTGCCTGGGAACCTGATTCAGCCCCTGCTTGGGAAACTCCATGTGCTGCAGATGCAGCAGTTAAAAAAAAATATATATGTATCTATATATATATATACACATAGGCGGAGCAATGAGCTAAATTTCTGTCAAAACCCATAACCTCCTGCTTCTTAGGAGGGACCTCCCTCAGTCATGGGACAGATTTATGTTAGTAATACCAGATTACAGTCCTTTAAATGTAAAGGCCCTCTTATACTGGAAACAATTAAATCATACTAAGGGTAAGCAACCTAATAACACTAGGAAATCGGGCTGAGTGGCTTATGATCAATGCCAGTATAGCATTACCCTTAAAGATAGCGATTGGTGTAGAACAAAGAACGTCAGCAGCAGAAACCAGATTTCTTTCCACTCGCCCAGGCTGAGAGCCTCCTGGGGTCCAGAAGGGGCTGCCCACCGAGCAGCTCAGGGGGCAGAATGTGGCCGAGGCCCCGAGGCACGTTCAGGCCCACCTTGAGGAAGGAAGGACTTAACCTCTCAACTGCTGGGAGAGTGGACAGTCGTCCTGGGGACTGGCTCTGCCGAGGAAATGGTGTCACTCGAAGTCCCGCTTCCCTTGAGGAACCTCCCACTTGCAATGTCTGACCAACAGTCGGGTGTAGAGACCTGGACCCCTTGCCCCACTCTGCGCCTCTTTGCAGGGTCCTCCAAGCTCCTGAGCTCCCTAGGTCTCAGCTCCGGTCCTCCCTGGGCCTCCATGCGGCTCAGCTTCTGCTGTCCCAACTGGCCCCTCTCGTCCCTTCCTCGGGGCTTGACCCAGAGAGCTTCCCTGTGAAATGTCCTACTCCCAGATGTCCTTCTGAGTCCAGACTCGGGGCCTGGAGCAGCCTGCAGGGCCTCCGGGTCTGGACTGAGGTGGGGGCCAACGGGGAAGGGGCGCCGCCCATTCTGCTGCAAGGGGGTCACGCCGGTGTCGTGCCGAGAGTGCCAGGAGGGGGCTGCGCCAGTCCGGGAGAAGGAGAGCATGGTGTCAGAGGTCGCAGAGGGGTGCTGAGATTCTGCACACTCTGCAAGGTGGGACCTGGTGGATCCACACACCAGCGGAAGCAGGGGGTAAGCCACGACTTTTGGCCCGGTGGGTGGAGTCCTATCACCTGTCCTGGGAGAGGCTGCAGGGGGTGCAGTGGACTGAACGTCGGTGTTCCCCCAAACGCATATCGGATTCCTAATGTGATGGCATTTGGAGGTGGGCCTGGAAGGTGACTAGGTCATGAGTGTGGGTCCTTCATGATGGGAGTATTGCTCCTGTAAAAGAAACCCCGCGGAGCTCCCCAGCTCCTTGTATCGGCGAGGAACCGGGAGAAGTCCGCAGCCAGGAAGAGGGTCTCGCCAGAACCCAACCAGCGCTGGCACCCTGACCTTAGATCTCCAGCCCCCAGGCTGGCGGGAGATGTTTAGTCCGTGCCTGGTGGCAGCAGTCCCCGCTGCCCATCACAGGCTCGTGGGAAGCCCGAGGTCTCCTCCCGAGGAGTTAGCTGGAGATCCTGGGAGTCCTCCTCTGAGGAGTGGGCACCTGGGCACGCGGGTCTGGGGTTCAGGAGTGAAGCCCGGCCCTTCGATGTACTCACGAGCACGAGGCGTTGACAGTCGGAGGCTGCTGGGCCCTTCGCAGGAAGAAGACCCGGAGACGCAGCCGTAAGCTCAGCCCAGACAGCTCGGGACTGGCGCAGGAGGGGTCCCCAGCCACAGGGCCTGAACAGCAGCTGCTGGCCAGGAAGGGAGGAGGGCGGCCCTGGGGTCAGTGCGGGCGCGACAGCGAAGTTCCAGCCTACCCCTGCTCTCTCCTCTGCTCTCTTTTCTCCTAAGCGCCGTCCTTTCCACCCTCCGGTGGCCTGTCTCCTCCCACTGGGAGCTCTGGTCCAGAGGAGCCGGGTCTGGGGCCTCCAGCCCTTCCCCGGAGCCCGGGCAGGGTGGCAGCTACCGCGGCCCTGGGTTGCTGGCTCCTCTTCCTTTGCTCAGGAAAGGGGCTCTGCTGCCCAGACGGCGGCCGCGGCATGTGCAGCCTTGGACGGGGGCTCCCTAGGCTGGGCCTCCCGGACAGGAGGGGCTCCAGTGGCTCTCGGCCGCCGCCGGGCTCTCCGCGGGGGAGGGGTGCCCCCTGCGGAGGCGGCGGGGGTGGGCTCGCGCAGGCCGTCGCGCTGCGGGCGGCGGGCGGGCCCCCGCTGGGCTCCGCTGTCATTTGCCGTTATATTTAGCGGCGGGCGGCCAGCCCCGCCGGGGCTATAAGCTGCCGGGGCGCCCACCCGGAAAGCAGGAGTCGGAGCCAGGAGACGGCGCTGGAACCCATGGACACGTCATACCCCCGCGAGGACCCCCGGGCCCCGACGCCCCGCAAGGCCGACGGCGCCCACACAGCCCTCACGCTGGGGGCGCCGCGACCCCCGCCGCCAGACCACCTGATCTGGTCCGTGTTCAGCACGCTCTACCTGAACCTGTGCTGCCTCGGCTTCCTGGCGCTGGCCTACTCCATCAAGGTGGGCTGCGGGTGCTTCGCGGGCCGATGCCAAGGGGGTGGTCCGCGGGGCTGCTTATCAAGTTGGCGTGCTTGCGAGGGGGCCACTGGGGTGAGGTGGGGGCCCTTCCCCCATGAGAGCTTCTCATTGAGGCTGGGGGCTGTTGGTAGAAATGAAGGGGTGGGGGGCCCTAGTCAGTCCCTAAGAGCCCGAGGTCGGGCTGCCCAAGGCCATGAGTCCAGCTGGGGACAGAGGAGGGAGTGGGGAGAGCCAATCGGCAGCCCCTCAGGCCACATCTTCCTGTGCAGATTTTGGGTCCAGCACGGGTCCTCCCAGGTGTGGCGGCCTGGGGTGGGGGTGGCAGGGCGCCAGGCCCCAAGCGTGTGCAGAGACCTGGCCCCGCTGCTGGTCCTCAGGCCCGAGACCAGAAGGTGGCTGGAGACCTGGAGGCAGCCCGGCGTCTCGGCTCCAAAGCCAAGTGCTACAACATCCTGGCCGCCATGTGGGCACTGGTGCCTCCTCTGCTGCTCCTGGCGCTGGTGGTGACCGGCGTGCTGCACCTGTCCCGGCTGGCCAAGGGTTCCACCGCCTTCTTCAGCACCAAGTTCGACGACTCAGCCTATGACTGACAGGCTGGGCCCTGTCCCCGTCCTGACCCCGGGACCCCCGGGACACCAGCTCTCTTACGGGAAAGCCCCTGCCAAGCCTGGGCGCCTAACGCTGACCCTGAAGAGCCCCCATTTGGACCCCAGCGGCCTTACCCTAAACTGTTCCTCAGTTCCTTAACTCCTGGCCCTCAGCCCAGACCCCCGCTCCGCACTTAACAGGCTCAGCCGCAGATTCACAATTAAAAGTGCCTGGTTCCAGAAAGTCTGGGACTATTCCCTTTTTATTTTTATTTTTCTGGCTTTTTAGGGCCCCAGCCGCATCATATGAGGTTCCCAGGCTAGGGGTCAAATCGGAGCTGTAGCCGGGGTCTCTGCCGCAGTCTGGGACTATTCCTGGTCGCGGTGTAGGAAGAGCTTCTCCAGGGACCGTCACAGTCAAATCCCCTGGGCTGCCGCGTCGGGTGGGACGTGATTGTCCTGTGGCCTGGCCATGCCTTGACCGTCCCCTTCACTCAGGCGCCCAGCAGCCTGCGGCTTCTGGGCGGAGGCGCCTGAGTGTTTTAGAATGAAGCTGCGGACTCAGGCTTCTGATCTCCACCATGCTGTGGTTTTAGCGGCCTGTCTCCCAGAGCACGTGTGGTCTGCCTCTGATTCCACGTGCGCCCAAGCCCAAGTCAGTGTGTGTCCAGGGACTGTGGCTGGGCCTGTGCTGAGCTCCTTCTTTGGGTCGCTCTGTCCTCGTGACCGCTTTGTCCCTTTAATTCTGATAAATCTGCATCCCAGCAGTGGGTTCCCTCCCTCCTGGGCCGGTGGGGCTGGACACAGACACACGCACACACGAGCGTGGTCACACCGCCTCTGCAGGCACTGCTGTGCAGAGGGGGGAAGACTGGGGGGCGAGGGCACTTTCTGAGGGTCCTTGGTGCGAGGTGCATGTCCTTATTTCATCTGACCTCCCCTGTGCACCCCTGCTAGACCCAGGCATGGGGCAGGGGCGTTTTGCTGGACGCACACGCACAGCCTGTGTGGCTAAGGGTGAGGCCCCTGGCCTTGCTGTGGTCGGGCCAATGACAGGGCAGGCTAATTGCAGGGGCCTTAACCACAGGGTGGCTCAGGGCTTTGAACACCCCACCCATGGTCCCTTCCCTCCCCAGGGAGCCCCCCTTGCCTGCCCACCCTGCCTGGGCTGGGGTGGGGGTCTTTGTCTAGCCGCTGTAGCCAGAGCCCTCAGGGTGGGCCCCTCGCGTGACAGCCAGCAGCTAGCCCAGCTGTCTCCGCATGGTGTCAGCAGAGAGGTGTCCCGGCTGTGCCAGCGGCGCCCCAGCTCCACACCCAGTGTTTGCTGCTCCGAGCCAGCCTCTGAGGCGGAGGCCGTGCTGCCTGGGCCGGGTGGGCGGGCGGTGCTGCAGAGACCAAGCCCTGCCCCTTCCCAGGTGCCCGTCCCACGTGGACCAAGGACAGAGCCAGTGCTCGGTTCAGGATGGAGATTGTTCCAACACTGAGCTCCAGGTTTGGCCCGAGAAGGGACGAGCCCGTGCTGGACCAGAGGCTGGGGGCAGGGATCACCCTGTGGGTGGCTGGGCACATGTCCCCAAGCAGGGGATGGTCTGCTGGCCCCACATTTGCTGAGGGGAGCAGAGCTTGTCCAGCCTGGGCCCAGGCCCGGAGGGCAGAGAGTGCACGTCAAGCCAGGCACAGGGGAAGGTCGCCAGCACCCCTTCCTGCCCCGGGCTGTCTCTTGGGCAGGTTGAGGGACCCTGATCAAGTTTAGGCACTTGGCTGCCATGGGCCATACCAGCCATGCCAGCACACGGGCGTTGCCACCCTGCTTCACCCCCTTAGAAGGTTCCCCACCACACGCACAGGTGGGCACACACGTGGCAAGTTATAGGCCACGTCAGACCTGTGGGCAAGGAGCGACCCTTCACCCCCGCCCCGATGCCTGTGCCCACGTCTAGCGAAGGTGAGTGTCTGCTCCATGGGGACCATCCTGGCCACCACGCTCGGCTTTTGTGGACCTGCCTGGGCCTTTGCGGCACTGCAGGCGGTGGGGGAGAGCCTGTGGGCAGCTGGGAGCACCCCGCCCAGCGCTGGCTCCATTCTGAGCCCACGTGCCCTCGGGGACCTGGCACCAAAAGGCATGCTGGTCTGCAGCTCGGCCACATGCCTGGATAACATGGTCCCTGCAGCCACGTGGAGGCAGGCAGGCCCTGGGAACCCCGGTGCCCCCACGCCGCCACTTCCCCTCTCCCTCACGGGCTGGGTCCCTCACAGCTCATCGGCCTCAGACAGCCTGGGTGGAGGGCAGAGAACGGTGGCACCAGAATGAAGGAGGGTGGGGGGCACAGATTGCCCACACAAGCCTGTGACTGTGCTTCCAAGTCCCAGGGGAGGGGACACGTGATCCCTTAGGAATTCCTCACTTTCCAGAGGGAGCCCATCAGCCCCTCACGACAGACAGAGTTTGCCCAGCCCTGAACTTTAATTCCTCAGGCGGATGTGGTGCGGCAGGCATGGCCCTCACCGAGATTTCGGCAGCACACAGGTTCTCACCTCATTCTTGCGAAACCCCAGAGAAGCGAAGTCGGACGTGCCAACCGAGGGGCTGAGGCCCCAGGAGGAGAAGGTGGGCAGAGCCTTGGCTGAGGGCTGCCCGCAGGACAGATGGGCCCAGGCCGCGGCCTTGGACCCATGCACACTCGCCTCAGTTGTGGCTGGCCCTAGGCAAGTGCTGGCTCCCGCTCCACAGCCCACCCCCGCCTCCTGGCTGAGGGACACGTGACAGAGACCCTTCAGCTCGACTGAAGCGGCCCAGAGGCAAGACCAGCCAAGCTCCTGGGAGCGGAACCTGCTGCCGTGCTTCCTACAGGCGTGACCTTTGTATCCGGCCGGCTGAGCAGGGAAAGGAGACCTTGTGTCCTACAAGGAGAGGGGGCGTGATGGGGTGAGGGCGCCCGCTGGGGCTGCCTTTGGGGCCGCACGACCTGGGCCCCTGGGTGGGTCTGGGAGCGGTCGCCTACCTGGGGGCAGGCGGAGTCGAGCCCGTGATGGCCACAGCTCAGCCTCCAGTGGGGGGACCCAGGGCCCTGCCCGGGCTGTGACCTCGACTGTCACACAGCCTTCGGAGAAGGAAAAGTCAAGCTTGCTCCCCTGGTAGGAGATGCCAGAGACACACACTCCAGAGGTGCCCGCCGGACACATGGGGTCGAAGGTCAAGCCTGCCCTGGTGATCCTGGGGGGAGGGGAAGGCTCTGTGAGGAGGGCGGGCGGCAGGGGATCTCCCTCTGCTGGCCGCCGCCGCGCTCACCTGAACCCCGTGAACCCGAAGAGCACCGCCTGCAGGAAGCCCCCCATGCCGGTCAGGAAGTTCACGGCCCCGGAGCCGTCTGCGTTCTCGGTCCACACCTGCAGGGGGCAGACAGTCAGCGCAGAGGCGGCGTGCCTGGCATGCAGGTTGGCTGGGGCCGGGCTGACCTTGAAGGGCTCGCTGATGTTGGCGAAGCTCCTCTCCAGGAGGTCCCAGGCCCGCCCAGGCTCCTTCAGCTCCATCCAGCCCACGGCAAACACACTCTGGGGTCGGAAGCCGAGGTGAGCGCCCCCCCACCGAGGGAGGGCTGAGGCCGGTGGGCGGGGCTGGGGCCACGGGGACCACCGCCCCAACCTCCTCGCCTCCTTACCCAGGTCATGGCAGGGCCCTGGGGGGACGTCACAGCCTCATAAATCTCCAGGTTTTGCCTGCGAACGTGAGGACTCAGGGGGAAGGGGACGGGGTACCCCAGGAGCACCACGTCCGCCTGCTTCACCGCCTCTCCTGGGGGGAAGGGGCAGGTGCTGCTGGTGCCGAAGGGGGCTGGGCAGGGACTGCTCTGTTGGGAGGGGGCGGCCAGGGTGGGCACGAGGTCCCGTGGGAGGGAGAGGGGCCCGAAGGAGCTCCGAGTCCACTCACCAGGCTGGTACCCGTCAAACTCAGGGTGGAAGTTCAGCTTTGGGTCAAAGGGCACTTTGATCTTATCAGCCACCACCAGCCACTCGGTGGGGACCGGCCGACCCAGGTCGTGGGCCAGGGCAGCAGCAAAGCGCAGGCTAGGAGCAGACAGTGGGGAGGCAGCTGCAGCCCGGGCAGTCCCGGCTGGCCCCTGGGAGGTGGAGGCGGGGCGGTTCTCCGTCTGACCTGTTCTGGACCAGGATGTTGGTGTACACAGAGTTGTTGACCCCGGAATGGTACTCGTCGGGGGGCATGACTCCTGGACACAGAAGTGCAAGAGGGTGTTCAGTGCAGGCTCTCAGCGACCTGCCCGGACACCAGCAGCTGGCGTGGGGCTGGCGACACCGGGTGCCAGAGATCACGCATCACACTGCCCCTCGGCTCCCAGCCGTCCACTCTTCCCGCTCCTCCCGTCACCCACGCCACCTTCCGCCTTCCGCACAGGCTCACCCTTTAGGTGGTACTCGTCCTCCTCAGGGCTCCACTCCACGCGGCTGCACCAGAACTCAGCCACGGCCCTGACCACATCCCAGCCGCCAGCCTCTTGGAAGAGCTGCAAGTCCTGGGCAGCGGGAGAGGGCGGGTCAGAGGCCAGAGCCCTGTGACTCCACTTCCCGAGGGCCACTTCCCAATGCCCATCCTTCTGAGTGCCCAGAAATGAAGGCCTGGCTCCGAGATGCTCCACGGGACCGGCCCCGGACCGGAAGTCTTGGCAGCGTGGGAGGGCATGGCCCCACGAGGTCGGTGGTCACGGCGACACCTCACCTGCGTGGTGTGGTAGTACAGCTGGAAGGCCAGCACCACGGCCCCGTTGACGTGGATCTCCTGGGTCCCATAAATGGCCTCCGGGCAGACCTCCAGGCCCGAGCTGGCGCTCTCCCAGGCAAACTTGGCTCCCTGGGGGGTGGGGGATGCAGAAGCCTGAGGGCAGCCCACCCCTTTTCCATTGCTGCCAGTCTTTAATCATGGAGGGCAGACAGAGGTGGGCCACCCACCGTCCGGGTGCCCTCACGGGGGCCTGCTGGCTCTGAGTGCCCACTGCATGTCCCCACTGTGGGCCAAGCGGCTCCCGCCAGGTTTCCACCTTGTGCTTGCCCTGGGGTAGGGCGGTGAGGGGACCCCAGCCCGGCCCCGGTCAGGCTGCTGCTCCCACACGCGCTATACAGGCTAGGGGGTGCCGGTGGCCCCCTGGGGGGATCCAGGACACCCCAGCCCCACCCACAGAGGGGGGCTGGGTGAGGGAGGAAGGCCTGGGAGGGGGTACGCCAGGCCGTGTGAGGGCCCGATAGGCTGGGGGCCCAGGTCCCCTCACCTGGTAGCCTAGCTTCCGGGCGTTGTCCAGGGCCCCGGGCAGCGTCCGGACGCGGTACTGCAGGAGGGCCCTGGCGGCCTCTGGGTGGAACATCAGGACAGTGGGAAGCATCCAGAGGTCCTGCGCGCAGAGCGTAGTGCAGAGCGGAAGAGCGCCTTGCCCCTGCTCCTCTCCGCCCTCCAGGGCTCTCCGCGAGGCCCCTCCAGCCCCCTGCCCTCCTGCCCGGTCTGTCCTGGTCCCTCCTGCCTGCCAGCTCCCCCACGCCGCTCGGGTCCTCCACCCAGCACTTTGCTCCCCAGTGGGCATCTGGGTCTGCCCGGCGCTCAGGCCAGAATCTGGGTGCGGGCAGTCGGGGCCGCCTGCGCTGTTGCTCGCCAGCGCCCTGACCTAGAGCGCACGGCTCAGGTCTCTGAGCCTCCTCGTAAAGGGAGCCACAGCACTGGCTTCTCCGGGCATCAGGGCAAGTGCGAGCAGCATTCAGGACCCTCCCCAGCCCAGCGGTCGCCCTGGCCCAGCTTCCTCCGGCCCCCACTCCTGTCTGAGACCTCGCCTTCCTCCACCCTCACTCCACTCAGCAGCCACAAGGGTCTTCCTAGGACTCGCCTCTGTCCGTGTCCTCCCCTGGGTCAAATCTGCGTGGTCTCCCCAGCCCCATCGACCGCTGCTCTTCCTGTGGTGTGGCGGTGAGGGCACCTCCTTGCCCTGGCCAGATGCCACACACCAGCTCAGCTCTGGGCCTCTGTACCTTCTGGTCCCCTGGCCCGAACCCTTCTTTTCCATCGAATGCCACCGCACCCTTCAGCTGCGCCACTGCTTCTCCAGGAAGCCCTCTGCCTACCATGACCCCCTGGCGTCCCCAGCCACAGCCCTGTCCCGGGCAGGGCAGAGGCAGCAGCTCTGTGTGCTGCCGGCCCCGCGGCAGGTGCGTGTTGGGGTGGATGGTGCACACCTGGTCCCAGAACACGTGGCCCCAGTAGCATTCCTCACGGCTCCCGTTGGAGAGACCACCTGGGCTGAGGCCATGGCAGACGTAACCTGGGGCCCCGGGCTGCGGCAGGGCGCTGAGCAGGTAGTAGAGGGCACCACGCAGGGCCTGGCGCAGGCGCAGGGGCCCCTCCACGTCCAGGCCACAGTCTGCCCAGAGCTGGGCCCAGGCCTGGGCGTGGGTCGTGTGAAGAGTGCGCCTGGCCTGCAGCTGGAGGGCCTCGGTGAGGCAGGCCCGGGCCTCGGCCTGGCTGCCACCCACCACCGTCAGGAACTCCCACGTCCCCTCCTCCTCCCCTTCCCCAAGGGTCAAGGCTGGGGGCGCCGGTGTCCACAGCATGTGCACCTCCTGCTGGGCACCCCCGGGCTGTTCCGAGGTGAGCGTGCGGCCATACAGGTACCTGCAAGGGCGCGGCTGTGTCTCAGGGCCGGGCTCCTCCCCTGCCACCCGGCCGCCACCCGCCGCCTCCTCACCGGGCTCCCTGGAAGTCAGGGCCCAGATGCAGGTCCAGGTCGGGGCTTTCCGGGGAGAAGGCCGACCGCAGCAGCACTGTGATGGGCGCGCTCCCCGCAGCCAGGCGGGTGACGGTCACGCTGAAGGCCAGGACGTGGGGCAGCACGCGGTGGGCACAGATGCGCTGGGAAGCCCGGAAGCTGGGGCCCTCCAGGGTGTGCACGAAGGAGCCTGGGGCAGAACGGAGGGAGGGCAGGGCCACTCGCCTACCCAGCTGGAGGCCACCGAGGACAGGCCCAAAGCAGCCAGCTTCTTGAGCTGGGAGTGGAGGCCGGCCATCCCCTGAGTGGGGTGGAGCCCCAGCTGCCGGCTGGGAGCTTCAGCAGCACCGGGACCCCAGGCTCCCGGCAGTCCAGGAGGCCCGCCAGCTAAAGACCCCACCAAGTGGCCCCTCAGGGCCGCCTTTTCTTTGGGAGTCGGCCGCCCTGAGTGAGGAGCGGCTGGACGGGGCCTCTGGTGGTTCTCCCGCTCGCCTGGGGCAGTGGCGGGGGTGTGGGGCCAGGGCAGGCGGTGGCTACCTGTGTTAGTGTCCAGGACGTAGGTGTCAGTCAGCTGCTCTGCTGTCCCTGCGGGGGCCTCCAGCTGGACATTGAGGGGACTGGGCAGAATGGCCCGGTGCGTGTCCCCGGAAGCCCCGTTGTACACGCCACTCACATGCAGTGTATCATGATACACGCGTGTGCCCAAGTAGGCGTTGGTCACGGTGGCCAAGAGGCGGGGGTCACTGGGCAGAGAATGGGCAGTGAATACGGTGGGGTCCTTGCCAGCATCCTCCATGGAGAGCTTTGCTCGGTGGAGTGGCCTGGAAAAGGGGGAGCCACAGGGCCCCACCGTTGGCTGGGCCACCCACTCTGACTGTCTCTAAACCGCAAGGCCTGCCTTGGAACTTGGCTGATGGCCCTCACAGGCGGAGGGAGGGTGTGGGCCCACTCGGGCAGCCCCGACCTTCCAGACCCCCGCTCTCCTAGCGCTCGCCCTCAGAGACGCCCACCGACTGCCTCCCACCCCCAAGTGCTGCTCTCCAGGGACCCAGCAGAGTCCCCAGGGAACCGCCTTAAGACCTCAACCCTAACCCTTCCAGGCCTCTCAGGGCGGCACCTCCACCACCCCGTCCCGCTGGCAGGACGACAGGGGCCCTCAGCCCAGGGCACTCAGACTCAGAAAGCCAGACTGAGTTCGGGGTGTGGGGTGGCGCCCGCCGCGTCTCTGGGGCTCACTGCAGCCTTGCCGGTCCCGGGCTCTGGCAGGGTCAGCGCCGCCCCTCCGCCACCGGAGAGAGAAGTAGCCGCGCGGCCGAGTCAGCCGGAAGGCCCCGCGGTCCCCGTCCCAGGGCCGCGCGGGGCGGGCCGGCAGTGCGTCCCCACCCCCGGGGCGGGACAGGATGCAGCCTCCGCCGCCCGCCTGCGAAGCTGCCCGGCGGGTCGCGGACCTGGCGCGTGGCTTGGACTCGCCGGAAGCCGAGGGAGGCGCCCAGCGCAAATCCGGCGCCGAGCCTTCTCCGAGGGCGGGTCTGAGCGGTACTGGGGCTTTCGGCTGGGGCGGCTCCTCTCCTGGCTCCCGTTCCTCCCTGGGTCCCAGAGGGAGCGGTGAGGCTGGAGACCCCCGACCCGGAGAGCCTCCTGCCTCTCTCCAGGCCGCTTACGGCTCTCCCCAGCTTCTTCTCTCCGTCTCCACCTTCCCACCCGTCCCCCTGCCCCTCTGGCCCGGGTCTCTCTAGCCCTGATCTGACCCAAATGACCGTGCTGACCGCTCGTCAGCCAGGCGCGTCCCCTGTGGCCCCCTCCGGTGCAGGCAATGGTGACTTCACCTGTCCAGCTGCTCAGGTCCCTGTGTCCCCACACTCACAGCCATCCGGGAGCCCCCCTTCCAGAGCAGGCCAGCTCTCACCACCCCCATGCGCGGCCACCTCTTAGAGGCCCCCTGGGTCGGCGCAGTCCTGCTCTGGCCCCCCGCGGTCCTTGTCAGCAGGGCCACAGCCACCCCGAGAGTGATCAGATTCTGCTGGGAGCGCGGTGGTGCCCGCCTCAGCGGCAGGGTGAGCCACCAGGGCTCCCTCCGCCACCTCACTGCCGCCACCCCGGCCTCCTTGCTGCTTCTGCACGCCTCCAAGCGTGCTCCTAGTTAGGGACGGAGTGTGTCGTCTGCTGGACTCTAACCCCGGTGTGGCAGTATTTGGAGCTGAGCCCTTGGGGGCTTGATTAGCTCAAGAGCTGCCAAGAGTGGGACTGGCGCCCTCAGAAGAGGCCCGAGAGCTCGCTCTCTTTCCACCCTGGGTGGACACAGCCAGGAGACAGCCATCTGCAACCAGGAAACACCACATGGACGGGCATCTTGACCTTGGGCTGCCTGTCCTCCAGGACCGTGAGAAATAAGCTTCTGCTGTGGGCAAGCCATGCGGTCTCTGGTCACAGAAGCCCGAGCGGATGAAGACAAGCCCCTCCAGGCCTTCACTGCTACTCCAGTGCCTTGTCCTCAAGGCACCTTCGAGGCTGAGCCCTCACCCCCACCTGTCTTCCGATGCCTCACCCTCAGCTCGGTCCCCAGACCCCTCACGTGTAGGAGGAAGCCCCTGGCTCCACCCGCACCCCACTTGCCCTTCCTCCGCAGCACCTGTCTGCTGCCTAGAAGGCCGGCTCTAAGAGCGTGGCCATGGGTGCGGCCAAAACTAAAAGATAAAAAATTAAAAAAAGAAAAGGAAAACGAGACTTGGGGAAGTGAAGGAACTGACTCCCAGGGCCCCCTCCCAGCTGGGCTGGCATCTGTGAAGCTGGCTGGATCCAGCAGCCTCGAGCAAGGAAGACGTGAGCGTTCAGGGGCTGTCCGTCGCTGGCCCTGCCCGTCAAGGCCAAGGCTCACCTCAGAGCTCCCTGAGGCCAGGCTCTTCCCCTGAGCCTCAGTTTCCTCACCCGTGAAATGGGGGCGACAGCTGTGTCCCACTCGGGTGGGCTGGGACCAAAGGAAAGACCCGGACCAGCTGTCAGGGAGCCCGGCCAGGTGCAGCAGAGACCAAGGGAAGTGAGTGCAGAGGGGCGTTTATTGTCGGCGCCCGGGGTGCTGCCCGCCGCCCGCGCCGTCCCAGCCCCCGTCCAGAGCCAGGGGACCGCCCCACCTCCGCTCTCCTCCGCCCGCTCTCCCTGACAGTGACTGGACACCTCGGGCTTGGACCGCACAGCCTCGCGGTGGCCTCACTCCTCATGCCAAGTCCGAGATTCCTGAGGACGGACGTGACCTACCCACCGTCCGTCAACGGTCAGCGCCTGACTGATCACCAGGGCCAGGAGCAGGTGCGGGGCCGTGGATGAGGACAGGCTGGGTGAACGGGTCGTCCGGGCTAGTTCCCGGGCGAAGACCAGCACACGGCAGGAGCTCCCGTTCCTGGGAGCTCTCAGTGTCACCCCTGCTGCTGGGGCGGGGGCTGCACTGAGGGGGCTGAAGGGTCCCTGAGGGGAGGCGGGGGAGCAGCAGTGGGGGTTAGGGGAGGAAGAGCTCCGGGGGTGAAGACAGAGACAGAGCCGGCCCCCAGAGCGTGGGGAGGGCGTGCCTCAGGGCCTGTCCGGGACCAGGGAGGGGCCCGTCTGTCGGGGTCTGCCGCCTGCCTGTCCAGGGCCCCTCGGGCTCAAAAGAGCTGCCCGGAGCAGAGGGCGACGTCCTCTCGCCCCAGGCATGGGGTCGACTCTGGCGGGCTGACTGGAGTCCTCCCAGGTTCTGGCCTTCAGGGCCTCAGATGGCACTGTTGAGCCCTTTGGGAGGCTTGCGGTGGCTGTCCAGTGCCGGGAGTTCGATGACCAGTCCCGGCTTGGCTGTCCCCACAGAACGCAGCTCCTGCAGTGACCGCTCGCTCGGCTCCACGGAGGTTAGGCTGCGGCCGCACAGGGAGGAGGGAAGCGGGGGTTGTGGCAGGGGCGAGGCCAGGGCTGGGGGAGGCGGGGACGGGGCAGCGATGGGGCTGTCGACCTGGGTCCTGCCAAAGGCTCATCACAATAGGAGGTGGCCAGTCAGTGGGCTGTCAGAGGCCGGGGGGAGGCGGCAGGGATTAAGGCCGCAGCCTTGGGGGGTAAAGGGTGTGGGGGTCACTGGGCAAGGCTGTGGCCGTGGGCACCACACAGAAGATGCTGAGGCCCGGGGCCGGGGCCAGGGGCGGAGTTTCAGTGGGGTCACCGGGAAGGCCCGAGGAGCGGCTCCCTTTCAGTGTCTGGAAGAAGCCCAGGCACCCACCCCCCCAGGGCTGAGAGGCTTCTGTGTTCCCGGCACCCTTCCCGCCCCCGCCTCCACCTGAGGGTTTGCAGGCGGCATCCCGGGCACCGGAGGGCAGCACACAAGTAGTTCACCATGTGCTCTGGCAGCTGGCAGCCACTGAGGTCCAGGGTGGCCAGGGCTGGGCTCTGCCGGACCAGGGCAACCGCATACTGGAGCGCTTCCGGGAGGCCGGGCTGCTGCATCCTAGGGGAGGGTCGACCTCAGGAGCTGCTCTGGGAGTCCCCGTCCCTCCCTTGGTTCCTCCAGGCCGAGCCTCACCTGAGCGTCTGCACCTGGCACTGGGGCCAGGCCAGGCCCTCGCTGAGCACGCGCAGGCCGGCCTCGCTCAGCCTGTTGCGGAGCAGGCCCAGCTCCCTCAGGGCGGGGGCCTTCCTCAGGGCCTCGGAGAGGTCTCTGCAGACCGAGTCGGAGAGTTTGCAGTGGGACAGCCTGTGGTCCAGAGGGCGCATGGGTCCGTCTGCAGGCCCTTCGGCTCCCTCACCTCCCGGCGCCGTGTGAACTGCCCACCCCTGGGGCTGAGGGCCGGTTCCCGGACACGCCGGCTCACACCTGCCTCTCTGGCCCCACAGAGCTTCTCCTGCCCTTTGTCGCCACCAGCGTCCCTGGGGAGCAGGACCGTGTGTGCCCCCCCCGGGACACTCTCCACGAGCTCTTTGATGACTCTTGGCGTTTCTAACTGCATGTGACCGTCCACCGAGTGCCCACTGACTCAGTCAGCCAGTCCCTAGCAGCTGGGCAGTTGTGTCACTTCTACTTTTTCTGCCACATAAACAAGGCCGTGAGGGACGCCTTCATGCATTCAGGTTGGCAGTGGAACTGATGGGCCAAGTGGGCTGATCACTGTTTTGGCCCCTGGTGTTTTCACCCAGCAAAGTCACATGTCACCATCGATGTCACCATGCTCCATCAGAGCCGGTCCCTGTAAACTCCCTACTTTGTGCTTACTTGGTGGTAGCTAGCAGGGACTGGAAAGGTTACATACCAAGTACTGCCTCATTAATTCTCACAACGACCTTCCGAGATGGAAGCGACTGGCGCCATTTCCCATGGGAGGAAACTGAGGCTCAGACGGACGGGCCGGCCCAGCAGCACAGAGCCCGGCAGACTGGCCTCAGAGCCCGCACCCTGAACACCTTCCACAACTGCTCCTAAGGGTCCAGAGGGACCACCGCAGTTTCCGACAGCACCTAGCAGCCTTCCCTGGGAAGGAAACACAGGCTGCCCTGTTTCCTCCCCACAGAATGCTGGCCTCCTTCCCACTCAAACTGGGGCCAGACCCGCTGTCCTCACCAGCTCCCAAGCTGCTGACAGAGCCCCTGCCCTCGTCCCTTCTTCCCTCCTTTGTCCTGTGTGGGCAGAGCCTGTTGACCCCCAGCATGGGACACCAGAGGCCGCGGGTTCTCAGCCTGTCCCTTTAGCCATCCCCAGACAGGCCACACCTCTGTCCTGGCCCAGGGTCTGCGTCCCTTCCAGGGGAAGGGCCGGGGACGTGCTCACTCACGTCAGGCTGCTCAGACCACACTGCTGGTCCACCATGGCCTCGCAGAGCGGACGCAGAGGGGAGCCCGGGGGTTTTCTCACAGCGGCTCGAGAGCTACTAAAAGAGAAAGGGAGGTGAAGGTGCCAGCCCTTCCAATCCCCCCCCCCCCCACGAAGGATGCTCTGGGGGCCCTAGGGTCCCGAGGTGGCAGCGCTGCTTCTGCCCTCACCCCAAGCCAAGCCTGGGCCCCCTCCTCCCTCTTCATCCCAAAGCCAGAGTGAAACCCCTCATCTGTGACCCCATGCACCTCCCCACCAAAGCTGTCCATGTGAGCCCAGTGGGGGCATGTCACCTGCATGCCCGAGTGGGCCTGTCCTTGCACCAGCAATGGGCATCCTGGCCCCAACCCCTGCCAGTGTCCTGCCATTCCCAACAGATGCTGAGCACCTGGTCAGGCGATGGGCTGGAATTACGTGTGTAGGGACAATGGCACGAGCTTTGCCTTTGAGGAGCTGAGGGCTGGTGGCAGAGACAGGCATGGGCAGAGGTCATGGCACACAGCAGTCAGTCGGGCACTTCTAAGGACAAAATGGTCTCAGGCCAGCCGGGAGAGTCTGGGGAGGCTTTGAGGATAAGCAGTGAACAGTGTTCTGGTTGGAGGGAACAGCAGGTGCAAAGGCTCAGGGCACAGTGGGCGTGGTGTATTTTAGAGCTTAGAAAGAGAAAGCGTCATGGCAGGGGGAGCGCTAGGAAGTTTGCCTTGGATGTGGGTGTGCTCCGGGGGGCAGGACGAGGACGCTCTGGGGAAGAAGATGGACACTGGGAGCTGCCCGCAAGGAGGTGGGGAAAATCAGCCCTGAGGTCGTGCCTCTCCATCGAGGGAGCAGGCGTAGGTCTGGACACACCCCCAGGCCCAGACGAACACCAGGTGCGGTGCGTAAGTGCGCTGGCCACATCCCTCCGCCCCCAGGACCTGCAAAGGAGGGGCAGCCCTGCCCTGGAGACTCACGAGCTGCCACCTAGGCTGCCCTGTAGCCGCTTCATCAGGCTCTTCTTTTTCTTCGCTTGTTCAACAGCCAGTCTACAGCTGACTAGCCGCAGTGCCTGTCCCACTGGGCAGCACTGAATGCAGTAGCTCAGGATTGCCAGGTCCATTCTGTTGAAGTGCACTCGCTCCAGCCAGCACAGGGAGTCCCTGCAGGGCCTGGCGCACAAAGGCTTCCTCCTGCGTCTCGTACAGGCAGTAGAGCAGCTCCAGAGGGTAGCTGAGCTCC
>PVHT020000068.1:0-25271 GCA_004024745.2 Catagonus wagneri | reverse complement strand
GGCTCAGCAGCCCTGGCCAGTCCGGCCAAAGGCCTGAGCGCTTGGGCTGGGGGCGGCAGGCCCCACGAGTCCCGCCCCGCTGTCTGCCCGGCTTGCTGGCGAGGCGAACCAGCAGGGGCGCCCTGCGCTGGCCTCCGCTTACCTCCTCCGGGGGCTGGGCCGCCTGCCCCTCGTGCGGGCGGTGGGCTGAGGTCCAGGCAAGCAGGCGCTCCCGCGCTCGGTAGGGGCCTGCGCCTTCCCCGGGCCAGCGTGGGCGCAGGCTGCTCCGGCGCGCAGGGTGCGGACGCGAGCTTTGGGTGCGCACAGCCCTGGGCTCCATCAGCAGTCGCCTGTGTGTCCGCATCCCAGTTCGCGCGGTCCCGCTCCTTCCAGAAAATTCCTTTCACACAAGACACCGGCGTGTTGAAGCCTGGTCCGCTTTCAGAAAGCTTCGCCACGTGGGTCCCGCAGCAGAGGGACGCTTGGAAGACATCCTCGCAGCCCCTTCCTGCGGCCGCGTCCCCGGCTGGGATGTTGGGGCCGAGCTGCCGTCCCTGCCCCCAGCCCAGGGGTCAGACCCCACCCCACTCGTGGCTGCTTCCTGACCTGACCCAACCTGCTGCGGCCGCGTCCCCAGGTCGTGCCCTGCCCCGCCCACCCCTCCACCGGGCACCTCATGCTGCACAGGGCCACCAGGGTGCCGGGTGGCCGCCGTGTCCCCGACAGACAGCCTGGGTCTCAGTCCTGCTGTCCTTGTGTCGTGCCAGCGGCTGCTGCGGGACAGAGACCTGCTGGCCGTTCCCCCTCGAGCTGCTCTTGCTGGAGGGAGATTCACTTGTTGTTACGCAAGTCCAGAAAACAGAGGTCCCTCTAGGCCTTCCCAGTGGACACGGATGCCACCCAGGAAATCAAGGTGTATGAAATCCGTGTGGGCTGATGCCGACACGGGAGGTGCTGGGGCTCAGAGGCCCCAGGAAAGGGTGGGCTTTCTGCCTCGGGGTCTGCTCAGACCTGCCGGTGAGACCTGGGGTCTCAAAGATCCTCCCCCCGGGGTGGTCTGGGTGCCCTTGAGGCGCGCAGCCCTGGCTTGCGGCCAGTCCTGTGAGGACGAGGAGGGCGCGCTCAGGGCAGAGTCCGTCTCTACGTGGCCGGGGGCTGGGGTCCCAGGAGGACGCCCCCCGCCCGCGGTGCTGCTCAGGCCCCGCCGGCCCTTCTCTGTTCTTCTCCACGAGCTGTCACCTCCCTGCCCAGGCGGCTCTGCAGCCTCACCCTTGTCCCTCCTTGCGTCCAGGTCCCAAGATGCACCGGGGGCTGCTTGTGACCGTGGCCTTGAGCCGTTGTCCGGAGACCCGTGTCTTCTCCTCCACTGGACGTGCTTCCAGGGGCAAAGCGGAGGCTGTTTTTCTGAGCCGCTGGGGGGCTGCCCAGCAGCTGGCGGGGGCGCTTGGTGGCTCTCGTCTGTACACGTACGCTCATAGTTCCTGTGTACGTGGCGTGTACATGTTAGGCTCCCTAAGGTCCAATGTCGTGCACGCACGTATCCTGTGTCACACGCACACGTGTAGGATAAGGTGTTTACCGTGTGTGGAGAGCGTCGTTCCATAAAAAGGCGCCTGGATGTCCTGATGGGGTTGCAGCTCCGGTCAGAGTCCCGGCCGCCCTTGTGTCCTCTCCGTAGCCTGGCCCAGTGTCCTGCGAACGTGCGTGAGCTGTGGCTTCCTCGCAGGCTAACTCCCCGGTGCCTCCTGCCCCTACCCCTGCTGGAAGGACTCTGCAGGCCATAAATATATGTCTCTGTGGTTGCTTCACCCAGATTCAACCAACTGTGGATTAAAATATGTATTGGCAAAAAAATTCTAGAAAGTTCCAAAGGTAAACTTGAATTTGCTGCATGCCGGCAACTTCTTATGTAGCATTTATGTTGCATTAGGTGCTACAAGTAACCTAGAGCTGATTTACAGCCTCCAAGAGGATGCTCATGGATTTCACCCAAATGTTTGTGGATTGTACCCAGATTTCACCTAATTTTATGCAAGGGCCTTGCACGTTTATGGATGTGAGTGTTTGACGGGGTCCTGGAACAAAACTCCAAGGGTCCCAAGGAGTGACAACCCTAGTTATGGGGCCTCCTCCTCAACCAAAGTGTTTTCTTGAGCCGGTGCCACCCTGGCAGCTCTCTGCGGTGACCCCCGTGTGACCCTGGGCGTGCTGGACGTGGGTTTCCTGCTCTGAGCCCCCTTTCCCTTGACAAGTGCCCGGCGGTGTGGTGTGTCCCGGCCCAGCCCCAGGCCGCTCTCCATCTGTGAATCCCTGAACAGCCTCAGCCGGTGCTGGCCCTTCGGGGGGCCGGCCGGCTGGGCAGATCCCTCCAGCACCCCCGCCCCGCACAACCCTGTGGTGACGTGCTCCTGGGGGCTTCTCCGTGAGGGTCTTGGACCAGACCTTCCACATTCCCCAAGGTTGTCCCTAGAGGTGCGCCGTGAAAATGAAGGAATGAAAGGGGCAGTTGCTGAGTCCGCAGTGGGATGCTAGGGTTGTGGCGCGCGCGGGCGGGCTGTGCATTTACAGAGGAGGAAACACTGGTGTTTATATTCCGGGGGCCCCAGAGCCACGCGCCGCGGTGGAGCTGGTCAGAGACTGGCCATGTGATGCTGCCTGGGTCTTGCGCTTGGTTCCCCGGAACTGGGGGTCTCTCCTTGTGCTAACACCGTTGTCACCGCGTTTGGAGTCCTGTGGGCTCGCCCGGAGGAGGTGTGGGGGGACTGCAGAGGGGCTGGGGGCAAGGGGGGTGCTCTGAAGGGGAGCTGGGTTAAACCGCTCCGGGCTGCTCACAGCTTCTCTGTGCACCGAGCTTGTCGTCTAGTGACCTGTGCCCACCGACTTCAAGGCCATTGCTTGGCTGAGGCCCCCGCCCAGCTAGTGGGCGGCGGGTCGGGATGGCTTCTCCTCGGCACCGTCGTTGGAACACCGGCTCTGTGACGTGTGGCCTTTATCAGGACGGCTGCGTCACCACGAGGAGAGCCCACCTGTTGGTTGTGAGGCCTCTGAGGCTGCAGCGAGCGGGGCAGCAGAGGTGAGGAAGGGCCTGGTGTGGGGGACCCGTCGACGGGCCGCCCCCTTCCCCCGCGTTGACCTTTGGTGCATTCGCCCTGACAGCGAGACTCACTCACAGTCAAGCAAAGTGCAAGGGCCTCAGACAACACAGTGTTCTTTATTGCTTAAAATGTAAAAAACACTATGGCCGCATCCATGACATATGGAAGTTTCTGGGCCAGGGATCGAATCCAAGCCACGGCTGCAGCGACGTTGGATCCGTAACCCGCTGAGCTGGGCCAGGGACTGAACTTGTGCCTCTGCAGAGACCTGAGCCACTGCGGTCAGATTCTCAACCCACTGCACCACAGCGGGAACTCCAGAGTATCCTTTCTTACAGGAAGCTGATGTTTTGTCTCTAAAGGTGGAGAACGTCTGTCCTCACAGCAGGACCACAAGGAGGCCACATTCCTGAGAAGCTCGTGGGACCGGTCAGCACCCGGGAGGGGGCACAACGCGGATGCCCACCGGCTGGCAGGAGCAGCCCCGCTTTTCAGCAGGTTTGCGACACCCGCTCTTCAGACCCAGGGTGCCGCTCCGTCTACAACGCTCTCTCACCTTATGTACCACCGAGAAGTTGCCCAGGGAACAGACCTGACGCTTCAAACACTTTGTGCAGAAGGAAACCTGGCCTTTAGGCTTAAATACTGGTTCTGGGCCCTTGACTTGGCTTTCTCAGTGCAGACCTGACCTTCTTCAGGAGTGCTGCTGGGTGCAGTGGGCTGGCCTCCATCTTCTTTGGGATTGGTTGGTTCTTTTGGGCCGGAGACTGTGTCTCAGTCTCCAGGGAAACAGAATCATCAGGGTTATCTGTGTCTGCGTGTCCAGCATCTGCATCTAGAAAGACATTTATCCTCCGGAAGTGGCTCCTGCTGTGATGCAACTGGAACGCACAGCCTACGGGGCAGTTCCTGGGCTGGAAGTGGGGAGAGCTGGTGTGGACTTCAGGTCTGAGGACCAACTGCTTTACCTTGCTGAGAGAGGGTTCTGCAGGGGAATTTTTTGAGATCTTGCATGTCCAAGAATCTCTTTATTCTCCTCTTACACTTTACCGTCGGTTTGGGTGTACAGAGTTCAGTCAGAAGTAATTTTTCTCTGAACGGATTAGGCCATCTGGCTGTTTGTCCCTCTCAGCGATAGAACATTCTCGAATCACATGAGGGGCGACTTCTCCCCATCTCTGAGGGCTGGACTGGAGCAAATACAACTTAAAGGGGAAGGGGGAGTCTTTTCTTCAAATGGTGCTGAAACACCTGGACACCCCCCATGCATAGAGTGAACCCAGGCGTAAACTTGAACCAGTCACAAAATTAACTCATTGACCTAAATATGAAACTTCTAGAAAATAACAGAACATAAAGGTGATCTTGGTTTTAGCAATGATTTTTAGATGCAACACTGAAAGCACACTTCTTGGAAAAGGAAAAACTCATTAAACTTAATTAAAATGAAAAATGCTTGTGAAAGACATTGTCAGAAGAATGAAAAGACAGGCCAGAGATGGGGAGAAACACATATTCACAAAACACGCACTTCATAAAGGACTTGTATCCAAAATGTGCAGAGAGCTTAAAATTCAACAATAAGGAAAAAAAAAAACAATTAAAAAATGAGCAAAAGATCTGAACAGACCTCTCATCAAAGAAGACTTACAGACAAAAAAAAGTTGAAAAGATGCTCCACCTCACGTGTCATTAGAGATTCCAAATTAAAACAACAACGAGAAGCCGCTACACATTTTTAGGATGGTGGAAATCTGGAAACAAAGAACAAAAACCCTGACAACCCCAAATGCTGGTGAGGGTGGGGAACAGCAGGAACCCTCATCCATTGCTGGTGGGAATGCGAAATGGTACAGCCACTTTGAAGGACAGTTTGGCAGTTTCTTAAAAATCTAAACATAATCTTACTATAAAACCCAGCAGTTGTACTCCCAGATACTTATCCAACTGAGCTAAAAACTTACATCCACCCAAAAACCTGCACACAGGTGTTCTTAGTTGGTAAATATTTATAGATGTTTTATTCATCATTACCCAAACCTGGAAGCAACCCAGATGTAACTTTGGCAGGTGATGGATTAATAAAGTCTGGTGCATCTCAACAATGGAATAGCATTTAGCAATAAAACAAGAGAGCTATCTGTTTCTGATGAATTGATCATTTCATCATTGTATAACATCCTTCTTTGTCCCTGTGGCCTCCCCCGCCCCAAGTCTATTTTGTATAAACGTACCCATCCTGGCTTTCTTTGCCATTTCTGTGGAATATTTTTTTCCATCCCTTCACTTTCAGTCTATGGTATCCTTAAATCTAAAGCGAGTGTCTTCTCTTACACAGTGAAGTGAGTCAGAAAGAGAAAAACACCATATGATATCACTCATATGTGGACGCTAAATTAGGGCACAAATGACCTATCTACAAGACAGAAACAGGTGATGGACGTGGAGGACAGACTTGTGTTTGCCAAGGGTGGAGGGAGAGGTGTGCTGGCAGGGAGTTTGGTGTTGGTAGGTGCAGACTGCTACGTTTAGAACAGGCGGGTGTTGGCGCCCTGATGTACAGCACAGGGAACTGTATCCAGTCTCTTGGGTAAGAACCTGATGGGAAATGAAAAAAAAAAAAAGTGTGTGAGTCACTTTGCTGTACAGCAGAAATGGAAGGAACATTGTAAATCAACTATACTTTAAAAACATTAAAAAATAAAGTGAGTCTCGTGTGGACAGCACATAGTTGGGTCTTGTTCAACCACTGTCTGTCTTTTGATTGGAGAATTTAATTCACTTACATTTAAAGTAATTACTGGAGAAGGAGAAAAAACGGTGGCAAAGGAGTAAGAGGTGAGGCTCACCTGCTCCCACAGATACATTGAAAATCCATCTGTATGTGGAAACATTCACACAGAAAATTTCCTGAATGCTGATTAAAGACCCCAGGATTTCTTCAAGAAAAACTTCAAGAAACTGCATAGGAAAAAAGAAAGAAGAAAAGGAGAGAAAGTGAGAAGCAAAGTGGGGTGGGATCTGTACCTCTAGGAGGGAGCTGGAAAGAGGAAAAACTCCTGACCCTGGGAAGCTTCCCACACCAGTGAAGAGACTAGCTGAAGAGGAGATCTGGAGTACTGGAGGAGAGCCAAGCAATTGGCACAGAGCAGGTGAAATGGGAACAGTTCTCTACAAACTGTCGGTCTCACCCTTCACTTCCTACCCATAGACTGATGCAATCAGAGGCCGGGAACCGAATCTCTGTCTTCAGAGATCAGACTCAGAGAGAGAGCTGGGGCTGGCTATGTGGGGAAAAACTAGGATGGGCAGTGAAGAGACAACGTGAAGAGACTAGGGTCTGGAGTGACCACATTTGATGTCAGGTTGCAAGATGCCAACTTGCTACGGAATCTACTGCTGAGCAGAGGTTGCTTAGCAACAGTTGGGGAGCAGCCCACTGCCCTTAAGGCTACAGAGAAAGTGGTGCAAGTGGAGGGAACCCTTGGAGCACGTGGAGTGAACTTGGGAATAACACAGGCCCCATGACCCCAGTCAGCAGCCAGGTGTCACTGAAAGGAACACTGAACCTATTGCTGAAACAGCACAAACAATCCTGGGAATCAGAAGGGGACTCCTAAGTGGGCAGAAAGCTGCCATTTGTCTAGGAGGTGGAAGGTGAAAGTGGAAAGAGTGTGGACTGTGCAGGAGCCTACACGGGACCCCCTCGGTGGGCAGAGAGCCTCAATTTACCTAGGAGATGGAGAAAATTATTTCTGAAACAGTGCAAATGCTCCTTGGGAATAGCACAACCTCTGTGATCCCAGCCAACACTCAAGCAGGGGACCATGGAAGCAGCGTACATTGCACAGCTAGCCAGAGGAGTTGAGAGGGTCCTGCTGGTGCAAGTTTTACTTTGCAGGGGCTACAGGGAGCCCTTTGCCATCAGCTTGGTAGGGTGAGGGACCACCAGAGCAGTGCAGGGCCTACAGCAACAGAGAGAGCCTTTTGGCAACAGATATGGAGCAGTCCATGTACCCTTGGGATGACAGAGAATGATCCTTGGACGGCCGAAAAAGGGAGCGACTAGAGAAAGGCCCCTGCCCCTGCGGCTGCAGAGAGCGGCGCTGAGAGACTCCCTGACAAAGGGAGGGACTTCGGAAGCGGCTGCTGACCTTGCCAGTTGTAGGAAATCATCCTGACATCCTAGAAGTAAGAGGGGACACAGGAGCCAGTGCTGCCACCCCCCCACCACAAAAGTAATCCTGTGAACTGTGACCCACTGCCAACTCATGGACCCCATTCCTAGCAGCCACCTGGCTCCAGGGGTGGTGGTGCGATACCCCAGCTCCCATTACAGGCTCTGGGTATATGTAAGATGCTACCACCCCTGAGAACTCTAAGACTCAGCACTAGCTCCTGCATCAACACACCTGCAGTCAAGGGACAATAAACATAGAAAGTTAGACATTATTAAATGACAAAGAAATAGCTATTGGATGAAGGAATAAGACAAAAATCACACAAAACAACTAAATTAAGAGGAGACAGGTAATCTACCTGAAAGAGAATTCAGAGTGATGATAGTAAAGATGGTCCAAGACCTTGGAAAAAAATGGAGGCCCAGACAGGGAAGTTACAAGAAATGTTTAACAAAGAGCCAGAAGACCAAAAGAACAAGCAAACTAAGATGGATAGCAGAGTATCTGAGATGTTTAACAAAGAGCTAGAGGACCTAGAGAACAAGCAGACTAGAGACGGAGCACAGTATCTGAGATGGAAACTACACTAGAAGAAATCAACAGTAGGATCGTGGAGGCAGAAGAATGAATAAGTGATGTGGAAGACAGAGTGGTGGAAAACACTGCCACAGGGAAAAAAATAATGAAAAGAACTGAGGAGAATCTAAGAGATCTCTGAGACAACATTAAGTACACCGACACTTGTATAATAGCGGCCCCAGAAGGGGAGGCGAAAAGGCCGGAGAAAACATTCGAACAGATTGTAGCTGAAAACTTCCCTAATACAGGAAAGGAAACACTCATTCAAGCTGAAGAATCACAGAGAGTCCCACACAGGATAAGCCCAAGGAGAAACACAGCAAGGCACATATTAATGAAACTGACAAAAATTAAATACAAAGAAAACATTAAAAACCACAAGGGCAAAGCAACAAATAACATACAAGGGAGTCACCATAAGGCTAACAGCTGATCTTTCAGCAGAGACTCTGAAGCTAGAAGGAGGCGGAAAGATATATTTAAGGTGATGAGGGGAGGAATCTAGAAGCATGAATGCTATACTCAGCTCATTCAGATTTGATGGAGAGATAAAAAGCTTTTCAGACGAACAAAAGCTAAGAGAATCCAGTGCCTCCAAACAAGTCCTATAACTACTAAAGGAATTTCTCTAGGCAGAAAAAAAAGTACACAATTAGAAACAAGAAAATTTCAAATGATAAAACTCACTGGTAAACACAAAGATAATATAAAGGTAGAAAATCATTCATTGACCAATATGACATCAAAAATAGTAAACATGAGAAGAGAAGACAAATGCAAGGTATTGAAAATGCATTTGAAAATAAGAGAACTGCAATCCTCCGAATTCTGTACAGTATAGTTCGTTGCTTCCAAATCTAATGGGAACCACAAACCAAAGAAGTGTAATGGACATGCACATTAAAAAAAGAAAGGAAGAAAGATCAAGCCAAAAACAACACTAAAGTTTGTTAACAAATCATAAGAGAAGACAACAAAAGAGGAAGGGAAGAAAAAAAGAGCCAAAGTAACAATCCAAAACAATTAACAAAATGGCAATAAATGCATACTTATCCGTAATTACACTGAATATAAATGGATTAAATGCTCCAACCAAAAGACACAGACTGGCTGAATGGATATGAAACAAGACTCATATATATGTTGTTTTAAAGAGACCCACTTCAGTCCCAAGGACACATTAGGACAGACTGAAAGCGAGGAAATGGAAGAAAATGTTACATATAAATGGAAATAAAAGGAAAGCGGGAGTAGCGATACTCATATCAACCAAAACCGATTTTAAAACAAAGTCACAAGAGACAAAGAAGGACACTATGTAACGACCAAAGGAGCTATCCAGGAAGAAGATATAGCAACTGTAAATACATATGCACCTAACACTGAAGCACCTCAGTGTATGAGGCAACTGCCGACCGCCACAAAAGGAAAAATCAACAGCAACACAGTAATAGTGGGGAACTTTAACACTCCATAAGCTTCAACGGATAGATCATCTAGACAGAAAATCGACAAGGAAATGCAAGTGTTAAATGACACCATAGGCCAGATAGATTTAACTGATATTTATAGAACATTCCATCCCAAAGCAGCAGAATATACATTCTTCTCAAGTGCACACAGAACGTTCTCCACGATAGATCACATCTTGGGCTACAGATCAAGCCTTGGCATATTAAAAAAAGTGGGAATAATTTCAAGAATTTTCTCCGATCACAATGCCAGGAGACTAGAAATCAACTACAAGGACAAAACAGCAAAAGACACAGACTTCTGGAAACTAAACAACATGTCACTGAACAACCAACGGATCACTGAAGAAATAAAAGAGGAAATCAAAGGGTACTCAGAGACAAATGACAAAGAAGATACAACAATCCAAAATCTATGGGGCACAGCAAAAGCAGTTCTGAGATGGAAGTTTATAGCAATATAATCTTATCCCAGGACACAAGGAACAAATAAACAACCTAACCCACACCTAAAGCAACTAGAAAAGAAAGAACAGACAAAGCCCCAGATTAGCGGGGGAAGAATCATCCAAACCAGAGCAGAAATAAGTGAAATAAAGACCAGGAAACAACAGAGAATATCAATGACAACAAAAGTTGATTCTTTCAAAAAGTCAACAAATTTGATAACCCTTTAGCCGGAATCATGAAGAAAGAAAGGGAGAAGCTTCAAATCAATAAAATTATAACTGACACCACAGAAATACAAAGGATCATAAGATACGACCATAAGCAATTATATGCCAATAAAATGGACAACCTAGAAGGAATGGACAGATATTTACAAAGGTACAACCTGCAAACACTGAACCAGGAAGAAATTTCACAAATGGCGAGAATGAAAATGTGGTATAAACCCAAAGTCCAGGACCTGCTGGCTGCACAGACGAATTACATGAAACATTCAGAGAAGAGGTAACATCTACTCTGAAACTCTTCCAAAAAATAGCAGAGGCAGGACGCTCGCTCATTCTATGAGGCCACCATCTCCCTGATACCAAAGCCAGACAAAGACACCACAAAAAAAGAAAACCCCAGGCCAGTGTCCCTGATGAACATATGCTTTGAATTGTTCGGTACATTCTAAATTTTGGTTTCATTAATTTTTTTCAGGAGTTTTACTTTGCTCTTGTGATTTAGACCAGTTCTCCTGTCTTCTCATTTTGCTTACCTTTCGCTCTGCTCTATGAAATACGAAATGGTTACTTATCCTGACCTTGAAGGGGTGTCCTCGTGTGGGCGTGTGGCTATGCGGCCGCGTGTGTCCAGTGCCTGTGGCAGGAGAACTGGATCCAGGCGGGCAGGATTGTGCCTTTCTCCACAGCGGGCTGGCAGCTGTCACGTTTTTGGCAGGTGGGGCTGGAGGCAGAGTGGCCAGAGCCAGCTGTGATCCAGGGCTTCTCTGCTCAGCGGTCATCAGCTTCCTGTTACAGGAAGGGTCAAATGCCAAGCTGCTAGAGCAGAACCCCTGAGTGTCCAGTCTGCTCGGACCCCGCTGCCTCTGAGCGTGTGCCCCCCCCCCCCCGGCAATGGCACCTCCGCCTCGGGGACAGCAGTGCTGGGGCAAAAGTGGGTGCCTGTGTGGGCCAGGGTGTGCGCCGGAACAGTGACGGCACCCAGACCGCCACCTCCAAAAGCGCCAGCGGTGGCTGCCTGGGCCCCGATCCAGGCCAGTGCTCGCCGGAGCCGGCTCCTTCCCGCAGCTCCGCGCGCTCCTTGGCGACGGCAGCTCGCGTCCCGGCGGGGAGCGCGCGGGCCGAGGCAGGCGCCCGGGGCAGAGCTTGGGCTTCCTCGGTCTTCTTCCTCGGCGCGGCTTTGCGAGTGAGGAGGCGAGCGTGCTTTTCACGAGCGGATCTGCGGTTTCTCACAGCTCTCCTGCGAGTCCCGCCGCTCTTCGGGTCGGCCCGGGGCGCCCGGCCTGGGTCCCGCGGACGGCGCTCCGAGCCAGACGTGCCCCTGCTGCGCCGTGTGCCCTCCTGAGGTCTGGCTCCGGCCTGCTGGCGCCTCCGCCTTTCCCACTGGGCCCCGCGCGGACCCGTCTTCACAGCCGTGGCTGCCCGGGGGCTTCGTGCCCGGCTGCAGCTCGTCTTCGGGGCTCCGGCTCCGGCTCCCACTCCCCCGCGTGGGTGGCGTAGCGGCGACTCGCCGTGTGTCGCGTGCAAGCTGCAGGACGCCCGGGACTGAGTGCCGCTCACTGAAAGGCGAAGTGAGCATCACCCAGACACTCTGAAGGCGACATGCTGCACCCCGTCTCCCCATCTGGGAGCGGGCTAGGCGTGTTTTAAGTTGAATGTGGGGTAATTTCAATGTAGCATGCGAAAGATAATGTTTCTATTTTAAAAATGTGGAAGCCAAATGTGGTCCAAAGTGGTCAGCAAGGAGTGGGTGGGGTGCTTCTGGTCCGTGGCGCTTTAGCCCAGCTCTAACCGGATTCCTTGGAATTCCCTCCCGGTGTGTCCCCAGAGCAGGGCTGGTCGGGAGGGGGCTCCCAGGCCGGGGAGAGCCAACGGGGAGCAGTTTGCCTCCGTCTGGGAGGCAGGGGCAGCGCCCGGGGCTGCCGAGGCCCGCGCGGTCTCCACCGCCGGCTCGCACTGCTGGTCTGGAGAAGCCGCTCCTCCAGGTCCCAGCCTTCCCTCAGGTCGGCCGGTCCGGGCGGGCGGGTCTGCCCTTCCCCCGAGGGTCACCAGTTTCTTCCACAGGTGAGAGAGACACGGGCTCCAGATTTTCCTGAAGGGTTTCAGTTTGACTTTTCTATTTTCTTTCTTAGGCCACGCCTGTGGCATAAGGAGCTCTCTCTCAGGCCAGGGGTCGAGCTGGAACCATAGCCGCAAGCCTCCGCCACAGCCGCAGCAATGCTGCATGCAAGCCGCATCTGCGATCTGGGCTGCAACTTGTGGCGGTGCTTAGCCCAGTGAGTGAGGCCGGGGACTGGACCTCACGGACACTGTGTCGGGGTCCTCACCAGCGGTGTCACAGCGGACACTCCCAGTTTTCTTTGCGAGTTACTTTTCTCCTGCTTAAAAAATTTTAAATAAAATTGTGGTCAAGTACAACAAAATTTACCTTCTTAAATCTTTTAGTGTCCAGTGCAGTGATGTTAAACGCATTCACAGTGTGCAGCCATTGCCACCGTCCGTCTCCACAACGCTTTTAATCCTGTAACACTGACACTCCATAGCAAATAAATGACACCCTCCCTGCCTAGTGACTGCGATTCTGCTTTCTCTTTCTGTGAATTAGATGACTCTAAGTACTCATATAAGTGCAATCACACATATTTATCTTTTTGTGACTGGCTTGTTTCATTTAGCGTCATGTGCCCGAGCCTCGCTCGTGTTGTAACGCACGTCAGAAGCTCCCTCCTTTTTAAGGAGGACAGTATTCCGTTGTATGTACGCACCTCATTCTGCTCACCTCTTCATTCGCCGAGTGACGCTCAAACTGGTTCCACGTCTGAGCCGTCGCGAGCAGCACTGCCGTGAAGACGAGCGACCACGTTTGTCTCCAAGAGCTTTTATGGCCCAAGGAGCCTGTCAGCACCCTGTGGCGGCCTGCGGGGGAGAGCCTGGAGGGACGGACACGTGCGCGTGCGTGTGGCGCTCACTGCGCCGCACGCCTCAGACTGACACAGCGTTCTAAGTCAGCTATACTGCAATAAACATTTAAAAAATATCCTGTTTTAAGTTCTTTTGGGTTTACACTCAGAAGTGAAATTGCCAGCAAGTATGATAGTCCTTTAAATTTGGGGGGAAAATTCAAAACGCCTTTCCACGGTGACTATGCCGTTTTACATTCTAACAGTTCACAGCTGTTCCAGTTTCTCCATATTCTTGCCAACATTTGTTGTTTTCTGTTTTTTTTTTCTTTTTTAAAATCGTAGCTATTCTAATGTGTGCAAGACGGTATTTCATTGTTTGGATGTGCTTACTGGTCGTTTGTATATTTTCTTTGGAGAAATGTTAATTCAAGTTCTTTGCCCTTTGCTTTCATCAGGTTGGCTGTTTTCTCACCGTTGAATTTTTTGTCTTTTTTTTAGGGCCCCTCCCAAGGCATATGGAGGTTTCCGGCCTAGGGGTCAAGTCGGAGCTGTAGCCCCCGGCCTACACCACAGCCAGAGCCACAGCCACACCAGATCCGAGCTGCACCTGTGACCTACACCACAGCTCAAGGCAATACCGGATCCTTAACCCACTTAGCGAGGCCAGGGATGGAACCTGCAATCTCATGGTTCCTAGTCGGATTCTTTTCTGCTGAGCCACGACGGGAACTCCATCAATCTCCTTTTTCAACTTGCCACTGTCTTTAGAAGATTTTAAAATATGTCTTCCATATTTTCTAGTATTTCTCAGCAGGAGCGCTGGCCCGGTTCACCTGTGTGCCTTTAACAGAAGCAGGCATCTGAGGTCTTTACAAGAATGACGTTTTCTGTTTGCTACTGGATTTCTGTGTGTTGATATTATAGATAAGTATCTGTTATTTTTAGTATTTATTATTTTTATATATTCTTCTGGATATTTTTCTATTTAGAAAGTTACCACGCTTTAACATAGCTTTGGTCTCGTTGAATGCACTGAGACTTCTAGTATGATGTTGCTTCCAACAGCCTCCCTTTAAGAAAAAAAAATTTAAAGGCTTTTGGTAGATAAATTTTGTCAGGTCAAAGAATTCCGTTGCCTCTTAGTTTACCAAAAGTTTTACATCATAACTTTTAAATCGCTAGACAGTGAAAGTGGCTTGTCCTGTTGGGGGCCTCACGCCATGAGCTGAAGGCTGTGAGAGGAAAAAGATGGAGGTCCCCGAGGGAAGGGACTTCTGCCTGCGTTTGCCCTCAGACTGCAGCAGCAGCTCTCCCCTGGGTCTCTGGGCGCTGGCCGGCCCTACAGACCTTGGGCTCTTCAAGCCTTCGCAGTCACAGGGCGCAGTCCCCGAAAATCTCTCTCCTCCTCCGTCTCCTCATCGACACACACGTGGGCATTCGTCTGTCCGTCTGCCTCAGACATCCAGCCTCTGAAGAAGCCTGACTGACACTGACTCTGTTACGCGTTCCGGCCGCTCTCTCACACCCTGTTGAACTTTGTTTCTTGTGATTTATCCTAATAGATTGAAACATTTTCTTTCCGTAGGCAAATCTATCAAAGCCATTTCTAAAGTTCCAGGCCTTGGTGTCACACTCTGTCACTCTGAGAAAGCTCCGTTTCCCACCCTTTCCTCTGGTCTGATTTGGGATTTGCCTCAGAGCTGGTCCCGAGCCTGCCCTGGGCCTGACAGTGACGGCGGGCCCCCCCCCCCTTCGCTCTTGCAGTCTCCCAGCTCCTCTGAGGCCTCGCTCCAGCTGCTCCCTCCAGAACGAGCTCGGCAGACACAGGTCTGGCTCTGGGCTGGGCGTGGACGCAGGCCCTCGGCTGAGAGCAGGGTCCCAGCCAGGCTGGGGGAGGCCTCAGCCCGCCAGCCCTGGGGGGTGGGCCCGGCTCGGACCCTGGCCCCGCCACACCGAGGGAGGGGTGCTGGGCCCCCTGCAGGTGGCTGGGCGAGCTTGTCCAGCCTTGATTTAGGTTTGGGGGGCGGACGGGTCCTGTCTGTTATCACAGCTGGAAACAGATGTTTCTGCCGGAGAGGAGGGCCTCCAGGCGGGCGGTTTGCGGCGACCCGGGCAAGCTGCAGAGCGTGCAGGTCAACGGCACGCAGCCCGCTTGTCCCAGGGTGAGTGGGGGCCCGGCCGCGGTGCCGGGAAGGCCACCGGCACAGCCCTGTGAGCGGAAACGCAGAGCTGGGCCTCAGGGCGTCTCGAGCCGCCGGCAGGCGCCAGCTGACGGTTATCTCAGACAAAAGGGGAAGTCTGCTGCGGGGCTGCGGGTTTTTCTGCTGAACAGCTGGGCGGAGTCGGGCTGTCCTGCTGGCGGGCGCCAGGGCTGCGGGCTGGTGGCCGGCAAGTGTCAGGAGGGTGTGCGGGGTGTTTGAGGACCACAGGGAGCTTCAGCGCCCTTTGAGGGCATTTCCTGAAAATGCTCCCTGGGCGGAAAGAAGCTCGAGCACAGGTGCCCTGGGCCAGCGCAGCCCAGCCCGCTCAGGGGACTGTGGCTGTGGGCTTCGGTGCCCAGCACCCCTCCCGGCCTCCAGGGCCTGCGGGTGGGGCTCGAGGGGCAAACCCTAGGACGGCGGCTGGGAGGTGCCGTGACCGCGCAGGTGCCCCTATGGAGATTCTGCGCTCGGGCCGCGCGCAGTGCCCCCCACGGAGGCCCCGAGGCCCCTCGCCTTCCGCCCCTTCCTTCCTGCGCACGTCCCTTAGCTGGTGTGGAGGCAGGGCCGCCCTGCTGTCCAGACTGGAGACAGGCCGACCCGAGGGGGACCCCACAGCTAGAGACAGACGTGAAAAGCGGGGACCGGGTGTGGACAGCCACGAGCAGGCTGGTGTAGCCGGCTGGGGGCTCCAGGCCCCTGGGTTAGGCATGAAACTTTTGGTTTCATTCGTGGCGTCACAAGAAGTCATCACTGGGTTTCAGCCTGAGCTCGGGGACGGGTGCAGCTGTCAGAGACCTGGCTGCCGGGGGCTGGGGAGCGGGCGCACCCGACTTGGAGCCGGCCTGGAGGCGGTCGCCCCCCGAGGCGGGGCGGAGGGCGGGGGTCGCTCGCGCAGGGACCGCGCCGGGCTCGCGCCCTGTGACACGCTCTGTGCCCGAGGCGCCCGGTCTCGGTTCCTCGGCGAATGTCCCCTGGTGCCTGTGGGCGGGGCTGCTCAGGGAGCGCCGGGGAAGCGCGTGCTCTTGGACCTCGCCTCCTGGGCGAGGAGGCGGAAGCGACCAGCGGCATCGCAGAGGGCCGGTGGAGCGCAGCCCCGCCAGGCGGAGGGGCTGCCCTTCTCAGTCGGGCTGTGGGGTGGGCTCTGTGCAAAGCCCTGAAGGGGACAGCGGAGGAGGCCCGGCCCTGAGGAGGGGGCGGTGGAGGGGCGGGGGGCCGGGGCCGCGAGGGTCCGGGACCTGTGTGCGGGTTGCTGATGAAATGTGAGGCCCTTTCGGCCGCAGGAGAGCTGAGGCCTCTCTGGGACTCGAGACACGGGCGCCCTGCCTGCGGGGCCGCGAGGCTGCGGAGGGCAGGGGTGGGAGGCCCCGAGGGTGCCGTCGAGGACCGACCGGGACGCGGGCCTGCCAGCGCGGGGACGGGTGGGCCCCTGGGCGGACTCCGCACAGCACCGCAGGAACGATGGCACCCGGGCCGCTGCCGAGGGGCCGGCCCAGACGGGCGCTCGGCGTTTGGGCTTCTGCGGCTGCTGCGGCCGACAACGGCAAACGTCCGTCCTCGCGGGGTCTGGAGGCTGGGTGGGGCTCGGCAGGCGCGGGCAGCGCCCCTCCGCCAGGCTCTGCCGGAGCTGCCCCTTTTGCTCGTGGCCATACCCTCCACCTTTAAAGCCGGCAGCGTGGCATCCTGCCTCCGTGTCAAGCTGCCCTGCCCCTCCTGTGAGGACTGTGTGACGACACTGGGCCTGCCAAGGAGCCGGGACCCCTGGCGTCTCGGACCCCAGGCTCCGTGTCCGCACAGCCTCCACTCCTAGGCCGCAGGGATCAGGGCCGATGCTTCGGCCGGTTGTTCAGTTGAGGGTGCGCTGAGCTTGCCCTCAGTGCCAGCACTGGAATAAGGCCGTGTCTGGGGACGAGAGGGGACTGGACGCCATGGACAGATGCTACTGGGCCTCAGGCCGGGCGGGGCAGTGTGAGTGGGGCCGAGGGCACCCAAGCGCCTGGCGGCCAGGAGCAGCGAGGGGCGTGAGGCCACAGCGCCCCACACGTGAGCTGGCGGAGAGGGGACGACTTCGGCGCTGACCGCCTCGCTGCTTCCTGGGACCCTGGGGAGAGGGCAGCGAGGGTCGGCCCCAGGCTGGCGGCCTGGCAGGTGTGCACCATGCTGGCCTTCCCGCTAGTTCCTTGCGGGGAGAAAGACCACTGCTGATGGGGGCCACGTCCAGACCCTGGCCTGCTGCAGGGACTCTGGGCGACGGCAGGGGCGGAAAGTGGCCGGGCACTGACCGGGGCCCTTGAGGCAGCACCTGGTCCCCTCGGCCGGCTCTGCACGAGGCAGGAGCGGAAGTGCCAGAGGGTCCAGGGGCTGCCAGAGCGGTGCAGACCGGGAGGGTGGTGCCAGACACACGGGGCTCCGTGTGCCCAGCTCCCGGCACTTACTGCGTGTGTGGTGCCTGTGTGCGTGTGTCCATGTGTACGTGCCCCTGCATCTGCATGTCTTTTCACGCACACGGGCCTGGCTATGAGGAGTGCATGCGTGTGTGCCTGGGCTGGGGAGCAGGGCCTCAGCCTGTGCCCTGCGGGAGCTCCTGGCTGTGGGAGTCCCGCTGCGTACCTGGTCCCCGCGGCCCCACCCTCTCTCGGATGCTTGCTCTCCGCCTCCTGGGTCTGACCCGGGAGGAGCCAAGTGGCTGGGACACAGAAACAGGAGGCAGATGACATGAGCCAAAGCTGTTTATGGGGCCGGACCGTGGGCGGGAAGGCGGGGGCTGCGGCTGGGAGTGCTGTCCTCTGCAGGGCGGGGCTGGGCTCCCTGCCGACCGGGGTCGGGGTAGGGGCGGAGACGGGGCCCCCCTGTCCTCTGGCAGTGACGGACGGCACAGAGGATAAGCGTCCCTCTCTGTGGCACAGGCGTCTTCTCACCAGGGTCACTTCACCTGTGGCGAGAGCCCTAGGGTGAGGAAGGGCCAGGCGGGCAGGGCGGGCAGAGGAGGGCGCGGGGAGCAGGGCTCCAGGTCTGGCCCCGCTGAGTCGGGGTCCCACCCGAGGGGGTCAAAGGGCCAGCTCTGCTCTGGGGGACTGTGGGTGGACAGAGGGCTGAGGGCTGGGGTCACTGTCAGCTCGCATGTCCCTCCCGGCCCTCGTCAGAGTCCCTGGGCACGGAGACGCCGGCTGCCCAGCCAGCCCAGGCCCCACCCACCTTGAGGAAGGTGACGAAGCCACTGTAGAGCAGAGTGACGAGGAAGAGGGCTGTGAAGGTGGGCCACAGGCGGCCCGCGTCCTCCAGGTCCGAGTAGTCGTCGCCGCTCTCGTCCTGGCTCCCCGGGGTCAAGGTGGCCAGACCTGGGGAGAAACCAGTGCCGGTCAGAAGGTCGGCCCCACGCCCGCGCTGGCAGCCGCCAGGGGCTCGGCCCGGGGGCGGCCCTGCCGTCCCCGACGGCATGTGCTAACGGCCGTCTCCCTGCCAGGCCGTGCTGGGCCCGATGGGCCTTGGCACACAGAGGGCCAGCTGGACCAGAACCAAACGCGCTCACATGTAAGTCTCAAGTCAGGGTGACGTGGCGTCAGGGAGCGGTGCCCCCGACGCTGGGGTGGACGCACGGGGACCAAGTAGCTGCTGGGTGAGGGCAGAAAGACGGGACAGTGCCAGCCAGGCGGAAAGCGGGGCGGCATCATGAGTGCCTGTGTCTGCAGGGTCAGGCCGGGTCCAGGTCCCACGGGTGACTTTCCCTAAGAACAAGGGCTTTCAGCAAAGTGCGCCAAAGTGTCGTTACTGGGAGTGCCCTGGTGGTCCAGCGGCCAGGACTCAGAGCTGTCGTCCCCGTGGCCAAGGAAGAAAACCAGAGTCATTTCCGCCAGAGCTTGGAGCTGGGGGCCCAGGCAGGCAGGGCGCTGCTGTCCAGGCCCCGGTCCCGTCAGTTCCGCAGGGCGCCCGCGGGCGGAGGCGGGACCTGCGGTCCTGCGACCTGTCGCTCATTCCGCGAGCGTTTGAGAAGGGTCTGCTTTGTGCTGGGCCAGAGCTGCCTGAAGTGGGTCTGCTGGTGGCGCCGGCCAGAAACGCCTGGGCACAGGGCCTGGCCATGGGTATGGACACCGTGCGCTCTGGAAACTCTGTACAGCTGTCTGTTAATAAAAACCAGCACACTTTGTTCTGCCTCGTTTTTCTCGTAATTGGTCCCCGTTGTAATCCACCAGGGCAGAGGCCCACGGTCGACTGGAAAAACTTAAAACGGCCGCTGTCTTTTGCAACAGAGAACTTGAAGGGGTCTGTTTTGGACACGTGGAATGGCGTGGGGGCGGTCTGGGGTCGGCGAGACGTCTGACCCCGGTGAGAGGTCCCCGCGGACGTGTGCCACCCAGGGAAAGGCCGCCCCCGCTGCGGGTCAGGGCTGTTCTCTCGGGCACGCGGAGGGTTCGTGTGAGTGACGCACAGACGCTGGCCGGGCGGGGGGCGGTTTTGGGCTGGGAGAAGCGGTGGTGAGCAGAGCTGCCGGGCAGGGAGGGCATGGCCACTGGCCGCCCACCCCAGCGGAGGCCGCGGGCTGTCCGTCAGGCACAGACCAAGACACCTGGGACAAGATCTGGAAGCTTTTCTTAGGGACAAAGAAGCCAGAAAAAGAGTTTAAGCTGGGGAGCATTGGTAACGTGAACAGACTGTTTTTAATTCCAACATCAGGGGCACCTGTGGGTCTAATTCTATTCGCTGTTTTTTATTTTGATGACAGGTGCACGTCTCAGAAGCACTGGCCACTGTGTGGGACAGAGAGCAGGAAGGGCCTTCCCAGGGAGCAGGCGCACGCTGTCCTCTGCTGGCCGGGCCGGGGTGGGGGCTCGCCCTTTTCGCCAGGACTGAGTCGGGCTGGGGGCAGGACCCTCGGTTCCAGCTCTCAGTGCTTGGGTGGGGCTTTGGGCTCTAAGCCTCGGGCAAGGCCGCAGACCGCTTGCTGGCATTCGGCTCGGCTCCCAGCCACAGCTCGGTCGGCAGGGGTCCTGGGGCTGGGGCGTCAGCGGGCGAAGGGGTTTTCTGGGGCTCGTCTGCATCCCCCTGCCCAGGGCAGCCCAAGCAGAGGCTGCATCCGGCTGGCTCCCTCGGGCCCCATCCTCTCGTGGGTGCCAGGGCCCTGTCCACCGGTGTCTGGGACGAGGCCAAACTACCAGCCCAGGAATTTGGGTCGGCTGCGCTTCTACGAGGCCTTAGCGCTTCAGTGGCCTCATGTGAACAGGACTTTTGCAGTTTTCTTGGTGCAGGCCTGTCATTACCGCACAAGTGGCTGTCCCAGTGCCGTTTACACCCTAAGGGGAAGCAGGCCCTGACGGACTGGGGCGGGCGCCCCGGCAGCGAGACCCCAGGCAGCGGGGGGCAGGGGTCTGGTCAGCGAAGAGAAGCTGGAGGATTCAGCGTGCTTGGGGCTGGGGTTGCCTGGCTGCGAGGGTGGCGGAAGGGCTCGGAGCCCTGGTCTCGGTCTGTGTGGCCCTCTTGGGGGTGGGCGTAGGGGCTGAGGCGCGCTGGGGCCAGGGGGCAGGACCAGCAAGGGGCCCGCGCGGGGCCACCTCCCAGCTGTTGCTTTACAGCGACAGTGACCTCGGGGGCTATGCTCGGACTGTGGACCACTCAGGCCGGGCCTGGGCCAGCACACTGCGAGTCTTACCTCCTTTGGGCAGGGGGACGGGGGGGGGGTGGCCCTGGATGTAGGGTGGGGGGAACGCGGGAGTCCTTTGGGGGAAGCAGCAGTGCCCCGCTCGCCCGGCAGAGGGAGAGGCCGCCTCAGGCACAGAGCGGGTCTGCCGCCCTCCACCTTCTGGGGAGGGTCTGGGCGGCGACACCCCAGCTGCGTCCCTGAACGCGCCCTGGCTCAGATGTCCTTCCCCACGCCCTGCGGACGCACTGCCTCTGCTGCCCGCCCCGTCCCCGGAGTGCGGGCCTGGCGGGTGGACGTGGCTCTGGGCCTGTGGGAGGTGAGGGTCTGGAGGGTGCCGGGCCAGGCTCCCCTGGGACACGAGCCCATGGGGAGCCGGGGTGGGGTCTGTGCCTGGGTGGCCGGTCTGCTGCGTGTGGAGCTCCTGGCCCTTGAGGAGCCCTCAGGGGCCTCTGCCATCTGCCCGGGGGTGGGGGTGGGGGATGGCCGGGTCTGGAGGGCGCCTCAGTAGCCGAGGGACACGAGCCTTGGCAGGTGGCCCAGCACAGATGGCATCCGGAAGTGGGCTGTGGGCTGGGGGTCCCAGCTCCAGGTGGGCAGCCAGGGCCCGGGCTGGAACTCAGGGCAGGCAGGTGGGCTTGGGTGCTGCCCACCAGGACGCCACCGCTGCCAGGCTCCCCTGTGAGGCGTCGGGGCCGCGTGGTTGCTGGACGTCTGCTGAGCGCTGGCAAGTGCCACGGCGAGGGTCGGGCCGCCCGCAAGGCCCCCGACCCGAGAACCTGAGCTCCCTGCCCTCCACCCCGCCGTGCCGACCCGGGCCCCGCAGAGCCTCTGCCTCTGCCTGGCTTCCGCTGGGTGGCCTGGACCCCCTGCCCCAGCTAGCACTGCCCTGTGCGTCTGCCGACTGCCTGACCCAGTATGTCCACCGCTGTCCCCTCCGGGCTGGGGCGGGCAGCGGGGAGCGGGTCTGGGCGCTGCTCTCTGGTCAGGTGGCCATGGAGGCCCGGCTGGACGCCTCGGGAGGGTGAGCCTGGGCCACTCGAGTCCCTCCTCTGCCGGATATCTGTTCCACTGACCCTGTCAGCAGCGTGGGGTCAGGGCCTGCTGTGGGCACGTCCGGGTCTGACTCCCCTGGGAGCCAGCGCCAGCCCCCACCTCGGGCATATGTGGCCTCCGAGGTGCTGCCTGTGCTCCCGGGAGGACAGTGGGGGCCTTGGGGGCGGGGAGGCTCGGACGGCCCCGGGGGGCCACTGTCGGGCCGTCACCCTCGCCCCCACCGCCTGGAGGTGGGGATGGGATCGGGCGGTGCCCAGAGTCCCCAGCGCAGGGTCCCTGCCCTCCGGTCCCAGAGCAGGCTGGGTGGGGCCGTGCCGACAAGGGGTGCAGTGCCTTGGAGCAGCCCCAGTCCCACCACCCGGCTCTTCTGGGCCCCCCCGCCCCGTGGCCCCTCAGCCCTGTGTCTGTGCACAGCACGGACTGGAGCCCTCAGGCCCGGGGTTTCTCACCAGTGTCCAGACTCCGGCTGGCGTTGAGCAGCGTCCGGGAGGCCTCGTGCCCGACCACGCAGGTGTAGGTGGCGCGCTGACGGCCCCGGGTGGCCGGGACGCGCAGGACACTCCAGGTGCGGAACGTGGCGTTCCCAGGCTGGGCCGCGGGTGGCACAGTGGCGAACCAAGAAGGGGCCACCTCTT
Source organism: Catagonus wagneri (assembly GCA_004024745.2). Classification (NCBI taxonomy): domain Eukaryota; kingdom Metazoa; phylum Chordata; class Mammalia; order Artiodactyla; family Tayassuidae; genus Catagonus; species Catagonus wagneri. The sequence goes on along the minus strand of PVHT020000068.1, from coordinate 2,867 downwards.
GCTGGCCCTCCAGCCAGCCGAGGAGGATGTCCGGGGGCCAGAAGCTGGACACCTCGCACAGGAGCCAGGAGGCGGCCTTGGTGGGAGCGAGCGGGCCGGGTGCTGTCAGGACGCGCACGGCCAGGTTGCCGGGTGCCGAGGCAGCTGTGGGGAGAAGCTGGGTCAGGCTCGGGGGCCAGAGGTGTCGGCAAGCTGGGCGGCGGGGGCACAGTGGGTCCAACCCCCTGGGTCCCCTTGTGAAAGGAGGCGGCCAGAGGAGCTGCGGGGTTGGCTGGGGTGTGGGGAGCACGGCGCCCGCGGCCTCCCTGCCTCCCCACCTGGGGGGCTGAGCTCACCGCGCTCTCTCCGAGCCTCTGTGGTCACCGGGGACTGCAGGCTGGGGCCGCTCAGCTTGCAGGTGACGGGGGTCCCCGCGGCCCACGAGGACCTGGGCAGGGTGAGGCGGCTGCTCAGGCTCCAGGAGCCGTTGGCATGTTCCGTGGGCCCCTCGTCCACGTGCTTCCCTCGGGGCTCCTCGGCCACGGCCCAGGACAGGCGGGCCTCCCGCAGGTCCTGCCCCACAGCCAAGCAGACGAACGTAGCCTCGCCCTGGAGCCACAGGCCCTGCGGAGGAGCGGGGAGCAGGCGGACGCTGGCAGGGAGGCTGCGGTTCTGACACGCTGCAGGGAGAGGCAAGGGCGGTGAGGGTGGCATGGGGGCCCCGGGGCTGGCCAGTAGCTCCTGGGTGTTTTCAGTCCCCACCCGGCCCCAGGCCTGCCCAGTCCCCAGAGCCCACCCAGCCTTCTTTGCTTCCTGAAGGGCCGTGAACAGGGGGCCTCCTGTCGCCGGGCTGGGGTCTTGCTCCCAGGCCAGCTCTCTCTGGTGCTCCCTGGAAGCTCTCTGCCCTCCTCCCCCAACTCGGTGCCCCCGGGGACTGACCTCTGCAGGGGTCCTTTGGACTTTCCTGGGTCCGGGCTTCTGGCTGCCTGTGGCCAGTGGACGGCCCTGAGCGGAACGGGGTGGGTCAGGTCCCCGCCCGGCTCCACAGACGGTTGAGGCTGTGCCCCCCAGACCTCCCAACAGCCCGGGGCGGCAGCTTGGCCCTCGCGGCCTCTCAGGGGTCCCGGCGTGTGCCTCCTGCCTCCAGTGGGACGCCGGCTGCCCGCTTGCTGGTTCTGAGCACCTGTGCCCAGGGCCTCCATGCAAGAACTCACCTCTACAGTTTGGCCACTAAGCTACAGGACCATGAAACATCAAGGCCCAGGGGTCACCCACTTTTTCTGGAAGGGGCCAGGCAGTAAATCCTTTGGCTTCTGCAGCCACACAGGGTTTCCGTCTGCTCCTCCCCGTCTCCCTGTCCATGCCTCTAGAACTGCAGAGGCCGTGCCGGTGAGGGCAGGCTCTGGGCTGCCTCCGGCCTGCGGGCTGTCCTGGCACTGGGGCCCTCCCAGGGGGCCTGGCTCGCCGCCTCAGAACACCTCGGGCCCCCTGGGAGGTCGTCTTGGACAGGAGGACGCCCCGCCTCTGAGCGGGAGGGCCCGCCTGTCTCCTTGGAGCTCCGCCCCTGCCCCTTCCCCCAGGGGCTCTGGCTGCGGGTCTCAACACGCTAGGCCCGCTCGCTCGCTCGCTCGCTCGCTCGCTCGGGAGAACCTGGGACTGCATGCCTGCCCCGGGCCACCTTCTCTTCCGGAGGGCTGGCTTCTCTCCTGACTGCTCCGTGTCCTGTGTGTTTGACCAGTCGGCCCTGAGCTCAGGGCCTGAGGTGTTTGGACACGCACAGCGGGTGCAGATTCGGGCCTGGGGTGTGAGCACCTCGACCAGCAAGCTGGGGAGTGGGCGCTCAGGGAGATGCCACTGCAGGTCAGGCTGCCGTCCCTTCCTGCGGGTGTCGCCAGCATCCAGAGGGCTGGTGCTAGGCGCCACGCTCCATCCGACCGGCTGCCTCTGTGACTGTGGCTCGCTGCCTTCGCAGAGCAGGACTCAGCGGGAGGTGTGAGCCTGGCCTCGGCCAGACCCCGGCTCTCAGAGCCCGGACCAGGGGGAGGTGCCGGTGTGGGCGGCTTTCGCCGGGGCCCTGCCTGGCGGGTCCCTGGTCCAGCCGACCCCGCTCCTTGGCACCTCTCTCTGGAGGGGTCGCGGAGCTCGGGGCACACTCCGGGCTGCCTCGGCACTGGGGGTCCGCGTGGGGCCCCATGGCGAGCTCACGGCTCAGCCAGGCTGCCGGGCCGGCTGAGTCCGGCGCTGGCCGGTGGAGTCCCCTTCATTGTGCCCCTGGCGGCAGACCTGGGCAGGCGGTCCATTCACGAGCGGCTCGTGGCCACAGAGGGGACTGACGTGGCATCTGCCAGTGCCCAGCGCAGGCCTGGTGCACAGTAAGTGCCCTGAGTGTAATGGCCCCTCTTCCTGACTCAGCACGTGCCCGGAAGACTCATAGGAGAAGTCATGGAGGACTGCCTGTAAGAAGCAGCCGAGGGATAGGCGGGCAGGTGGGGTTCACAGGGGTGGGGGCTGCTAACCTGCGTTCCTCGGGGTGTTGAGGGTTGTGACGGAAACCTCCGATGAGGTTGGCCGAGGGGACACTGCAGGGGTTGACATATCCTTAAATGCTGCGATCTTCTTAGATGCTGAAATCAGAGGCACAGGAGCAGGTGAGGGGCGGGCTGTCCACTGACGGGGGAGGTGCTGCGGGTGAACTGGGAGGGTGGGGGTGTCTGCGGCAAGCAGGATGGTGCCCTGGGGACCCACCCGGCCCCGCGCCGCCGCAGCCGCAGGGGGAGCCCAGCTCACCTGGCACAGGGACGTTCACAGACTTGGTGCCACTAGGGTGCTGGACCTTGCACACCAGGAAGGCTTCTGGCTCCTGGGGGACACTCGCAGGCGGCAGGAGC
>PVHT020000067.1:2292286-2420345 GCA_004024745.2 Catagonus wagneri | reverse complement strand
CACACACACACACACACACACACACACACACACAGCCATAGACACACAGCTACACACACACAGCCACAAACTCACACAGACACACACACAGCCACGCCAACACAGCAACATACATGCACACTCAGAGACCCACACGCATAACTCCCCCCCGCAACACAAGCGAAGGCCGGCACGAGGCTGGAGGGCCCCACGCCACAGCGCATGGGCATGGGCTTTGTGCAAAGGCAGCCACAGAAGCCCGGCTCTCGCTGCCCACGGCCCCTCCCAGCCGGCCCGGGTTGGGGTGTCGCCTCCCTGCTTGGCCCCCTCCACCGGGGAGAGCCTGGCCCTGAGCTGCAAAGGCAGCTCCAGGTCCTGCCAGCCGACTGTTGACCTGGGCCCAGCGGACGGGGGCTCCGCCCTGGCCGACCCAGGCAGGGACCAGCCCGGGGCCTGACTCAGAGCAGCGCCTGAGGCGCGGAGCCCGCGGGAGCTCGGTCCTCCGGGCCGGCGCCCCCGCCAGGGCCTCCTGTCCCTCCTGCTTCCCGGCAGGCCCAGACCTAGCCCTCTGTGAGGACAGAGCCCTGAGGGGACATGCGCAGGGGTCCCCGTGTCCTGGCGGGGAGGGGGCGTGCCGGCTTAGCCGTGGCCGCCGCCGGCAGGGCCCGGGCAGGGGGCCTGGCCTCTGCAGAGCCCCGCTTCCACGTGTGGCCCACTCCCCACGCAGGGCCGGCACCCCCGCCTGGACGCGAGCAGGGCAGGGCCGGGAGCTGGACTCCCGCTGAAGACCAGCGCCCACAGCCCCGCCATGGGCGGGGCACCACTCGACGCACCACATGAGCGGCCCTCTCACGGTCACACGGCTGGTGAGCGAAGGGGCCAGGACCTCGCCCAGCCGGTCTGTCGGAGCCCAGAGGCTTAAGCACTGCTGAATCACACGCCTGAGCAGAGTGACGTCATTGCAGTCTCACCGAAACCTAGGAAACAGGCCCGGTCATCTCAGATTCACCCGGAAGATGGGGTCCTGGAGAGGCTCGGGGGGCTGACGGCTGCAGGCTGGAGGCTGGGACCCGGTCAGCCCGCCTGGGGGTTTCCCATTTCTGGGAGCGGACTTGCCTGCTCAGGGCCCCACCTGCCACTTTGCAGAAGGGACGCGGCCTGGGATCAAGCGCCTAAGGCACCTCGGAGTTTGCCTGTCCCCACGGAGGGGACAGCATTCAGATAAGATGCAAATGGACCCCATGGGCAAAGGGGGGGAAGTTTTCTTCCAACAGCGGGACGGGGCTCTGAGGTATCGTCTGCCCCGAACTGCAAAGCGACACTCAGCAGTCGGGTGAGCGGCTGGAGAGGCGCCTGGTGCCCCCGCAACGGCCAGGGCAGCGTGTCACCTGTTCCCACCCTGCCCGCCCCCCTCGCCCTGACCTCCACAGGGCGGGGGCCGAGGCTGCCTTGCAGCAGGATGGTCCGGGCAGGGCCAGGCTCTGAGGAGGGAACCTGTTAACCATTAGCCCCGATGGCCCCCCGCAAAGCAACTCAGACTCCCCGCGGGCTCCGGGCTGGCCGGTTGCCGTTCCAGGTGGGTGACGAAGCTGCCGAAGCCTGGGACAGGCCGCTTGGCCCCGTGTGGGCGCAGCCACCTGCCCTGGCCCCGCAGGGCTCTCTTCTCTAAGTCTGGGGCTTGCCCGTGGCCTTCACCTGAGGGGAGGGCGGGGCCTTCACTCCCCGGTCACACCCGAGGCTGGCCCACAGGCTGGGCCACAGCAGAGCAGCCGAGCCCCACCAGCCAGTGGCTCAGGCACTCGGGGTTGCGGCCGGCAACCGGCATCTGGAGGCTCAGAGAGGGACAGTGCCTAGCTCAAGGTCACAGGCCTAGCCAGGGTCTGAAACTGTGGACTCCTGGTCTGCAGAGAAAGGACGCGAGCAGAATTTGGGTCTTCTGGCTGGAGGCAGCGGCCCGGGGGCCTGAGCAGGGGGCCCACCTGTGGCCCCAACATGGCACCCGCCTGGCTCCACTGGTCGGCACAGGGCGGGCTCGGGAGAGATGAATGGCCTCACCCAGGGGCAGCGTGTGCGTTGCGTGTGCATGTGTGTGCACGTGTGTGTGCGTGCATATGCACGTGTGTGCGTGTGTGCTCGTGGTCGTCCCAGAAGGGCTGAGCCTGGGGAGCTCCTGTGTGACTGAGACAGCATACGGGGCGGGGGCTGCCTGTCTGTGAGGGTGACAGTAGAGTTTTCCAGATGCCGTTCCCCTGCTCGGGTCTCTGAGGAAAGCAGCGCCACTGGGGTGACATTTCCAGAAAGCACATGTATTCAGTGAAAAGGCTTCTCTTTGTTCCTGCCTTCCTTTTATTATTTCAGTGTCAAAATACCCCGGACTTGAGGGGCGGGGCGTGGTCAGGAGGCGGTAATTGTTTTTGTTGTTGTTGTTTCGATTTTTGGCTGCCCTGCGGCACACGGAGTTCCCAGGGCCAGGGATCAGATCCCAGACACGACTGTGATCTATGCTGCAGATGTGGCAACACCGGATCCTCACCCCACCGAGCTGGGCCATCCCGGGGACCCAGAGATGCCGCAGCGGGAGCTCCTAATTGTTGATTTTTTTTCCCCCTCACATTCTGACTTCAAAAAACACAATGGTGGTAGCACCGTTTGTGTATTTGTACCTTTAACAACGTTATTAGTTTGTGAAAACCCAAAGCCCTGGGGAACCACTGCCTTGCATTCTTTAGGGTTTGGGTCTTATCGCCTCCCAGTGGGAAAGGAACTGTGACTTCCAGCCCCGCTGGCCTGGAGCCGGGATGTCCGCGCTCCGCTCTGGCTGCCTCCGTGCTGTGTAGACGGGGGCGGGGGGGGGGGGGTCCGGAGCCGCCGTCTTCCGGGGGAGGAAGGAGAGAGGTGGTTTCCTCCTGCCCCGGCTGGGGAGTCTCGAAAATTCCTGTCCTTTCCAGGGGACTCCTGGTGTCACAAGCCCTGTCTTCGTGGGCTCTCCCCAGAGGAAGTGACCGGCACAGGCTCACAGTTTTTAACGCACCTCGTAAAGAACTATATGAAGAAGAGTCCTGCACGAACCACTGTTTTTTTCTTTTTTTTTAGGGCCACACCCGTGGCATATGGAGTTTTCCCAGGCTAGGGGTCAAATCAGGAGCTGTAGTCACCAGCCCACGCCACAGCCACAGCAAAGCCAGATCCGAGCCGCGTCTGGGACCTACCGCACAGCTCACGGCAACACTGGATCCTGAACTCACTGAGTGAGGCCGGGGATCGAACCTGCGTCTTCATGGATGCTAATCAGATTTGTTTCCACTGAGCCATGATGGGAACTCCCAACCACTGATTTTAAGAACTAGGACATGACAGGTCAATATCTTGGTAATAACCTGCAGTGGAAAATAAACTGGAAATAAAGAAATACTCTATTTACAAGTACTTGACTGTATATTTATTTTATAATAATTTATTTTATAATAATTTAAAATAATTACAACTATTCATATAATGTAAATTATTTATAATAATTTGCATATGCATATGTGTATACACACACATACACACAGTTCTATGTATGAGCTACATACTCAGTTCTATATATGAACTGAATCACTCTGGGGCACACCTGAAACCTACACAATATTGTAAATCACCTACACTTCAGTTTACAACAAAAGAAGCCCCCGCACGCCCCCCTCCACAAAGGAGGTCACCTACAGTCTGGCGGGTTTGTTCCCCGGTTCTCTGCATGACGTTAGCATGTGTTCACGGCTCCTGAAACAACGCCTTGCTTGCTTTTGCAGCTTTTGGTCGCCCTGGCGCAAAGGCACGCCTTCTGCTTTCAAGTGCGTTAGAGGCGAAGGTTGAGACGTCCGTCCGTTGAGAAAGCACGAAATAAGGAAATAGCCCCACCGACTCTCCTCTTCTCCCTGGCTACACCTCTGGGTGGTGTCTGGGTTCGGCAGCCCCACCCCGTGCTGCTCGGGGCTCCCTGCGCTCCCTGCGGGCACGGCGCCCGCCCAGCCCTGGCCGGCTGAGCACGCCCACTCTCACAGCGGCTCAGGGCGGCCCAGATCCCGCACAATGATGGTCCCGCAGGCCGAGAGCCCCCCCCCACCGTGGCACTGGGTGGGTCTTGGGCTGGCTGGCAATGCCCTTTCTTCCCAAAGCGAGTCAGTGAGATTCTCCAGACCCACGCCGCTCGCCGCCAGGGAGACTGGGCTGAACATGACGCCCCTTCCCTCCTCCAGATGCCACGCACAGCACCCCTGCCCTCGGGAGGCCCCCCCCCGCCACACCTGCTGGCATCTGCTGGACAGCTCCCCCCGTGCCACTCTGGTTCCCATAGCTTGCTTTGGGATTCCACTCTACCGAACTCCTGGGTTTTTGACCTTGGCGTCTTCTTTTGCCTGATTGCTTCCTACTCAGTGTCTCTGTCTACCAAGGCAAGGGGCTTGGCCCTGTCCTTCTAGAGCTGGGGCCAGGGAGCCTGCCGGCCGCCTCTCGGGGGGACACAGCACACCCCAAGAACTGCCAGGCCCCAGGTGTCAGCTGAGGCTCAGGCCCCTCCGTCTGAGGTGACCTCCTCCTCCCCGGGCCCCTCAAGGTAGAGTGGAAGTCACTCCGCTGTCCCCTCCTGCAGCGGGCAGTCAGCTCGGTGACCACTGGCCCTCAGAGCTCCAGCCGTCACCCGCCCGGCTCCTGGCTGCCGTGTGCTCGAGCCCCTGCTTTCTTTTACGGACTTAAAGGGAGCCCCTCAGTGGTCACCCCCCTCCAGCCCGACCGACCGACCATCTCCAGGGCTGTTTCTCAAAGACTCGGGGGGCCTTCCCGCTCACAGGCCATTAACCCACTCATTTGCAACTTCCACATATTCTTCAGGGTCAAGGCCAACTCCCAAGCTCAGGGCGGGACGAGGCCCCCTTTCCCGGCGGCTGTGGAAGGTTCGAGTCGCTTTGGGGGCTCGTCCTCACAGAACCCCCTTCCACGCTCGCCCGGGTCTCTGCTCGTGCTGCGTTCTGTAGCCAAAGACCCAGCCACCTTCTCCAGCAACTGAACTCAGCTCCAAGCCCAACACAGGTGCTTGTCCCTCTTGAAGGCTTCCCCAGTCCCTCCGTTACTGTTAATCCCAGCTGATGATGACACAACTTGCGTTGTTGTCACAGTCTGCCTTGGCTGCGGCTTGGGTGTGTGTGTGCGGTTAGGAGTGTGCGCATACGCATTCTCACACACGCGTGTGTGCGCGTTCACCTGATTAGGAGCACTCGTGTACGTGCGCCGGCACGTGTGCGTCTCCACGGCCAGGGTGGGGACGTCTCGGGGTCAGGAACCAAGTCCTCAGCCTCTCTGAGTCACTGAAAGCCAACGCCGAGGGTCGTGGGGTGAATTAGTTTCCCCGCAAAGAGACGGTTGCTCCCTAACCCCGGGTCCCTGTGAATGGGACTTTGCTGGGGAGTCGGGTCTTTGTAGATGGGGTCAAGTTAAATGAGGTGGCACAGGACCGGGGGCCCTAAGGCAAGGCTGAGCTCTTTCCAGGAGAGGGAACTTTGGACACGGGCACAGAGATGCAGGGAGCGGTCCCCAGGACAAAAGGCAGACGCTGGGGCAGCACGGCGGCAGGCCAGAGGATGCCAGGACCGCTGGCCCCCACCAGCAGCTACAAGGAAAGGTCCTACTCCGAGGCTCTGAGGGGAGCCTGGCTCTGCCGACAGACTTCTAGCCTCCAGAACTGTGAGAAAATAAATATCTGTTGTTTTAAGTCACCTAGCTCGTGACACTTTGTTACCGCAGCCCCAGGAAACCACGGGCCTGGCACCTGGAAAGTGCCCAATAAATGCACAAGGCCTGCCCTTGAACTTTGGGGCCCTAACGCTGCGTGCTTGCCCTCACTTCTGGATCGCCTGCATGTCAGCCTTCCCTGTCTTTGGGGTTACATCCACGGAAAGGCGTCTGGAGGCTGGGGTTTTAGAGGCACTCCCGACTGTCCACTGGCCTCATGAAGTGTCCCTAGAGGGGCCAGGCTTCAAAGGTCTAGGCCGGCTCCCTTCCGAGATGAGACGTCACCACGGACAACCACGGGAAGAGCACTGTCATGGTCCCCGGTGACAGCTGTCCCTGGGAAGTGCCCAGAAGCCCGGCATCCAGGGACATGCATTATTGCCACCGTCTTTTTCTCTTTCCCCAGAGGAGGCAAGGCCTCAGAGCCTGCCTTGGCCTCTGCAGGGCCCTTGTCAGCTGTCACACCGCCCACCCCACGGTCGCCAACACTCAATATCAGCCTCATTTGATCCCCACAACCTGGCAGGAAGCTGGACAGAGTCTCATTATTTTCACTACATAGACAAAGGTCATTTGCCCCAAGTCACATGGCTCACACATGGCTGAGCTCAAAGCGTGGTCTCCAGGCCCCCAGTCCAGCTTGCATTCCTTAAACCTCACTCCTCACCTCCTATGGCCAAGAAGGAGGGCTCCCTGGAAGAGGTGGCATTTGGGGAAGGAGTCTAGGGGGGTGTGTGTGTGTGCGAGCGCGTGCTCCTGGCTTCTACTCAGCAGCCAGCTTGCCCTTCACTGGGAGATCTCAGAGCTGGAGAAAAACCACCAGCCCTGGGTCGCTGCCACAGGGAGGCCAGGCTGGCCAGCAAGGCCCAGCAGGAGGCTGGCAGACCGACTTCCCGCCCCCAGCTTCTGGGGCTGCATCTCATTCCTCTGGGACAGGGAGCAGCGCTGCTGACCTTGCAGTTCTGACGCATCGGGAAGATAAGATTCTCCCCGCTCAGCGGCTGACCCTGCCTGGTCCCCGAGAGGGCAGCTCCCGGACAGGAAGCACAGGCACCACCGGCCGGATGGGGGCTTCAGGGGAACCAAGGGGTATCCCTGATGCGGCCTCAGTTGCTCCAAAACTCCAGGGCGAGCTCTCTGCTCGCTGCTCCGTTCCAGAAAAAGCCGCGCCTCCTCTGCCGCCCCGTCCACACTCGGGCCCCTCCAGCCCAAAGTCCAGGCCAGCGAGCGAGGAGCGTGTCTTGGCGTTTTCAGAGCCGCGGGCACTCCGGTGTCTGCAGGACTGAGCCGGGGCTCCGGGCACTCCAGCGTTTGCAGGACTGAGCTTTCGGAGGGGCGGGCTGTGCCGGCAGTTTTGCACGCATTGGAGAGGAAGCGCGCCCCGCTTTCTCCCGGGGCCTGGGGGCGCTGGGCCGGGGTCCCACCTGCCCGCCCGCTTCCCGCCCGGCCTTCCCGGGGCCAAGCCCTTTTGCTGGCGGAGAGCGGGCCTGACCCAGGGCCCGCCCCCGCTGCTCCAGGCAGTGGCACCTGCGGGAGGGGGCGGCCGGGCGGGCTGGTCCGACTGGTTCCGAGCAGGAAGTCCCCGCCCCCGCCCCGCGCGGCCCGGGCGCCCGTGCGTCCGTCGGTCGGTCCATCGGTGCGGCGGCCGGTCCTGGGAGCGCGGCCGGGGCGGCTCCGTCTGCGACGCCCCCACCCACAGGCCAATCCCGGGCGGCCGGCGGCGCGCGGCTGCGCGGGGCGCGGCCGGTGGGATAAGAAGCCAGGTGAGCCTACCTGCTCCGCGGCGGCGGCGGCGGCGGGCGGGGCGCGCACGGGGCGGCGCCGAGCGGAGGCGGCATGTCCGGCAGCAGGAAGAGCTTGGCCGCGCTGTCCAGGTGAGCCCTCGGCCCCTCCCGGCCCCCCGGGGGCTGGGAGGCTGGCCTCTCCCCGGGGGCGACAGAGTGGGGGCCCAACTGGGGACCCCCCAGGGGTGCTGGCTCCCCCATGGCTTCCTGCCTCCCCTTGGGGACTGAGGCACCAGCAGGGTGCCGGAGAGCCGGTTTAGGGGATTCCAGGCATTCTGGGGTTGTGGTCCAGCCTGAGAACGCTGCTCACCTCCGTTTCTCTGTGGAGATGTGAGTGGCCCCCTTGGCCAGGAGGAGGGGGCGCAGTGCTGGGCATCGCGGCCTTGGAGGGTCAGCAGGACAGGGCTCGGTGAAAGAACCAGGGCCGAGCCCATCCCCTGCCAGGGATGAGGCTCAGGATCTGAGCTGGCTCTCTTGTGGTGGTGTCTGGGCTGGCTGACCTCAGGAGAGTGGCTAGCCTCTGGGCTTCAGCCCTTGTGAGCTGGTCTTTCAAAAGGTCTGGGCACTGGGTGTCTAATCCCTGCGTAGTGGACTCCCGTCAGGGTCAGAGAAAGGGGGTGTCTGACCCCTCCTGCACCTCCTCCTAGAGGGGCCCCCACAGCATCATCGGGACCTTGGGTCCCCCCCACTCCTCCGGCCCCTCTGGCTCTCAGGAGACTGAGGCTCCCACAGTAGATGGATCCAGCTGGGTCCCCACTCCTTTGACCCCGAAGCCTCCCACCGGGTAGAAATTGCCTGGGCCTCTCAGGTGGGCGCTGTCTTGTAATCTTTGCTGAGGCCGGGCCGCCTCTGCCGCTGTGGACCAGCCCCTCGAAGGCCTCCCTGCCCCCTCCCTCCCCCAGGCCTCCAGATCTTCTCTAGGCTCTCACGCCTGGCCTCCCCACGGCAGCTCAGCTCGTTCTCCAGGCCGTGTTCCCTCTGGATCCTCAGAGCTCACTGCTCTGAAGCACAGTCACCTAGTCGCCGCCATGCCCAGGGCCCGTGGGGTCTGGAAAGGGGACAGGGCCACCCCAGGAAAGCAGGAGCCTTGGTGCTCTGGACTGGGGCCCGGCAGAGGCTGGACACACCCAGGGAGGGTCTGTGCTGAGGGTGGGGCTGGGGTCAAGGCCTTGGACTCGGCGTGTGGGTCAGTGTGCCAGGGTTGACGTGGGAGTGTCTGTGCTTCCAGGTGGGGCCGTCTGTCGGGGTGTGGGTGTGCGTGCACGCATGTGCGGGCCCGGTGTCGGCGAGCGTGTTCGTGGCCTAGGCAATGCGTGCACGTCCCAGTGGGTGGAAGGTTCTGACGCAGACCCCGGGCCTTGGAAGTCCGTTGAGGACCACTGTGCGGGGTGTTGGGTGAAAACCACAAAGCAGGCACAGTTGACTTGGGAGCCCACCGTCTGCTGGGGTGTTTGTGACTTTGTGTCTGAGACGTGCCTGGACGTGAGTAGGTGGTGTGTGCTGAGTGGCAGCCGGGCTGGTCTTAGCTCGTCCTCTGCCCCCATGGTCCCGGTCTCTGTGGCTGCAGGGGTGCGGCTGGGTGCCGCGGGGTGGCCGGGGCAGCGAGGCGGGAACCAGCCCTGCCGCAGAGCCCCGGCCTCCCTGCGGGCCCCAGCCCTGCCCGGCCCCGTGGGCAGACACAGCCGTCGCCAAGAGCCACCCGGAAGAGGCACCTGGAGCGGACCCTCCCTCTCCGATCCCGGGGAGCAAGCCTCGGCTGGCAGCGGGCAGGGCTGTGAATCACTGTCAGCCCCGCCTGGGAGGCTGTGAGGAGGGCGGTCCCAGACAGGGTCCGGGTGGGCAGCAGGGGGCCAGCCTGCAGTCCATCCTTGGCACCAAGTAGGAATTCAGGGCTCCAGCCCCGGGCTGGGGGCGGTGGTGAGCTGGCTGGCCCGGCGCCCTGCTCAGTGGCCTTGCCCTCTCCTCCCTGGGCTGGCTGGTGACGGGTGAGGCCAGGCGGGCCTGTCTGCGGGGGGTGAGGGTGGCTGTGAGCAGCCAGGGGTTAATCATTGCCCTGCTCTCCCGCCTCCCCAGCTGTTGGTTCTCCCTGGACCATCAGGGCTGAAAGGGACCTTGCCGACACCCACAGTGACCCCTCGTCGTGCGGAAGGCCCGTCCCCCTCAGGGGCTGCAGACTGGCCCAGGGTCAGGTGGCCATTCAGAACTGCGACTCCCAGCCCGGTGCCAGGCCCGAGCTGGATTTTCTCTCCTTCCGAGCTGGCAGATCAGCTCTTTGAGCCCCAGGGCTCCGCGGACGCTAGGGGGCGGCCTTCACACCTTTCCTGCTTTCAAGGGCGGCGGAGCCTTGGTCCCTGGGTAGCACTTGCAGTGCGTGGTTTAACTGGGGGAAGGAAGCTTCTCCGGGTGAGCCTGCCCTCAGCTGCTGCAGAAGGAAGGGCCTGCAGGAAGGAAGCCCCCTGGGAGGGGACGGAAGCAGCTCTCCTCCGCTCAGAGGGCCTTCCAGAACTCTTTAGAGCAGGAGGAGGTCCCTTCTCCTGAGGATGGAGCTGGTGAGGGCCGGGGGGCAGGGGGAGGCTGGCGGTCCCCCGCGTGGAGGCAGAGGAGGGGTGTGTGTCCCCAGAGGGGGGCCAGGACGTGGGGGGAAGGGTGGTGGAGAGGGAGGGGGTGGGGCTGCAGCATCACCTGCCGAGAGTGGCTGGGGATCCTGGGGGCCTGGGACCTGCAGGGTCCCCCCAGCCTGGCCCTGGGGCTCGAAAGGGTAACGTGTTGGCTGCTGGGTCTCCCCGAACCTTCCTCCTGGGCTGTGCCATGAGCTCAGGCCTGTGCTGGGCTTGTGGGGGGGGCCCCACACCTTCTGAGGCCTCCCTCAGACTCCTCCCTTCCTCTCTCTGTTCAGCTGCGGGCTCCGGAGAAGGGGGGGCCCCCAGAACTTCCGGCGTTTGGTCCCCTAGTTCAGGGCGCTCCAGAGGCCGACCTGGGCTGGGATCGTGGTTCCTTCTTTTCATCAGCTTCTATCTGGGGAGCATATTACCGCCCCCCCAGGCGAGCCTCAGGGTCCTCATCTGCAAGATGGGGAAAACGCCACCTTCCCCCCAGGCTTGTCGGGGCCTCTTGCCAAGGGTTTCGCGCCTGGCCTGGTCCTCAGCACGGGTGGGAGCCCTCGCTTCGCCCTTTGTTCCTTTATTCATTCGTTTACTGCTCGCGGTGTTCAGCAAATGCTGTGTGTTGAGCTCCTGGGTGTTAAGCACGTTTAGGCTTTTAATGGTCGTCTGTTCATTCCTGGGGCCTCGCCGCCTCCCTAGAAGCCCGACCCTCGCTCCTGCTCCTCCCCGTTTCCTCATCTTGAGCAGAATAGCTCTTCCTGGTGGAGATGACAGTTCTGTGGGGTGGGGGGTGACCACGTCACTTGGGGGAGCCGTGGGGTCTTGGCGCAGAGCTGGGGGACGCTCGAGGACCCCGGGGCCCCACCACCCGCGCCCGGGCCCCGAGACCCCTCAGGGCGAGGACCTGCCTGGGCGCGAGTCACTTCCAGGAGACCGGGCGCTGACAGATCCCACGCCCTGCAGGACATCGCAGGTCCCGGGAACAAAGCAGTGGCTCCCCTGAGGGCTGAGTGCCCGGTGTGGGAACGGGCTTGCTCAGGCCCAAGGAATCCCGGAGGCCCCGGCCCAGCCGGCTGCGGGTGTGTCTGGGGGCCTCTCTCCCGTGCAGGGCGCGCATAGAGGTGGCGTGGCGGGGGGGCATAGCGAGGGCCCCAGGGAATCTGGTTGAAATCTGTGGTCGAGGCCAAGGGCCCTGGACTGGAGCCCCTCCCCGGGGTGGGAGGGGACCTGAGCAAAGCAGGTGGCACTTGATGTCCCCCCCCAGAGCGTGGGAGGTGCCGCGAGGTTGCCTTCCACGGACGATGGGCAGATTGAGTCGTGGGGGCCTAGGGTCTGCTCTCGCTTGGCGCCCCAGCTGATTGAGGCACAGACCTGTGACTCCCCAGGGCCCTGCCCGCTGAGGGTGCACACGTGGGCATGCATGCGTTCCGGGGTGTGGGGCACCCCGTGCTGGCATCTTTTGTCTCCCTGCAGGGCAATTCCTTCGTCTTCTTTTCACATGTCTCATACCCTCTCCCTTCGGGTCCTCATTAGGAAGAAAACCTGACTTAAGGTCTGCATGTTCCTCATCTGTAAATTACATCCAGTTATAAAGGCAGAGTCTCTGAGTCCGCGTCACCCTCGGGCGCTGTCCCATCTTAGCGGCGCTTCCTCTTAAGTCTTCTCAGCACAGTTGCTGGTTGTCAGCAGTGCCCCTTTCTTGTCTGAGCCCATCCAGGAGCCTCTGTGCTCACCACTGCCTCCTGGTGGCCTTGCCCTTCCAGTGGTGTGGAAGGATGGGCTCCTCCTCCAGGTCAACCCCTCCTGGGCGTTCCTGCCTCCCTGGCCTGGCGGGGGTCCTGGGCCCCCCTCCCTCCCCTCTCCTCCTTCCCCTCCCACTGCGCCTGACCTCTCGGTTCCTTCCTGATTGCCCCCATCCCCCCAAGAGCAGCACTAGGAATCGCTCAAACCCCCAAATCTAATTTCCCTTGATTTTCCCCATTTCCTCGCCCCTCATCCCCATCCAGCCCGTCAGCAAACCCTGCTGGCTCTGTCTTCAAAATGTGTCCTGAATCCATCTGTCTGTCACCACCCCAGTTCATGTCACCTTAGCTTCCCACCTGGGAACCTGCGGGGGCCTCCTGACACCCCCACCCCCACCCCCTGTCCCCCAGTTCTTTATACTGCAGCTGAGAGATTTCAGTGCCATAACTCCTATCAGTGCAATAACCCGGGTGTGGCCCCAGGGGCTCCCCACGCACTGCAGTGCAACCCACATGCTTTCCCTGGTCCGAAGGCTTCTACTCTGCCTCCCCTCCCCCCAGCACCCCCTCCCCCAGCACATTCCCCACGTTTGTTCCTTGCTCCCTGTCCGATCCCGACACCCTGTGGGTGTCCTTCCTGCTGCGTGCCAGCAGCATCCGGGGGACCTACCTGCATGGAGACGGGCTCCAAAATGTGCATTAGTGAGGATCGGGCCAGGAGACGCAGTGCTGGACCCGGGGAAGAAGACCCGTATCAGGGCCCCGTGTGTGGCTCCTCCTCTCCTTTTAGGAAAGGAAACTGCGTGACTGCCAGGCGGAGGGCCAGCCAGGTGGTCTGGCCTGCAGAGATCTCCCTAGACGTGATTTGTGTGTGATTCAGTTCATGAAATTCGTGGCTTTTGTCCGCTCCTTACATTGAGGCTGGGTTGCGTGTGAGTCCCTGTGGGAGGGCCAGGGCCAGGCGGCAGGTTTGGCCCCTGAGGGGGTCAGGGGTGGGGGGCGGTGCAGGTGCTGTGTAGCCCCTGCTGTGACCCTGCTGTGATTCAGCAATGGGAGAAGGCGGCCTTTTCCAGACCCTTCGGGCTTGGCTCCCAGACAGCGCTGGGGCGGGGGGGTCCACAGGACGCCCAGGGAGGGTGCCTCCCACCCTTGTAGCCCAGAGCCTCTCCTGTGCTCCCACCCAACTAGCCCCCATGTCTGACCTCCCTCTTCATCGTGGCTTCTCCCAGCCCGTCTCATCACCCGTCCCAGGGTCCAGCCTGGGTTCAGCCTCTTTCAGGGCCTCCTGGCCTGCAGTGACCTTCCCTCCGTGTGCAGGGCCACCGCCGAGCTCCGGGGGGAGGTTCCTGGGGGTCGTGCTTCTCTTTCTGGCTGCATGGCAGGTGCCCCAGGTCGGAGCACGGCCTTGGCCTGTGAACCCACAGTTCCCAGTGTCGGGGGCCGGCCCAGCCCAGTCCTGGGCACATTTGCTCTTTGGTTGAGATGGTGGGCGGACGCGGGGAGATGGGGGTGGGTGGCAGGTGGATGGATGAGGACGGCTGGGTGTGGGCGGGCAAGTGGGGGTGACGGGGAGGGGTGTGTGTATGGGGGGTGGCTGGGTGGGTGGATGGCTGAAGGAAGCAGCTGGGGGGCTGGTGGGGGCTGTGAGTGCCCAGCCAGTCCTGTAGATGAAGCGGCGGGGCAGAACCCAAAGCAGGGCGTGCCCCTTGGTCCTGGATACGCGAGAGCTAGTCATCGAAGGTGAAGTTGTCTCAAGGAGCTCCTGGGAGTGTGGGGGGTGACACTGGACTCCCCTCCGGGTGTAACTGGTCTGATTTGGGAGCTGGGAAGTCCCATGGGGAAGTGAGGAACTGCCAGCGTTTCTGCAATGGTCCATTGAGTACCCTGACCTGAGAGGGGGGTTGTCAAGTTCACCTGCCTCCATCGTAGAACAGCGGCCCCCCTCCCACATCCCTGCCCCCCCCGCCCAGGGAGTGGGTCCCTCATCCCTGCCCCCCACCCCTAGGGAGAATGCCCCCCCATCCCATGTCCCTGCCCCTCCCCTCCGCTCCCGGAGTGGACCCCACATCCCATGCTGGGGTCCAGGGAGAAGTCCAGCCCAGTGTCTCCCCCAGCCCCAGTGTCTCCCCCAGCCCCAGCCGGGGACCTTGGCCACGTGGGAACCACTCTTGCTTGTCATCGCCGCGGGGGGCGGGGCTCTGCTGCGCTGCACTGACCGCCCCCTGCCCCACCCCCGCCAGCCTGACCAGGCAATGGACCCTGGAGGACGAGGAGGAGCAGGAGCGGGAGCGCAGACGGCGGCACCGCAACCTGAGCTCCACCACGGACGACGAGGCAGCCTCACCGGCCCCGGACTCAGACCTGCCAGCCCCGGAGAGGTGCTGGGGTGGGGCACCCCTGCCCTGGGTGCCTGGTGGACCCAGGAAGCCTTTTGAAGTCCCAAGTGTAAAGCTTAAAAAGGTGGTGGGGAGGCCACAGTTTTCTTGGTGACCCCTCCCGGGCGGGTGGCCCCAGAAGCATCTTCCCTGGGTTGGGGGCACCCCAGGGTCGCTGCCTCCTCCGATGGCCTCTGACTGGCTCCCACCCCATCTGCTACCTTCCGACTCAGGCTGCCGAGTGTGCAGGAGGCGGACGTGCCCCGGCAGCCGCCCCCCCCAGACTCCAAAGATGAGTTCGAGGACATCCGCGCCATCACGAGGATGAGGCAGCAGCGGAGACAGAGGCAGCCGCTGGCGGAGGTGGCGCAGGCCCCCGTCCGGGAGCAGCTGGAGGCAGAGCAGGGGGACAGCATGGGCGTTGGGCAGGCTGGGCAGCGGCCCCCGGTGCCCAGGAAGGAGGTGGAGCTGCCGCCTCGCGGGACGCTGAGCCGGGAGCGCTGGGGCTCCGGAGCCCAGGAGGAGAGCGTGGGCCGGGAGCCAGCGGGCGGCGGCAAGATGGGCTCCGAGAAGCCCGCCACTCCGGGGAAGACGTGCTCCGAGAGGAGCCTGGACTCCGAGGAGGCCTCCGTCTCCAAGAAGTCCCCAGGCCCCGAGAAGGTGTCTGTGCTGGAAAAGATCGCCGTGCTGGAGAAAAGAACCGTCTCGGGAAAGAGGCCTGTCCTGGAAAAACCAAGCATCTCAGAGAAGCCGCTGGCCCCAGGGAAGCCGTGGGGCTCCGAGAAGACACAGGTGTCTCTGAAGGCATCAGTCTTCGAGAAGACCCTGGCCTTGGGGGCAGAGCCGGCCCCCACCAGGGCCGCGGCCTCGGGGCAGGCCCGGGAGCAGCCGGCCTCAGGGGAGAGACCGTCCACCGCCCAGGGGCAGAGGAGGGCCCGCCCTGAGGAGCAGCCCCCATCCCCGTCCTCGGAGCCCCCGGCTGTGGCTGGCCGCCTCCCGCCCATCACTCTCCAGGTGGGCGGTGCCCCCTCCCGGGTGGTCCCTGGCCCCCTCTCCCTGTCTCCTGTCCTCGCACCTCTAGGCCGACCTTGGCTGTTCCTTCTGTCCCTACCTGCTCCACCACCGTCGGCTGGGGGACCCGGAGTGGTGGTGGTGGCGGGGCACCTGTACCCACAGCCCATCCTCATCCTTCCTGCAGACCTTGGGAAGCCTTAGATCCTTCTGGAACTTCCGCTGGAAGGCCCTGCCTGGGGGCCCGGGAGTGGGCACCATCCCCACGGCAGAGGCAGACGGGCAGGAGGCAGCGGGTGGGGGCCGGGACCGTGCTGCCTGCAGCCCCTTCTTAGATCAGGCCCGGGACGGCGCAGGGGCCCGTGGCGGCTCGGGGAGACCCCGATGTCCCGCGTGACACTCCCCCGCCCCATCCAGGTGAAGATCCCCAGCAAGGAGGACGAGGCGGACACGTCCTCGCCCACCCAGGCCACGTACAGCAGCTCCCTCCGCCGCTCCAGCCCCCGGACCATCTCCTTTCGGGTGAGGCCCTGGAAGAAACCAGTGTCTGAAACGGCTCGGGCCTGGGCAGGGGGCAGGGGGCAGGGGGCTGTCTTCCGAGAGGGGGCCCAGATGCCCGTGGGTGCAGGAGCAGGTGAGGTGGGGTCAGGTGAAGAACCCGTTCACGGCCACGGGGGTGTGGACAGGGGCCAAGGCCAGCCTGCTCCTCGCCCGTGGGCCCAGGCTGGTCATCTCACTTTATTCCGGAACCTACTCCCCTTTCCCGTGCTTACTGGCTCATCCACTCGTGTTTTTGCGCATGTGCGAGGCCCTGGCGGGAGACTAGGGGCCTGCTCCTGGAGGCGCCTGTCCCCGCCTACCGGGCTCGGGGCGGTGGGGAGCCAGATGGGAGGCAGGGGGTTGCAGGTACCTCCTAGAAGACCTGTGGGTCCGGGGAGGAGCTGCTGACCCGGCCTGGTAGGGGTGGGTCTTTGATGGGGTTGCCTGGGGGCTGAGGGCGGGGGGGGGGGGGTCCCAGGAGGAGGATGTGTTCTGAGGGCTGGGCCCTCCCCTGAGGGGCACCAAGGCCCCCTGGGGAACCCCCCCCATCAGCACTTTCCTTCTCATTTCAGATGAGCCCCAGGAGGGACAGCTCAGAGGCAGCCTTGACCCGCAGGTCAGGGGTCAACACGTGGAGCTGAGGCCTGATAGGTGGACCGGTGGGGGGCGGCCAGGGGAGATGCTTGGAGGACACGGGACTTGGGGGGGGCTCCAGAGGCAGAGGAGGGGCTGGTCTTGAGGGGAGGAGGGAGGGGACACCTCTGCTCCGGCGAGCGGGGCGCGGGCACCAGGGAGCCCGCGTGTTTACTGAGCATCCTACACCCCAGAGCGCGGCTGCAGTTTGGGGACTGTGCGTTTTTTATAAGAACTGAAATAGGATCTGAGATGCAGTTGTGCTTACACGTCGGGGATTTCACGCCCTCATGCTGTGTCCATCGGCCCTGGAACTTCTGCTGAGGCCTCCTGTCCCAGGCGAGGCCTGGGGTCGGGGTGGGGGCCTGGTGTGTGAGACATGCGTGCTGCCCTCTCGCAGCTCACACTGGACATTAAACACGTGAGAGCCACTCTGCTCAGAGCTGCCGGGTTGGAATGTGAGCCGAGGGCTGGAGCCCGCGGGAGCTGGGGGCTAGGTCACAGCCAGGCACATCCAAGGACTGGACCTAGAGGGAGGGTTCCGGGTGGAAGTCTGGGATGCGTCTGAATGGAGGGAGCGGTCGGTGTGTGGAGGGGCCTGAGGGTGACACACATGGTGTCCGGTTGGCTGGTGGTCGGCGCGGGAAGGGGAACACTGGTGTCAGCAGGGCAGGCAGGGCCAGGCCATGCGTTTTGCACGTCCGCGGTCCTGTGGCCTGAGGACCGGATGGGGTTGGTCAGGGGCTGCGGTGTGGGCTGGGGAGGGAGGGCAGCTGCCTCTGGTCCTGTGGACATTCTACTGGACTGGCTGCTAGAGAGAGGACCGCGAGTCCCTGGAGTCTGCAGGCTGGCTGTCGCCTGGGCCGTCGCTCTCGTCTCACTCAGTGATGGAGGCCACGTTCTCCGCCAAAGGGGTGTGGTGGGGAGGGGGCAGGCCTGGTCTCCCCGGGGTTGGGGGGTCTTGCCTGGTTTACCTTGCCCTGTCTTCCCGCCCCGCAGTGCCAGCGTGAGGCTCCCGGCCAGTTCGGTCAGTTTAGGCCAGAAGCTGGAACGATACCACACGGCCGTACAGGTGGGGGGCGGGGCCATGGGCAGAGTGGTGGGCGGGGCCACGGGCAGAGTGGTGGGCGGGGCCATGGGCAGAGTGGTGGGCGGGGCCATGGGCAGAGCGGTGGGCGGGGCCATGGGCAGAGTGGGGGGAGGGGCCACGGGCAGAGTGGTGGGCGGGGCCACGGGCAGAGCGGTGGGCGGGGCCATGGGCAGAGTGGTGGGCGGGGCCACGGGCAGAGTGGTGGGCGGGGCCATGGGCAGAGCGGTGGGCGGGGCCACGGGGAGAGTGGTGGGCGGGGCCATGGGCAGAGCGGTGGGCGGGGCCCGCGCCCCACCCTCGAGGGTCAGCCGTGGCCTGTGCTCTCTGCTCCCAGCGGTCGGAATCTGTCAGGTCTCCCGGCTCCACCCGCACTGAGTTCCTGGTGGCTCCCGTGGACGTGGCCAGAAAGCGCCACCTCTTTGAGAAGGAGCTGGCAGGCCAGGGACGAGAAGAACCCGCCTCCAGCCGGAAGGTGAGTGGCTCAGGCCAGCTAGGTCCTCAGACCCCCGAGGCTGGGGCTCTGCGACCCCTGAGCTGTGGACTTGGCCGTGGTTGTGGCCATGGCCGGTAGTTCTGTATCTTCAGGCATTGATTTTGGCAGAATCCGCTGCTCCCTTGAGTTCCCCACCGTTCCTGTTCCTGAGCCCCGTGCTCTGAGCTGTGCGCTCTGCTCCGGGGGATGGCAGGGCCTTCCTGGCCCCTGTGGCCTGAGCTGTTGGATGTGGGTGAGGTTGAGGCCTGACCCGGAGGTGGGACCTCTCTTTTCAGGAGGACTTGAGGCTCTCAGGGGTTGTGACATCAAGGCTCAACCTGTGGATCAGCAGGACCCAGGAGTCTGGAGATCAGGACCCCCAGGTACCCCCTCTCTGCCGAGGTCTCTCACCACCGGCCCTTGGTGGCAGAGTGACCAGGGCGGAGGAGCCATTCTGGGAGCGCGGGTGGCTGTGGCTAAGGCTGCGGGTCAGGAGGCAGTAAGTAGAGAGGAGGGGCTGGGGTCCTCCCCCAGGAAGGGGAGGAGCCTGCGGGTCCCAAGCCCCTCCCCCGTCACTGGCGGCCTGAGCCCTTGGTCTCCTCCCCAATGCCCACGACCAGGAGGCGCAGAAAGAGTCGACTGCCGCCAGGAAGACCCAGTGGAGGAAGAAAGCAGAGCCCTCCCTGGATGTGGATGCGCAGGTGCGGGGGGGGGGGGGGGGCCGGCCTCGGGGGGAGGGGGTGTCTCCCCCCAACCCCCGCACCCTCTGCTGGCTTTGCTCCTCCTGGCTGTGCAAGCGCCCCCCTCCTCCAGCCAGATCTGGGGGAGACGGCTGCCCTCCCGTCCAGCCCGGGAGCCCACCTCGCCCTCACAGCCCTCTGCTCCACAGGTGTGAGGAGCCTGGGCTCAGGGCCCTGCAGCCGCACCCCTGTCTCATCACCTTGCTCTCCTTCTGCCTCTGGACCTGGGACCTGGGACCGGGGACCCAGGGAGACTCGGACGGGGGTCCCAGATCTTGTCCTGCTGCGGGCGTGGCGGGGCCTGGACACAGCACGGCTCCCGTCCACACCGCGGGCCTCGGCGTCCTGCCCAGAGTCGCTCCTGCTCCCGACTCTCTTCCGGGGTCAGAGTGGTGCCGCCCGCGGGGATCCCGGGGTCACCTGTCTGTCTGCGCCCAGCGGGTGTCTCGGTGTACGTGTACTTCTCGGAGGCCGGTCCACCCGCTCTGTCCCTGGGCGGCTCCCAGCTCCCCGGGGCTGCGGGCGTCGCCCTGTCATCCTCGGGCCTCATTCCTGCTTAGTTCTCCCTCTGGCCACACCCTCGGTGCCTTCCTGTGCCCCTCCCCCCGTTCTCAGGAAAGAGCTGGTAAATGCATTCACTCTCAGGTGCAAGTGACCAATAATACCTTCAAATCAACTCCTTCCTGGAGGCGTGCTTTTTCGCTGGACCGGCTGCAGCGGCGGGGACTGCATTGGCCACGGGGAGTGGGGAGCGGTCGTCGCTGTCCGGGCAGCCTCTTCTCTTCCTCACATTTAGGGGGTGGCTCCCCAGTTGTCCTAGCCTGGCGATGGTGAGGGCAGAGGTGCCATGTACGGTGATCCACACCGCCAAACAGTGTTCCCCGGATCCAGTCCCTTTCCCCCGCATCATGGCCGGTGTGAGCGTGGAAGACGCTGAGCCCACCCAGAATCTAAGACAAACTAGACTCAGAAGTCAGTGTGGTGCCAGTCAGAGCCCTTTGTGTGCGTGGGGATTTGTGTGTGTACACATGTATAGAGGTACACACACACACGTGCACGCATACACACACACACATTTTCTTTTAATCATCAGAATGAAGTTAAGAGTTCTGTTCCCAAGTGGCAGCTGGGAGGTCCCTGGGGCCAGCCGCGGGAGCACAGGTGCAGGGCCCAGTCCCCTTTGCCCTCGGCCAGGCTGCCTGGGGAACCCCGGGCGCCTCAGAACTCAGCTCAAGGGGATGGCCAGGCCCCTGAGCCCGCGGACAGAAGGGCCAGCCTCATCCGGCCCTTGTGAGTCTGAGGGCTCCTGTCTTGGATCCTGGGGCTTTTGGGGACCCGTCAGTGACTCCGGGTTGGCCCACTTCCAGTGGGTGGGTCCCCTGCGGCTGGCCCCGTGCCTACACAGAGCCAGGGCCAGCAGGGCCTGGAGGGGCCCACCCACTACCGGGGCTGGAGCTTCGATGAGGGTCCACTCCAGGGTTCGAGGACGAAGCTGGGCTGGGGTGATCACCGCCCAGAGACTCGGGGGCTGCGTGGCTCCGGCCCTGCCGGGAACTCAGGGTTCAAACCAGCAACAAAAAGGGCTCTGGTACCCGTGTTCTAAACTTGGGAAAGCCCGGCAGGTGAATTTGTCCAGCTGGCACAGCTGTCCCCTGGACACTGCCCTCGAGCGTGGGGGCCCCAGAGGGGGCCGAGGGGACCTGCCTGATCCTGAGGGTCTGGGGCCCGGCAGCTGCTGCCCTTGGGTGGTGGAGCCATTTGTGTCCCTGCGTAGCTGCCCTGGAGGGGGGCCCTCCGAGGGCTGACTGCTGGGCAGGTGCGGGGGCAGCTCCCACAAAGCCCACTCTCTTGCACTCACGCGCTCCGCCCCCCCAAGGGTCCTGCCATCATTATCGGTGAGACAGGCTGCAGGCCAGGAGATGGAGGCCTGCCCAGGATGACCTCAGCAGGTGACAGGTGTGAGGACAGCATGCGGCCTGGCGGTGACTGAGTGGAAGGTGGGCCGGGAGGCCTCTCTAGGAGGTGACACTGTGCTCCCTCCAGATACGGAGCGGGTCACCCGCCCTCCGGGCCCTGCCTGACCGCCTTCCTGCCCGGAGCCCCCGGACCTCGCAAGCGGCCTGTCCTCCCGCTGGTCCTCAAACTGGCAAGCAGCGTCCCTGCATCTGCTTCTTCCAGTCACATTCTGGCCAAGCACCATTTGTTTTCTCTCCCCACCCCTCGAGGCGACCGCACAACTGCGTGTGGCTGCCTGAGGGTGGCTAGACTCGCCGGCTGAGCGACTGTCCCCCGCGCTCCGAATCCAGTCCCCACCTTTGAGCGGCCAGTGAAAGGTCCCAGGCCCCATGCAAGCCGATGAGGCCCTGCTTCAGGGCTGGCTGGGCTTACAGGCAACGGCAGCCCGCTTCAGGGAGGGTTTAGGGAAAGCCATTCCTAAATTCCAGGAGATTTCAGGCCCACAAGGCGAGGCTGGGCCCCCTCTTTCTGGACAGTTGCTCACAGCCCCACCCCACCGCCGGCCTCCCCAGGGTCTCCCCTCCCCCGGGGTGCTGGCCGCAGGCACGTGGCTTCAGCCTGCCCTGCCCCGGATCTGCTGGCAGCCAGAAGGGCCACGTGGCTGGGGATAAGCCTGGAGGTGGGAATCAGGCCACTGGGCTCAGAGGCCTCTGGGGACCAGGGTCGGGATGGTTTCAGCTGAGGGGCGGGGCCAGGGAGTGAGAAGCAGATGCAGGACGCTTTCAAGGGCGTCGGCGGGGCACCCTGCGTGCGGCTCCCGGGAGGGCAGCCAAGTTGGGAGGAGGCTCTGAGGACGCGGAGACCTGGGCTTGGGCGAGAGGAGACGCAGCGGGGGTGGGTGGGCCGGCTTTCTCTGCCCACAGAGGAGAGTGGGGACCACCAACGGGCAGGATCTGGGGTTCGGGGTCCAGGGGCCCACAGGGAGGAGTGGGCTGGGCTAGAGGAGGGGCGTGCCCTCTTGGGAGTGGGTGAGATGGGGGCCTTGAAGGGTCAAGGAGGTGGAGGAGTCAGATTCGCATCCTCTTCCTTCGCTGTCACCCCATACGGCGCCCCAGGATGTCCCAGTGCTGTGCTAGGTGTGGTGGACACACAATTGAGCCCCCGGAGCCCGGGTCGGCCTGGTGGACCCGATAACCCAGTAAGTCTAGCAGGTCGCAGTTCCTGTAACCCGGTGGGTCTAGGAGGTCACAGCCCCACGTTGTCTGGAAGCCGTGGTGGCGTGAATGTCCGCCGCCCTGTCTGCCCGCTTCGCACAGCAGAGGAGAATGCTCCTTGTGGGCTGGAAGTTCTACCTTGTGTCTGACCTCCCGTAGCAGGTTTAATCCCTGCCCAGCGAGGAAGCTGGCCACGAGCTCAGGGGTCAAGGCGAAGACCCACCGTGCTCACCGAGGCCAGCAGAGCCTGCCTCCCACCCAAGGCCGCCTGGCCTGCTGGAAACAGCCAGCCAGTAGCCTGGCGGGCATCCTGACCACAGCATCGCTTTGCTCAAGCTGTGGCCTCCCTTGCCGCCTCCGGGCGGCCCCGCGCCCCCAGACACATACAGCACCTTCTGCCCCTGCCCTGCGCCCAGCCTGCCTTCCCGGCCCGCTGGCATCTGCTTTATCGGGATTCTCAAGAGGGACAGCTGGTTTATGTCCCACGCTGCTCCCTCCTGTCCCCTGCCTATCTGTCCTGGTTTTAAATAGCTTATCTGAGCAGCCGGACGACCACATGGGCTTATATGGCGTGGGGTACATGCTCCCTTGGCTGTCCCAGCACCTGCCAAAATAGCCGCCGACCCGCCCCCGCGCCCCCCCCAGCGAGTCTCCTGCCGCACACGCCTCCCTCGGCAGGGCTGGGTCCCGCGTGCCTGCTTAAAGCAGTCTGCATCCTTGCCCTCGGCCAGTCCCCGGACGCAGCACACACGGCAGGACCTGCTGCAGCCCCCGTCTTCAGGTAAGACCGGCAGACTCTGGACAGCTTGGTGGTGTCCTGGGACCCGGCTCCTTTGTCCCGAGTCCCCGTGTCCACTCTGAGTGGGCGTCGGGGCTGGAAGAGGCTGCAGGGGAGGAGCTGCCGACGCACCGGAGCTCTCAGGTAGACGCCTGAGGCCTGGCTGTGCCCTCCAAGGCTCTGTGCGCTGGCGAAACCTCGGGCGAGCAGCGCCTCCCGGGGCCTCAGTTTCCCTGTTGGTAGAATGGGCAGATCAGATCCAGCGATGCTGGACCCCCGGGGCCCCCGGCTCCTCCTCCGGGCAGGGGTGCCCTGAGCGGGTCCCCCTCATCCTCAGAGAGCAGAGCGAGGCTGCGGTCGCATCACTTGCGACAGTCCTCGTGTCCCAATGCTCTTCTCCCGGAAATCAGGAGGTGTCGGGAGCCTGAGCAAGGCTGCACGTCCAGGGGCGGCACGGACCCCTAGGCCCCCCTCCCCCGCAGGCAGCCACGGAATTCATCCGACCGCCCCCAGACCAGCACTCACCCTCTCCAGACAGGAAGTGGGCTGAGCAAGGGGGCAGCCCCTTGGGGGGCGGGGGCCCTTTCACGGGGTGTGACCCCAGCTCGTGGGGTTAGAGGGTTAACCCTGAGTCTGGCTGTCCCCTCCCGGGTCCCTGCGAGTGTGACCCTTGCCCCATCCACCCAACACGCCCTGTCGGGGGAGCCCTGGAGAGAGAAGGGTTCCCTCTTCCGGGAAGAAATGCCGGAGAAGGGGTGGCCGGAGTGCGGGGACTTTGCAGGCACATTCCCGCCCCCCTGGAGCTGGGGTCCCTGACCTCCGGGATTCCTCCTCTGACCCGGCTCTTACAGGTTGAGGCCTCCTTCTCTCGGGATGGGTGAGGAATCCGAGAGACTCAAGTGGCCCGCTGCCTGCCCCTCCCACCCTAACACCTGCTCCCCCGTGCCGTGTCCCTGAGCTCTGCCCGGGGGCTGACAGCTGCAGGCTTAGGAGGAGTCCAGCTGAATGTTGGGGACGAGGGCCAAGGGACGGTGACGCCATTCCTTAGAAACTCAGAGGGTTTTTTTGGGGGGGGGACCGGAACTGGAAGCTCCCCTGTCTTATAGATAGGCTACCCGAGGCTCAGAGAGGTTAAGTGACTTAAGTAAGGTCACACAGCAAAAACTGTGTTTTTTTGTTTGTTTGTTGATTTTTAGGGCCGCACCTGCGGCATGTGGAAGTTCCCAGGCTAGAGGTCGAATCGGAGCTGCAGCTGCTGGCCTGTGCCACAGCCACAGCCACGCCAGATCTGAGCCACAGCTCACGGCAATGCTGGATCCCCCACCCACTGAGCGAGGGCAGGGATAGAACCCACATCCTTGTGGAGACTAGTTGCGTTCATTATCGCTGAGCCACCATGGGAACTCCTTTTTTTTTTCCTTTTAAAACAGGTTTTAAATCCAGATCTACTGACCGCATGGCCAGAATTCTTTCTGCCTTCAGTGATTTTTGCTTTACTCCCCAGGGAAGGTGACCGGCTAGAAAGCAGTCTGTGGGGGGCGTGGGGGGGTCGGACCTGGGGGTTCTGGTAGCATGCCCGTGTGGCTCTTGGTTGTCCAGCCCAGCCCAGCCCTCCCTTCGTCGGTCCCCTGCCTGAACCATCGTCTCGGCTGGTCCTCTCTGCTGAAAGCCCTCCCCCAGCCTTGCGGTCGGGGGCTATTTTTAGGGGCTGGACGGACAGGGCTGGCAGAAGCAGGGGGAGGTCTCTAGGGCTGTGTGGGTGGCTCTGAGCCCGTGGTGGGGGCGGGGAGGGGGCAGGAGGAGAGGAGAGACATAGAGGACCCCCCTCCACTGGCCCCAGGCTGGCCTCACACAGTCCCCAGGAAACCTCCCGCCACCCGAGGTGACAGATTCCGACAGATCCCTCCTGGTTCCGGGAGGGGCTCCCCAGCCCTCCGGCCACTGACTCTGGCTGCTCCCTGGGGCCCTGGGCAGCGCCTGTCTGCCAGACTCCCACCTGCCTTGGGCTGTGGACTGTCCCCTGCCAGTGTCCCCCGAGGCCCCATTTGGAGACCCTCTGGATACGTCTTTTCAGGACACCTTACGCACCTGGCATCTCTCCTCACCCCCACCTCACCCAGGGGAGCCCAAAACTCCCTGCGGCCGGCCCCTCCCTTGATGCCCTCCCCCCCAGTGTGGGGGCTGGGACGGGCTGCCTCCATGACTTGGCAGGACAAGGACGAACTGGAGCAGGTTCAAAAGGGCAGCCAGTCTGAGGTGGCGGTGGCGCTGGGTCTCAGCAGGCCTCCCCAGCAGGGACCCAGGGTGGAGGTCCTTCAGAGCCTCTCAGCCTCAAAGGGGCTGCCTTGTGGCAGACATCACGCCACCTGCCAGGGGCTGGGGCTCACTGAATGCCCACAGATGGGTGCCTGGGGTTGGTTCAGCCATGACTGCGGGCCATGTGGGGACAGGTGTGAGGGCAGTGACCACCACTGTCCGGGCTGCTGTCACTGCAGCTGGAGTCAGAAGTTGGTGGCTGCAGTGCTGGGAGCCGGCAGGCGCAGCCGCACATCAGCCCTCACCTTCTCCCCTCAGGGAGGAGGGAACCCAGGTGTAGGGGTCAAGGACCTCTCCAAGGTCACAGGCAAATGCTGGAGGAGCCAGCTCTACTCCGCTTCTTCTGGTCAGGATGGGGAGGTGACAGCCTGGTCCTCAGAGACCCCAGGGCGGGCAGCAGGGACCAGGTCCGTCTCCGCAGGACAGAGGAAGGGCGCTGGAAGAGGGCTGGCGTCTCCGTGTCTGGTCCTGGTGGGGGGAGCATCTCAGAACATGCACTCCCTCCCCCGGGAGACTCCATTCCGTGGGATTTTTATTGAGCTGGTGGCAGATTAACGTGCTGCTATGAGATTGACACGGACCCCACGCCATCCAGGGTCCCGGGCCGGGGCAGGGGCGGGGGCGGGGGACCAACCATCATCTATTAGGATTCCCTGCTCTGCTCAGCTTCTGTGTGTCTGTGTGGTGTGTGCGTGTGGTGGGTGTGAGTGTGTATATGGTGTGTGTGCGTGCTGTGTGAACAGTGTGTGCGGTGTGACATCCTCTCCCTTAGCCTGTGTGCAGGCAGACAGGACACCGAGGGCTCTCGAGCCCCCAGCCTCTGCCGTTGTCCTTTCTCGCCAGCGCCCCCCAGCCTCTCACGACCCGAAGCCCCTGAACCCTCCGCTCTCCATTTCTGCAACGTTGCCATTTCAAGAATGTCATTAATGGCACCAGGGAACCTGGCTTTTCTGCCCCCGCCCCCCCGAGAGCAGTTCCCGGCAGGTCCCTCTGTCGGCGGTGTGGGGTGTCAGGCACGCCCCCAGTTGGGTCCATGCCGTGCGGACCGCGTGGATGGGGCGGGCGGCAGCGCTTCTCAGTGGCTGCGGGACCGGGCGGCCGGGAAGGGTTAAGTTTACAGCCGGTGGGAGAGTGACCGGTGTTTGGAAGCAATGGCCCTGCAGTGATGGCGTGTCGCCGCCCCCAGAGGAGGGAGCCCTGGAGACACGGGCTGATGAGGGACGGCGGTGGGGGTCCCCGAGGGACGGTGGCCCGGCTCTTCTGGCAGAGCCGGGGGGCCGCATAACTCCCCGGCTGTTCCTCTCTCAGAGGGAAGCGGAGACCATGTCGGACGTGGAGGAGACGGTGGACGAGTACGAGGAGTGAGTACTGGGGTTCCGGGGGCGGGGTGCGTCCCCTCCTGGCCCAGGGGCCCTGAGCGTCCGGGGGCCTGGGGGCAGCCGCGCACCTTTGCTTCCAGCCCCGGATGTGGGGTTGGCAGTGAAGACCCGGCTCCTGCGGGGCGAGGAGATGGCCGCGGGCTCGGAGCCGGGAGCCGGGCCCCCAGGCGGTCCCGAGAGATTCCATGATGACCCCGGGCCACAGAGCCCTTGTCGTCACTGTCCCGGGAAGCCCCTGTCCTTGCACTGCCCTGTCCTGAGGGCTGGGGGTGGGGTGAGGGGGACGCAGTGTGGGCCACTCATCATCTCCTGGGGGGTGGGGTACCCAGAGACCTCCCTCCCAGGCACGGAGGTGGAGGGGCTAGGGGGCTGTGTGGACTTGGCCTTGGGCGGAGAGAGGGGGGAAGGGGCTGGCGAGCTGCAGTGGGGGAACTGGGAGGCGGGGGAGCGGACCAGCGGCTATGACAGTTCTCCCCGGGACAGTGGGTGGCCTCGTGGACCAGAGGCTGGCCCAGGCTGGGCCTTGGGGGCGGGCAGAGCGGGCGGGCTCTGGGACCCAGCAAGGGGCTCATCTTTGGGAGTTGGGAGCAGGTGTGTGTGTGTGTGTGTGTGTGTGTGTTTGTGTGTGTGTGTGCGCACTCGCACATGCGGTGCTCCTGACAACGCATCCCCTCACCTGGCAGGGAGCAGGAAGGTAAGCGCGTGCCTGTCGCTCACTGGGCAGAGGGACAGCCTGGCTTGAAACTGACTCTCTTCTCTCCTCTCCCGCGGCTGCGTCTCCTCCCGGAGCAGAAGGAGCTGCGGAAGGTAGGGGCTCCGGCGGGCGGTGGTCGGGGGGGGGGGGGGGGGGAGGATGGGGGTGCAGGGTCTGTCCCCACCCCTCTCTCTCAGCTGAGCAAGGACCCTCCACTGACGGCGGCTCCTAGGTGGGATCGGCTCAAACCCTCGTACTCAGGAATTAGCACAGAAGGTTTAAATTTGTCTCTACCGTCCACCTGCTTGTTCACACAATGTCCAATTACTAATTTCCAATGAATCCTTTTTGGTTTTTTCCCTCTAGTTCTTTTTTACCATGTAAAGTTTTAAATGCACGTAAAAGTAGCAAAAGTTCAACAAGATACCCCCCTGCCACGCCCCCACCACTGTGCACCCATCATCCAGCTTAGCAGTCATCAGCTTACGGCCCAGCTTCTCTCCCCTCTGCTCCCCTCTCCGCCCGGCATTTAGAGCAAACTCGTTCCCAGACACCATAGCATCTCATGCTTGCATCGTTCAGTAGGAATTAAAAATGACTCTTCTAAAAACGTCATACTTTGATCACCCCTAAAAAGATTCCATCTCGGAGTTCCCGTTGTGGCGCAGCGGAAACAAATCCGACTAGGAGCCATGAGGTTGCGGGTCCGATCCCTGGCCTCGCTTCGTGGGTTTAGGATCCGGCTTTGCTGTGAGCTGGGGTGTAGGATGCAGACACGGCTCAGATCCCGCGTTGCTGTGGCTGTGGCGAAGGCCGGCGGCTACAGCTCCTGTTAGACCCCTAGCCTGGGAACTTCCATATGCCGCGGGTGCGGCCCTAAAAAGACAAAAGACAAAAAAAAAAAGAAAAAGGTTCAATCTCATGCTTTTTCGAATGGGATTGTGAAGGTGTTCGGGTATCTGAGAAGTTTCACGTCAGTGCGAAGATGTTTATCTTGCGAGGGTCCACTCTGACCCTCGGATCTTCATCCTTCCTGCTCTGATGGTTGCCGCGACCCTCTCCGCGGTGTTGTGCCCCTTCTCCTTGAATGCACGTGACCTTCCCTCCGTCTTCATATGAGTGAAGTGCACCACACGTGGAGGTCAAGGGGCCTCGCTCTGTCCCCACTCCTCCCCCACATGGCCCGGCGTGGCTTCTGCACCCCGGGCAGGGTGGACCCCGATACTTCGAGGCTCAGCAGATCAGAAACGTTTCCTTGGCGTGTGGGCTGTGCCTGTTGGGAGGAGGGTCCCAGGTCGGGGCGAGCCGGGTGGCTGGGAGCTGCCGGCTCGTTCCCGTGTCTTCTGGGAGAGTGGGGGCCTCTTGCACATTCGAGGCTGTTCCAGGGGTCCCTGGCAAAGAGGTGACACAGAGACCTGGGGGAACCCGGGGGACTGAGTGGGCAGGAGTCAGTTCTCAAAGAACACCAAACACTCAGAGACCGTTTGAATATTTTTTGAGTCAAAAATCTAGCCGGTGCCACTTCTGCTTCGTTTCCTGCACAGACAGGGGTTTTCCTTTGCTTTGGGGGGCCTTGCAGCTTGTGACAGGGGCTTTGGGGAGTGAGGTTTGAGCCGCAGATTCTGGATTTGGGACCAATGAGCCCGCTACGCACGGTAGGATTCAGCTGCGACTCAAAGGAACACTCCGCTGGGACGGGGGTCTTGTCCCCGTAGCTGCTGCCTGGCTTGTGACGAACAGGCCACACCTGCCCCCAAGGAGAGAAGTCCCTGGCCACCAGGGACCCAGGGAGCCGCTCTAAGCCTACAGGAGGGACCGCCCCAGGGTCTCTATTTCCTCCGGGAGAGACCGGTTCCAGACACGGTCTGTGTCCCTGGGGCCGGGGCGCTGGGCCTGCCTTCGACGGGCGGCTTCCTTCTCGTGGGATGTTGGCCCTGTGCTCGGCTTGCCTGGCAATGAGGTCTTTTGCGGGCCTCTGGGAGAGTCCTTGGGGCGGGAACGTGAAGGGGCTTGATGGGAGTGCAGGGGTCCCACTCTGATTTTTGGGGACCTCTGTTCCCGAGGGAGGGGCCGGCCCTGCGGGTGAGAGGCCGGACAGGTGGTTCCCACTACCCCGAGCCCCACGGCAGGTGCACGGACAACACCGAGAAAGGGTGGTTATTTCCGCTTTGCCGTCGAGGACCCTGAGGCTCAAGGGAAGCTTCTGGAGCAAGCGGGTCTCGCAAGTTGCCAGGAGGAGGTGGGGTCGGGGCCTGGGGCTCCACTGCCCACGCCTGAGCCAACGCGGATGCTGCTCGGCCTCCCCCTGAGCCCACGCTAACGGTCTCGCTTCTCCCTTCGCGGCTGCTGCCCCCCCGCTGACCTCAGAAGAGGAAGCCTGGCGACAGGGTGGAGACGGGCTGGGGTGGGGGCGCGGGGTGGACCGAAGGGGAGGGGCCGCCCCTCCTTTCCTGGCTTCCCCAGCTGTCCCCTGGGCTGGGTGGCGGGAGGGACCCAGGCAGCCAATCCCCAACCGGCTCCAAGTCCAGGCTCCAGAGGGGACGGATGTCCACCCCGCCACCCCCTGCCACCCCGCCATTGACGCACACAGCCCTCTGTGCGGCCCCGCCCTCTGAGTGGACAGCACCCGGGCCGGCTGCCGAGGGGGTGATGGGCCTGGGGACAGAGTCACCGGACGAGCAGCTGGGGGCTGGAAATAGAGCAGAAGGGAGTGATGTCAGCCTGCTGCGGGGTTGGGGGGCAGGCAGGCCCAGGGAGAGGGGCATCTGGGCCGAGCTCCCGCCCTCCCAGCAGCCTGCAGGTCCAGGGCATGTCTGCGGCCCCCAGAGAGGCGAGTTTCAAACAGGACCCTTCACAGCCCTGCCCTTCGGTCGTATCCCCGGCAGCCAGCTGACTTTCTCTGTGAAGGAGCCATGCTTTAGGCTTTGGGGCCACAGTTCCTGCTGTAGTGACTCAACTCTGGCAGCATGAAAGCAGCCTGGGCTGTAGGGATTGTGTGCTGGTGGCTGTGTTTCAATAAAACTTTATTTATAGAAGCAGTCTGGGGGCCGGATTGGGCCATTGGGCTGTAGTTCTGGTCTAAACCCCATCAGTTACCCCGATTTTCATCTGGAACCTGGATGTCGCTGGTCCCTCTCCACACCTCTCTGCCCCGGGCTCTGCCTGCCAGCGCCAGCGGGCCCGGGTGCTCACTGTGTCTGGTTCCCTCCTCCAGAGCAGGAGGAGGAAGTGGAAGAAGAGGCTGGAGACGAGGCTGAGGTTGAGGCCAACGCCGAAGGTGAGGCTCTGCCTGGGGCTCGGGCGGCCAGAACCCCAGCGCCACCCCTACGGCAGCGAGAAATCTGCCTGGATGGTGCTTCGTGGTGTGGACACCTGCGTGTCCCGTTTGTGCCGGGGCTCAGCCTGTCCGTAACCACTGAGCACATGTGCCTCTCGGCCGTGCGGACTTGGGCTCGGGGGCGGGTGTGGGGACAGACAGCTCGGGACAGCAGGGCGCGGGTGGCTGAGGACGCCTGAGTTGTGGGGGAGGCTCTTGGCGGGGGCTTGAGCTCGGAATGAGGACCTTTCTCGATTTCCCACCTTCTGTTTAGAAGCTGGGCAGGAAGAGGAGGGGAGAGAGGCTGAAGGTGAGAACCGCTGGGCATCAGGCCGGGAGCCCCTCCAGTGGCTGCGGGGGCACACAGGGGCTTTGGGGAGGGAGGACAGAACTCGGTGACCATGTGTGTTTGGAGGCACTCGGTGGTGGCGGGGCAGGGGGCTGTCATCCAGGGGCCCAGACTAGGCAGGACAGCGGCCACGAGTCATGTCTGCACACGCAGCTCCTGGAGTTTGGGGGACCCACTCGAGGGAGCGGGGTTGGGGGATGAGATGGGCTGTGTGTGTGTGGGTCTCTGCTGTGGTCGCCGCTGGGGTCCCAGGTGGCCCTGATCACGCTGCCAAAGGAAGGCAGACAGGGGGCTTGGGGTCAGAGCCTCGGCTCCCTGGTCCTGGGCTCGGAGGCAGAGACCAGGAAGGGGACTGGGGCCGGGTCCCTCCTGGCTGTGGGGCCAGCACTGGTGAATAAGAGGGCTGAGCATGTCCCCGGGAGCAGCTGAGAGCAAGTGGGGTTTGCAGCCCCAGGGACTGGCTCCTTAGATGCTCCTACAGCGGGTGCTGGGGAGACTGGCTGGGGGGGAGGGCGCAGGGCCCAGGTGTCCTGGTCGTCAGGGCAGAGAGGGGCCAGATCCAGGGCTGACCCTGTGCTCTGTGCTTCTCTCCTCTCCAGATGGCCCGATGGAGGAGTCCAAACCCAAGCCCAGGTGAGTGGGAACCCAGGAGCAGAGGGCCCGCGAGGGAGGGCGATTGGAACAGGACCGAAGTGCCCTGTGGCACAGTGGGCGTGGCTGGGGACGCGGCAGGCACAGACCACCGCGTGGGGTCGCACAGGCTGTGTACTGCATGAGTCAGTGCCGGGCTGTGTGTGCGGAGGGCGTGGGGGCCAAAGTGCCCCCTCCTTCCATCCCAGATCCATGTCGGGTCAGCGCTGTGCCATCGGCAAGAGAGGGACGGACAGGTCACAGCCCTGGGCAGACACCCTGTCTCACCCCACAGGAGAGCTAGAACACCCTCCTCGTGGAGGAGGCATGTGGCTTCAGAGTCACAAAGGGCCACACGCACGTGACACCGCCTGGGAGCTGTGGGTGCTGGGCGGGGCGTGAGGGATTTCCTTGTGGGAATGCCAACCCCGCCAGCAGATGGCGCCTCAGCACATGCAGATGTCTCCCCGCTTCACGGGGACCCTCGGAAACCTGCGCGGTCCAACATCCCATCCCTGTCCTGCGAGGTGGCACGGCAGTGCCTGCCCCACACGACGCGAGCAGACGGGAAACCAAGGCCCGGTGCCCAGGGTCTGGAGCGGCACCTAGAGTGTGTGAGGGGACGAGGGCCAAACCACGGACTCCGGGGCCCCTGGGGGAGGTGCCGCGGGTCGGCCAAGCTCGCCAGCTGTCACAGCCTCTCTGCTTCCTGGCTGCGTGGCTTTGAGCAAATCACCCTGTGGCTGAGCCTCGGTTTTCTTGAATGAGGTCCGTGGTTCCTGCTCCGTGGGGAACTGTGCGGGTGAGAGGCAAGGACAGGTGTGGGCGCCGTGGGGCTGGCACGCGGACTCCTGTGTGGACACTGCGCTGATGTCATCGGGCAGGTGGTGGTGGCGGCCAGGCCTCTGCAGGGAGGAGAGGGCACTGCCTGCCCGGGTACCGCAGCCCCGGGCCCAGGGCTGGTGCTCACACCTCCTTCTGTCTGCCAGGCCGTTTATGCCCAACCTGGTGCCGCCCAAGATCCCCGATGGAGAGAGGGTGGACTTCGACGTGAGTGGGGGCTTCTGGGGGAGCAGGCCCCCGCGGGAGGGACCTCACGACTTCGGGGCCAGGGAGAAGGTCGTGGGCGACAGGGCTCGCAGCATCTGCAGCGTTCGGGGTTCAGGCCTCAGCTGCCCCTCCCTCTGAGCCGCCCCCTGCCCCCCCCAGGACATCCACCGGAAACGCATGGAGAAGGACCTGAACGAGCTGCAGACGCTGATCGAGGCGCATTTCGAGAACCGCAAGAAGGAGGAGGAGGAGCTGGTCTCCCTCAAAGACAGGATCGTGGGTGTCGAGGCCTCGGGGCAGTGGGGGGAGGGTCCAGCAGGAGCCCCCGAGGGCGCCCTCCGCCACAGAGCGCTGGCGCTGAGTCGTCACCCCTGACCCTCCCTCCCCGGGGGCACTCCTCACCCCACTAACGAAGGGGAGACGCAGTGACCCCCAGAATCCCAGACCCCTCTTCTGGGGACCGGATGCCACCAGGGTTCCTAGTCTCTCCTCCCCCACCCCCTGGGCTCAGTGGCAGCAGGACTTGGCCTCTGTCTCCAGCACAGGGCAGTGGCCAGGCCAGAGTTGGGGTGGGGGGCACCCATGGGACAGGCTGAGGTCCATCCCACAGCGAACACTGCTCGATGTGGGTCATCGGAGCGGCCTGGCGTGGCCACCGCTCCGTGTCCAGGCCGCTCCTCCTTGCTGGCCGCCCGCGGGGCCGGCTGCGGGCAGAAGCCCTTGGAGGGAGGGCAGTCACCTCCCCGAGACCAGAGGAGAGGTCCCAGGGCTGCCCGGGCCACCGCTTTCCTGGGCCCTGCCCCGCAGGCCCGTCCCCACGTGCCCCCTGCATCTGTAGGAGAAACGCCGGGCGGAGCGGGCGGAGCAGCAGCGCATCCGGACAGAGCGGGAGAAGGAGCGGCAGACCCGCCTGGCCGTGAGTGACCCCGAGCCCCGGGCCCCTCTCCGTTCGCAGACAGGACTCGGGCACGGGGCTGCGGCTCTAAGTGCATAGATGGCCCCAGCCAGCCTCGTCCCTCCCCAGTGCGGCCCCCCTCCGGGAGCCAGGGTCCCGTGGTCCCATCATGCGCTCCAGTCGTGGCTTCCAGCGCTAACTCTCTCTCCGGAAACCAGGAGGAGAAGGCCCGCCGGGAGGAGGAGGAGAACCGGAGGAAGGCTGAGGACGAGGCCCGGAAGAAGAAGGCTCTGTCCAACATGATGCATTTCGGTGGCTACATCCAGAAGGTGGGGGCTGTCTGCGCTCTTGGCGTCACGAGGAGCGGGCTGTCCCCTGCAGTGCACAGGCTGCAGGGGGTCCCGGGGGAAGGTCCCGGCCGCTGTTGCGATGCTTGCTTTTCCTGCCCAGACCCTAAGCTGGCTCTCGGCCCACTGGCTTTCCCTGGGGGAGGGGGGCAGCTGGGGGGGGGGCTTCGGGCAGAGCCAGGACACCGCTGCCCCTGCCACCCCTGGCCCACGGTGGCCAGGTGCAGCTGGCAGGCCCCGTGCCCGGGTCGGAAGCACTGTGTGTGACCCCGGGCAACCCCGGAGCCTCAGCCGGCTCACCTGTCAGGCAGGATGGCAGTGCCTGCTTGTTGCTTTGAGGGGCTCAGGCAGCTGCCCTAGAGAGCCTCTGAGCGCTGCGTAGATGGGCTGGCTGTTCACCTGTGCCCACGCTGCGCCCACGCCCACGCCCACTACTCCATCCCCGGGGAGGCGACATGGGAAATTGGTTTTCTCTGTGCAGTAGATGCATCAGAGCCTTTTCTTAGATTTCCAAGGCCCCAGCTCAGCACTGGGACAGCACCCCCAGCCTCTGCCCCACGTGGACACACGTCCAGTAGCCGAGCTCACCCCTGCGTGCGTCTGAAGCACCCTTTCCTTCCCTGTCTCTCGCCTCTGTCCTGCCCTGCCCTCTCCGTGTCTGTCGCGGTCTTTCTCTCCCCGTCATCCTCCCGCTGTGGCCTGGCTCTGCAGGCTCAGGTGGGTGCCAGTCCTCGCAGCCCCCCTCGGCGTGGCGGGGGGCTCCCGGGAGGGGAAGGGGCCAGGCTGGAGGGAAGGCGCGGGGAGGTCTGCTTTTCGAAACCCAGTTGGCAGATGGCGTGGCCGCTGGGAGGGGAGAGCGTGAGAAGCGGGTCCTCCTGCAGACCATCTGCTCTCCTCCCTGGGTTTGGGGTGCGAGGGGTAAGGGCCCATTCCTTCTTTGTCGCCCCCAGACGGAGCGTAAGAGTGGGAAGAGGCAGACGGAGCGGGAGAAGAAGAAGAAGATTCTGGCCGAGAGGAGGAAGGTGCTGGCCATCGACCACCTGAACGAAGACCAGCTCAGGTGGGGCGGTGCTGGGGCTGCACCTGCGCGGCGAGGGGGAGTCAGGCCGAGGGCATGGCTCGCACAGGCCACCAGGGGGCGCTGCCGCCCGCTTTTCCCTCCGCCGCTGGCGGAACCGAGGCCGGCCGGGCGGTCAGCCAGGGCTGGTCCCCGCTGATGCGGAGGTGGAACCCCGGTCCCCGTCCCACCCCACGCGCGGCGGGAAGGGAACTGAGGTGGAGGCTCATCTGGGGGCGGGGTTCGCCTTTCCCCGAGTTCCCCGGACTTTGTCCTGGCAGCACTGGTGCCCCCTCCTCCGGCGGGAGGAGGGCCCGCCCGTGGGCTGGATCAGAATCGGGAGGAAGCAGATGAGGGCCTTTGCTTACTGCCCCCCCCACCCCCCCCGGCCTGTGCAGGGAGAAGGCCAAGGAGCTGTGGCAAAGCATCTACAACCTGGAGGCAGAGAAGTTTGACCTGCAGGAGAAGTTCAAGCAGCAGAAATACGAGGTGAGCTGGGGGGGCGCGCCCCCCTGGGGGGGAGGGCCTCCCCCTCCCCGCCCCTCCCCCACTACCCCACACTGTGGCTGCCCTGTGCCCCTGTCACCCACCACCCTATCCAGCCCCCCTGCCCTGTGCCTCCTCTGTCCAGCTCAGTGCCTCCCACGGGCTGACACTTCTGAAGCCTGGGGGTTACTTTCCTGGGGTTCCAGCTCTGGGGTCTCCCCGACTTGTGGCCTCCAGGCAGCTGCTCAGCTGCACTGAGCTGGATGGCAGGACCAGGACTCGTGGAAAGAGGGGGGGCGGCTCATGGCAATTTCAGCCACCCCCCCACCCCGTGTGGGCACAGCTGGGTGGGGTCCTGGAAGCAGCAGAGGTCCCAGCAGCAGAGGTACAAAGGGACCAGCTTAGGTGCTGTCCCCAGGGCCTCTGCCGAGTGCCCTCCACCCCGTCCAGGCCACCCGGGGCACCTGGGCCCTGAGAGCGGCAGGTGCCAGTAATGCTTTGTCTCCCTCTTTCTCGCAGATCAACGTTCTCCGAAACAGGATCAACGATAACCAGAAAGTGTGAGCACCCACCCCTCCCCGCCCCTCCGCTCCCCCAGCCCTCGGACCCCTTCCCCCTCTCCCCTGGGGGCTGGGTGCTCTCACCGGCCTGAGGCTACTGCCCTACTCAGCCTCTGGAGACAGGTCCAGGCGGCCCCCTGGGCCCTCAGCGCCCCCGCTCCCCCACCGTGGACACCCGCTGCCCTGCTCCCACTCCGTCTGACGTCT
Source organism: Catagonus wagneri (assembly GCA_004024745.2). Lineage (NCBI taxonomy): Eukaryota > Metazoa > Chordata > Mammalia > Artiodactyla > Tayassuidae > Catagonus > Catagonus wagneri. Next base: position 2,384,376 of record PVHT020000067.1, on the reverse strand, counting down.
GACGGGGCCCTGCTTCTCCTGCAGCTCCAAGACCCGCGGAAAGGCCAAAGTCACCGGGCGCTGGAAGTAGAGACGGCCCCCTCAGAGCCTCCTTCTCCAGGATCTGCTCTTCCTTGCACCCCCTCCCCGAATCCCTGCTCCCTCCCGGGGTCCTGCACCACCGGAGGCTGCCTGCCCCCAGCACACCAGGAGCTGGCCCAGCTGGAAGCTGCCCTCCCGCCTAACCCCACACGCCCGCCCCATGACAGCAATAAAGGACACCACGCACGCACCGTGGCGCTTCTGTCCCTTCCCTTTAGGGGGAGAGATAGAGACACCCTGGCCTTCCGGGCACTCAGGCCGCTGTACCCGCCAGGCTCGATGGACAGGGCTCGGCCAGGGGCGGCCCAGCCGGGGCCTCAGAGCAGAGGGACCATGACGGGAGCCCCGGGGGGCAGCTCGCGGCCCCCAGTGGAGGGCTGTCGGGAGCAGGGTTCCCACATGAGTCACTCCCGGGAACAAGGCGGCCTCTGTGCCTGGCCTTCCTTTCTCCTCCAGGCCGAAGTGCCATTCTCTGTCCACCCAAAGGGGCTGCTTGAGCGCTGGGGTGGGGGCCTCTCCCCCTCTTCTAGGCAGAGCCAATTCCGTGCTCCCTGCTGTGTGCAGCCTGAACCCGTGTAAACCCACTGTCACTCCACCTCCTGCCGCTGGGCCGTGACCTTGGGCATCACCCCTGCACACTTGAGAACCGGTCTGGATCTTCATGTCCTGGCCATATGCCATGTCCCGAGGTGAATGCTGGTGACACCGAGAGAAGGGGACACTGTCCCCAGATGCCTGGGAGGGCAGAGCCTGGGGGCCCGGCCTCGTCCTAATACATTCATTTGCTCAGTTCAGTAAATATACTGAACTCTGATTCCGCAGCCCCGCCCCGGTCCCGGCTCCCTGGGGCCAGCGGCAGGAGGGCTTCCTGGAGGAGAGGGAGGAGGAGGAAGTTAGGGGCGGGGGAGGGAAGGGGCAGCGGAGGCAAGGCCGCGGAAGCAGAGGCCGGCCGGGGTGTCCCCGGAGCCCAGGGGCTCGTGGTGGGAACGGGGGTCCCCCTGCTCGGCCCCAAAGGCGGGGAGGCAGAAGCAGGGCCTCTGGACCCCAAGGCGTCTCACCACGCGAGCTCCCAGCTCCTACCCCGTGACGGGCGCTGCAGACCCTCCCTCCACTGCCAACCAGAGAGAGGGGCCTGGGGCCAGAACGGGTGGGGGACCTGTCCTGCCCCCATCAACCCCGCACAGAGCCCTGCCTCCCGGTCTCAGCGTCTCCCTGGAGCAGCGGGAGGGGAGGACTGGGCGGTCTCGGCGGCCCGTGACCTTCGTCTTCTCCTATGACTGGGCCTGGGGATCATCCCTCTGCCCTAGTGGAAGTGGACTCGCCTTTGAAAACCCCGTGCAGGGGCAGACGTGGAGGGCAGCCTGGCTGACCGACTCTGAGCCTCCCCGGGGCCGGGTCACTTGGTGCTCAGGTCCCTGTGCAGTGCCAGCCATGCTCTGACAGCGGCAGGCAGCTTAGGGCCCTGTCCTGGCATCGTGACCCCAGGGCTGCCTCTGACCCGAGGCCAGCCGATGCCTGTGTGCGCGGATCATGGAGCCCGGAGCCCGTCGGAAGTGGAGGGTCTGGGCAGGTGGACTCAGCCCAGGGGCCCTTCCGAGCCCAAAGGCAGGGGCAGTGCTCTCCCCATGACCGTCCCCAGGGAGCGGAGGGGACCACAACCTGCGCCCAGAAACCCTGAGATGGATTCAGGACGGGGAGCTGCCAGGGGCACGCCCTCCTCCCCTCGGCTCTCCGCTCCTGCTCTCCCCCTGAGCCGTCCACGCAGCCAGACCCTGAAGGCCAAGTGGGCCTGGGTGTCCTGACCCACTGCCCCATGCAGTACCAGGGTCCTCTGTTCCCCCCACACCCTGCCTGGGGCTCCCCTGACTCAGGGGCCTGTGGGCCCCGTGCACCCCGTGTTCAGGGAAGATGCCCCCCAGGTCCCGCAGCCCTGGGTCAGCGTGGACCTGTCCCCGTCCCGCCCGCAGACTGTCCACACTAGCCTGTGTTCTGGGCAGAGCCGGGCCTTTCTAGAGCCGGCTTCAGAGGAGGAAAAGCCAAGAGAGAAAAGCTGCTTGCTTTAAACCCAGCGCTTCCGGCTGGAGACGCCTGGTCCTGAGTCACTCTCCTGGCAAAGTCCGGCCCTGCCCGCCCCCCAGCTCTGCGGCTGTGGGCAGGTTACTGGCTCTTGCTGTGCTTGAGTTTGCATCTCTGAAAAATGGGGACAGCCGTGTGCAGTGACCAGCGTGGTGCTCACCGCACACCGGCCGTGGGATGGATGTTGGCCGCCCTTCCTGTTGTTTTGGTTGTGACCTGTCAGCAGCCCCTCTCCAGGGCTCATGGTCCGGGGAGGCCGGGTCGGCGGGGCGGGGTCCTGGCTGGTCCTCCGTGGGTGGGGTCTACGGAGCCCGCAGAAGCCCCTCTTCTCGCTGGGTTTCTGGGCCGCCGGGGACAGGGGTGGCGCAAGCCTGCAGGTGCTGACCGTCCTTCCCTGGGGCTGGCCTGCGGTGAGGTGGCAGAACTGGCTCCCAAATGGGGCCCCACCCCTGACACTGCAGCCGGGTTTCTGGAAAGGGTGGGGCAGGACCTGCGTGGCGGGGTGGGGGCCTCGGGCAGACCCAGGTGGGGGCAGGGCCGGACGTGCAGTCGCCTTTCTGGGTTTGTTCCCCACCTAATGTCCAGCCTGCCCATCAGTGCGACCCTGGGGGACACGGCCGGGAGACTGTGTGAGCTGGGGACACGCCAGGGTGGGGACAGACCCACCCTCTCCTGCTCTCCGTGTTTCTCACTCTGTCCCCGTGCAGCCCTGTGCTGGCCGCTTTCCGTGTGTTCCGTCCGGCCAGGCCCCCAGGGTCCCTGGGCCACGTTCCCTGTTGATGAGGAAACCGAGGTTCACAGATTCAGGCGGCGTCTGAGGGCCGTTCAGTCAGTGGATGCAATGCTGGGGTTTGAACCAGGTCTCTGGCTCCAGAGCCACGACTGCCCACACGTGGCCTCATTGCAGAGGCTCTGCAGCCGGCTGGGCTGGGGTGGCCCGGGGTCCCCCCAGGGCAGGCAGGCGGGGCTCCGTTCCCTCCCCAGCCTCCTGGCGGCCTCTCTGCCTGTGCCGGCCGCCCGCAAGCCCGGCCTCTCTGCCCCCTCGGGGGCCTGGGGACAGTCTGTACCATGTTCAGCGTGGAGGATGGCCTTGGGGGGCCTCTGGAAGGAGCAGCAGACGGGGCCTTCAAGGGGCTTTACCCTGATTAGGAGGGCGCCACCCATGGCTCCCCTTCCCCGGGTGACGACAGTGCGTTCTGGTGACCCGTGGCAGGAACCGACAAACACTTGTCATCGCTTTGCTGCCAGGTCACCCACTGTAGAGAGAGTGACCGGGGGGGGGGGCAGGGCTGGGCCTAGATGCCCTTTGTTGCTGGGGTGACCATGGCAGACGCCCCAGGGACCGTTTGCAGCCCTGGCAGCCCTCTGTCCAGCCGGGAGGATCAAGCCCTGCTGTCCCCCAAATGTCCCAAATGCTCCCACCTGTGCGAGGCTCTTCCCTGCCCCTAGACGGCCCCTTCCTTCCTCTTCTCTCCACCCCTGGGGCCTCAAGTCGCTATGTCCCCGAGCAAGGCAGTCCTGGGGGTGAAGACAGAGCTCACGTGGCTTCCAGGGCAACACCCACCCCCGCCCCAACCTTGGCCTGTGATTCAGAGCCCGGGTCTGGGCGCCCAGCCCCTTCCCTGGAGCCTCAGCCCCACCCACCTGCTCATCCCGTTCTCAGCCCCCACCCTGACAGCAGCGACAGGAATTTAAACTGCTCCTAACTGAAGACTCAGGAGAAAACCCGTTTCCAGGAGAAGCGCCCAGGCCCCGAGGGGCAGCCCCGCCCCGCAGCCCGGCACTCCCACGACCCGGCCGCACCTGCAGGGAGCCCCGGTCCCTCAGCAATTTCCCTGCAAAGTCAGGCCTGGGCACTGCCACCCCGCAGGAGGTGGCAGGTGGAGCTGCTCTTCAGGAAAGCAGGGGTGGGGGGGGGACTCCCAGGACCCTCCCTTGGAGCTGTGCTGAGATGGGGCTGGGCCTGTGCTGGGCTGGCAGAGGCTGGGCCAGGGAGACCCATTTAGCTCCAGCTGCCTCACCCCTGCCCTCTCCCCACCCCCGTCCCTGCCAGTTCCCCAAAGCGGAGAATGAAGGGACGGGTCACTTCACAGCTGCCTGGCAGTAATGGACAGCAGTTTCGCCTCTGAACTTGACCTGCACACCCGTCCATGTCAAGAGCCCTCGCTTGACTCTTTCAGGCCCTGGGTCGCCCAGCCACTTGCCCTGCCCTCCCTCTGCTCCTAGCATCTACGTTCTCCCTGTCTACTCACCCCCTGGCTCCCACAGTCCGTGTGCGTGGCGTGTGTGTGTGTGTGTGTGTGTGTGTGTGTGTGTACTGGCTGTGTCTGTGTGTCTCTTCCCTGCTGGGGCCGAGGGGAGGTGGGGAGCAGCGGGCTCTGCTGGGAGAGACCAGACCTAACTTACACGCCAGCCCTGCGGTCACGCTAACAAGCGGTGTTAAGTTCCACGTGAGGTACTTGCTGAGCGCAGGCGCTGTGGGTCCTTCGAGTGCGCTGCCGCAGTTCCACGTGGCGTCAGGACTGCATCGATAACTCGACTTTACACGGGGAACCCAGGCTCAGAGAAGCTGGTGATTGTCCACGCAGAGCAGAAGCCTGTTGTTTTGTTTAGTTTCTTTTTTTTTTTTTTTGCCTTTTGTCATTTTAAGGCCGCACCTGCGGCATGTGGAGGTTCCCAGGCTAGGGGTCTAATCGGAGCTGTAGCCACTGGCCTATGCCGCAGCCACAGCAACGCAGGATCTGAACCGCGTCTGTGACCTACACCATAGCTCACGGCAACACCGGATCCTTAACCACTGAGCAAGGCCAGGGATCGAACCCGCAACCTCATGGTTCCTAGTCGGATTCGTTAACCACTGCGCCACGACGGAAACTCCCCTTGTTTAGTTTCTTTTCAGGGCCGCTCCTGCGACATATGGAAGCTTCCAGGCTAGGGGTTGAATTGGAGCTGCAGTTGCCGGCCTGTACTGCAGCCACAGCAAAGCCAGATCCGACCTGCATCTGTGACCTACACAGCAGCTCACGGCAACGCTGGGTCCTTAACCCACTCAGTGAGGCCAGGGATTGAACCTGCAGACACTACGTCACTTGGATTCATAACCCAGTGCGCCACAATCGGAGCTCCAGGTATCCTTCTTGTTTTGCTTATGGTTTTTAAATTGCTTGTAGGGTACGCTGTCTGATGGAAAAAAAGAAATGTGTATTTTAAAGAAACTGTTTCCATATTTCAGCCAACATATATTGGAATCATTTCTGATTATACGGTGCAAAGTCTGTGTGCAGCAGTCCTGATCGTGCAGAAACGTGTGTGAAATAATATTCAGGTCTGTCTCTTGCAAACTTCTGTTGGCTCTCCGGGCACTTGGCCTGGGCAGTCAGGGTGGTGAACGTGAAGTCTGACTGCTGTCTTTACTCTGATAGAATGACTCGCTGAGGAGTTCCCGTCGTGACCCAGGGATTAACGAAGCCGACTAGTCTCCCTGAGGATGCAGGTTCCATCCCTGGCCTCGCTCAGCGGGTTAAGGATCCGGTGTTGCCGTGAGCTGTGGTGTAGGTTGCAGACGCAGCTTGGATCCTGTGTTGCTGTGGCTGTGGTGCAGGCCGGCAGCTGCAGCTCTGAATCCACCCCTAACCTGGGAACCTCCATAGGCCGTGGGGTCAGTCCTAAAAAGACAAAAAAAAAAAAAAAAGACTCGCTGATGCACACTGGCCTCACCACACTCTGCTGAATTGCTCGGTTTCCTCATCTCTCTGTCTAGACTGGGTGCTTCCTGGGACCCTGGCTTGTTCACTTGTGGATTCACCGTTTATGGTGAATGGATGAAGCATTCGCTTCCAGGGATCTGGCGCAGGATCTGAGCATGTGTGTGTCTGATGCCGACAGGGAGGGAAAACGGGGCCAAGCCATCACCTTACAGCCATCGTGTCCTGTGCTGTTGTCAAAGCACCGAATGAACACAAAGTCAAGCAAACTTGGAAAAGAACAATTTGATCTCGAAAGGCTGAGCTGTCCACCTCACACACATGATCCAGTGTGAGCACGGGGTCTGCTTGGTCACCGGTGTCTCGACATTCGTTCATTGATTCCGTCCTTCCGTGACCCCGACACACACGTGTGGGGCACAGAGCCCCAGCCGGACAGGGGGCTCCAGATCGTCGCAGACCAGGAAGGAGAAATGAAGCAGACGGGAAGCCAATGGTTAGACAGATAGAAATATCCAGATGGAAGGAGACACACACACACAGACACACGCGGGTGCACACTCACCTGCGCACAGACACACACGGACTGTGGACGCCATGGCTGTGTTGGAGCCCAGTTTACAGGTCCGCGGACTGGAAGAGCGGAAATGTTGAGAGCAGAGGTGGGGTAAGGCCGGGAGCTGGGGGTGACCCAGGGACTGAAATAGCCGGGCGAGGGGAGCGGGGGTGGGAGGGGGAAATGACTCAGCGGGGAGGGCAAGGCCCTGGGGGCGGGGGCGAGGGAGAGGTTTTACCCTGTGCTAGGACTTCGTGGAGGCTTTTAGGCAGGAGAACGGATTGTGGTTTATGTTTCCAAAAGATCACTTTGGCTGTGGAGCTGCTGGCAGTTGCATGGGAAGAGCAGGTGGGAGGCTGTTACCATGGCAACGGCGGGGCAGTTAGCGACCCGAGCGGTGGTGATGGAGATGGAGAGACGTGGTCCGAGAGCTGTCGGTGCAGAATTAGGCAGCGAAATTGCCCCGCAGGTGGCTCTGTCTCTGACGCGCAGGTTCTGATCCACTCCCCAGCCCCACCTCTCAGGCTTTCCTCCAGCGTCACCCCCCGGGCCCTGGGTGTGCCTGGTAGGACGAGGACTCTGCTGCCCGAGGGACCGGCCCCCAGACCCAGACCCGGCTGGTCTGAACCAGCAGCTCAGGGTCACCCAGCGGTGAGACGGGGATTCGCCCCGGAAGCTGAGCCTGGGTCCTGTTTCCTTCCCCAGGAAATTCTTACCGTGGCCAAAGCACACACGCGGCTGGGTGTTTTCCCAAACCCATCCTGGAGCAGGATGTTGTCAAAGGGGGCTGTGCCCCCCAGGGGCAAAGGGCAGGCCTGCTCCCGGGGTGCTTTATCCTGCCTACTGGAGGCTGTGTGGTGCTGCGGGAAGTTCTAGGCAGAGCCCGGCCTGGGATTCTGCTGACCATGCGGTTACAGGAGACGGAGCTGGCCGGGCCGGTCTTGCAGCCTGACTCACCCGCTTCGCTGCCTCCTGCGACGGGCGGGAGGGTGTGGCTGTGGGCCTGGCCCCATCCTGGGCCTCGTGGGCAGGGGAACAGAGAGGCGGAGAGAATCTGAGGCCAGCACAGGGGGCAGACCTGGAAGGGACCTGGGACGCCCCCTCGGTTTAGCAGAAAGGACACTGGCTGGGAGTGGGGAGGGGGCTTTCCCAGGCCACACGCCGACGCTGGCAGCTCAAGGCTTTTCTGACAATTATCCTGAAGCACTGATTTCTCCTGGAAGGCCCCCCAGCCGGAGTGGAATTCTCTGAGAATCAATGTGTCCAAGACTGGGTCTGTCCACACCCGAGAAGTCCCTTTCGAAAAGCACATGCCAGGTTCCTTTGCTCCTTGAGACACCAGCTCCCCAAGGGGGCTGCAGAGGAACCCCCCACCCCGCACCCCAACCCCTGTCAAAGCAGAGGCTGTGGGAGCTGCCCCCTTAAAGAGGCCAGCGCCCGGCGATGTCCTGGCAGGGAGGACAGAGCGGGTGAGAAGTGGGCGGCCCAAGCCTGAAACCACCTGCCGTCCACCCCTGACGTCCCACACCCTGTCCAGTCCGGCCCTCAAGAGGGACAATGACAACCTGAGACGTGCTCAGAGAAGGCCGACAAGACAGGGAGAGGGACCCTGGCCCGTGTCCCCCAGGAGAGGGTGACAGGATGGGGGACAGAGCCTGGACGTGAGCTGGCATGGGGCAGATGGCAGAACGCAGGGGCTGGGAGGCCTGTGCTGCAGAGAAGGGCCCTGTTCTCCGTGGCCCTGGGGGGAGACAAGACCCGGGCGTGGGGGCCGGAGCCGTCTCGGGGGCAGCCTAGCAGTCCGAGCAGCTCCCGCCGGGGGTCCTTGACCATATGCTCCCATGGTCAGAGGCGGGAGGCCGCTCTGGGAAGCTTGTGTTTATTTATTTTTCCTGGCTTTTATTTATCTAGTTATTTATTTTGTCTTTTTGCTTTATCTAGGGCCGCACCCGCGGCATATGGAGGTTCCCAGGCTAGGGGTCTAACAGGAGCTGTAGCCGCCGGCCTCTGCCACAGCCACAGCAATGCGGGATCCGAGCCGCGTCTGCAACCTACACCACAGCTCACGGCAACGCCGGATCCTTAACCCACTGAGCAAGGCCAGGGATCGAACCCGCAACCTCATGGCTCCTAGTCGGATTCGTTAACCGCTGCGCCACAATGGGAACTCCAGTTTTTCCTGGCTTTTAGAATCACAGTTGGATGTGAGAGCCTGTGACTCCACACCCAGCCTCGTCGTCGTCTTCAAGCCATTTATGAATGTTGGGCCTGGGGGCGGATGGCTGGGAAGGAGCGGGGCAGGGCGGCCGCCGGGAGTGGGCACCCAGCCTGGGAGAGCCTTGCGGGGCAGCCTTAGAATCCCAGCCGCGGAAAACTGGGAGCCGGCCTGAAGTGTGCAGGCAGAGGAAGGGTAGCCTCAGCGTCACTCTCCGTGATGGCTCTGGAGGCTGGGGGGCCCTGGGGACACAGGGGCAGAGGCAGCTGGAAGTGCCAGCTTCTTGGGATGGTCCCGGCCGGCCGAGCTGGATGGGGGCCCAGCGAGGACGGGGCTGCTGGTGCGGGGATGAGGCGGCATTTTAGGACTTGGGGCCTTAACGGGGATGGAAGTAGCAAAGATGAGGCCAGAGTAACAGGGAAGGTGCTTAGGTAACTGGTTGGTGGCCGCTGTGAGGGATCTTTCTCTTTTGTTTCTCTGAAGCAGACAGGATTTGTGGAGCCCTCAGGGAGGAGGGGGAGGAGGTGGGGGGGACGCCCCGCCCGTTAAACACCCCCACTTCCCGCAGAAATCCAAGGCCGTCGCCGTCAGCTATACTCTCCCAGTCGTCCCAGCAGCTGTGCCACCTGCTGGGCAGCGAGGCACCAGTCCGCACGGGCTCCCATATTCGTGGACACTAGCTGGGACAATGACGGTGACAAACCTCGCGTTCTGCATTGTCACGGACGGGCGGCTTCACGGCCCCGATGGCGACACGGAGCTGCAGGGGACGAGGCTCCAGAACGTCAGCCGGTGGACCCGGAAGGCTGCTCGGACCCCGCCCACAGGACATGCAGGGCCGTCAGACAGGGGGGCCCCCGGGCAGTGGGACAGTCACAGGCGGTCGCCTTCTACTCCCGACATGGGGGCTGGTCCCCGCTCTCCCTGGGCAGGGCTATGCTCAGCGGCACGCGCTGAAGTTGTGTGCTTTCCTACATGTGCGTTTTCCTGCACGTCTGCTTTTAGCAACAGCGACTCAACCACAGGCGTCTAGATTTGAGTCTGTCATTTGGTCTCACATTTTATTTTATTTATTTATTTATTTATTTGTCTTTTGTCATTTTTTAGGGCCACACCCGTGGCATATGGAGGTTCCCAGGCTAGGGGTCTAACAGGAGTTGTAGCTGCCGGCCTTCGCCACAGCCACAACAACGCGGGATCCGAGCCGTGTCTGCAACCTACACCACAGCTCACGGCAATGCCGGATCCTTAACCCACTGAGCAAGGCCAGGGATCGAACCCACAATCTCATGGTTCCTAGTCGGATTCGTTAACCACTGAGCCACGACGGGAACTCCTGGTCTCACATTTTAGAGTCAGCGTGTTTCCAGCAGGCCCCAGACCTGCTGTGGGCATAGCCTGGGCTGCGGACAGGCCGTCTTCCCGCCCCCCGGGCTGAGGCCTGGCCCCCGTACCCGGCCTCCCTGACCACCGAGGTGACCCAGGAGGTCAGGGCCACGGCCTCTAGAGAGAGGTCACCGCCCTCCCGGGCCGGGAAGAACCATCTCCAGCCTCCGCAAGGCCTGCCCAGCCGGGAGCCCAGGTCCAATCTTTGAGCCGCGCGCTACTATCTGTGCAATCAGGGCACCAGCATCCTGGAGCTGAGGACAGAATGCGGGGCTCAGAGCAGGGGCGCGGGCCCTCCCCCTCCCCCAGCACCCCCCCCCCCCCCCCCCCCCCCGCCACCTCGGGTGCTGCCCTGAGTCCCTGCCAGGCAGGGCCAGCGAGGGGAGGTCCCGGCAGGAGGTGAACGGCCCCTTCGATCCTCAGCAGCTCCCCAAATAATCCACTGCTTGAAAATGTTCAAAGAAACGCCAGCGATTTATTGATTGACTATATTTCCAGAGAAGCAAACACAGAATAGCCCACAGGGAAACCGGCCTGGCCGGCCAAGGTTCTCACACAAACGCAGAGTGGGGGGTGCGGCGGGCTGCAGACGGCCCGGCTTCCCTCTCTGCCCATCCCGAGCCCCCGCCTAAGCCACCCACCCGCCCTGCCTCCGGGCCAGGCCCCAGGCTGGACGAGAGAGCAGCACTGCCCCTGAGACCCCGAGCTGAGCTAGGGTCCGTGCTGCTGGGCCGGCCCTGCCGGACAGGCTGCTGGTGGCCAGCGACTGGATCTGCCTTTAGCACGGGAGGCCCTGAGCGATCTGTGTCCCCCCCACCGGCCTGGCCACACGTGGGGGAGTCCCTGTGCTGGGTGTTGAGCCCGGCAGCCCCGGCAGCGAGAAGCCAGCAGGTGCTTCCTCCGTGCTGGGCCTCGCGCCGCCTGCTGCTTCTCCAGGAAATGCATCCCCAGGCCCCTCCCAGCTCTGCCTCTTCCAAAGTGACGGGCCCAGCTGGCCAGAGTCATGATAAAGGTGGCGTCAAGCAGGCCTGGCTGTCCCCGCCGCCCCCTGAGACTGCCAGGCTGCCCCTCTCCCGGGCAGAGGCTGGGCCCCGGCTCCCGGCCCCGCTGGGAAAGGAGCAGTCCCGAGGCTGTGCAGACGCACCGCTCACAGGCTGCTTCCCAGGCGCCCTGACGGGGCTGGCCGTTCCTCTCACACTGCCTGGGTCTAGAGCCAAGGACCCGGGCCACCCCTTTCGTCCGGGAGAACGTGAGGGCTGGGTGTGGCCTCTCCATCACTGATGTATCTGGGCGCTTATAACCTGCCTGGCTCCGAACAGGTTTCCTCTGGGTCCCCGGGGCTGGCAGGAGCCGGGGGCGGGGGACAGTCTGCCACGACCCGCTGCCCCTGGGCCCCCCGAGAGGGAGATAGGCCTCCGTCCTGAGGGACCAGGATGACGTGTCCCAGACCCCAGCACAGAGGGCGCCACTGGGTGGCCTGTCATCATGTGTCTGCCCTGGTCTGACTGCCATGTCACTCAGCGGGTGGGGCCTCGGTCCACAGGTGTTTTCAGTTCTGACCACCGGGTGGGCGGTGGGGCTGGACGGGGGACAGGGCTGGACGGGGGAGGAGGGCCGGGGGAGGAGGAGTAGGGAGGGTAGGACCAGGCAGGCAGCTTGCACTGGTCACCACCGGTGCCGCCCGGCGAGGTGGCTGCAGCCAGCAGGGCCTGGAGCAGCGTCCTGCTCGGCCTCATCGCGCAGGCAGCGGGCTATTTACACACGCCTTCCTCTGCTTCTCAGCTGAAATGCTCGGGAGTCTGGGGTCTCAGGGTGGCCCGTGCCCCGGCCGGGCCTTTTATCACACCGGCCTTTTGGTTTTCACGAAATACACAGATGGCGGGGTTCAGGGAGGGAGGGGCCGGCCTGTGGCGGGGGCGAGGGCTTGCTCCGCCTGATGAGACTGCTCCCTTCTTGCTCTGTCCAAATCCCCTCCCCCCAAGTCTCCTGGGACCCAAACCCTCCCTCCCTCCTTCGGATCCCCTCCTCCGGGGAAGACCCCGCGATCCGCTGCGAGAAGGAGGTGACCAGCTGGTTCCGCTGACCGGCTCCTGGGCTGGGAGCACCGTGCTGCCTTCTCCCTCCTGCCAGCGAGGGGGCTTCCCGGGCCACACCTGCTCCGATGGGACACAGTCCGAGAGAACGGCCAGCACCTCCTGGCCCCTGGGACGGACCTCAGCCCCGGCCCCCGTTTCTCTCCCCCACCCCTCCCAAGGGACTCCTGGTGAGCTTGGCCCTGGTGAGGCCCCCTGCCCCGCACTCACACTTCGGGCAGCTCAACTCAAAGCACCTGCCGTCCATGCCTAGAGCACGACCAGCAGCTCAGCCGGTGCCGTGCAGGAGGCCGTGCTCCCGGCGCTCATGCACACGCACGCGCACACACTGTACATGCGTATATATACCATTTCTCAGCGAAAGAAGTATTAACATCGGACAGAAACCCCCTTAACTCGAGAAAGGCCCCCCCAACCCTCCCCTATCCCCATTGCCCGTCAGTTCCCCCCAGGAGAAAAAAAAAGGAATCTAAAAATATTTTCATTATCCACAGCATCCTGATTGGCTTTCAGCTGTGTTTGAACGTTTCTGAATACTGCACAGGTGGGCAGGTAGGCCCGTGGCTTCTCAGCTGGTCACGTCACGTCTGGAAAAGGAACAGGCCTCCAGTGAGCACCCCCGGGGTTGGGGACACGCCTGCACCGCTGTGCCCTCCCACCGGGCCTGAGACCTGGTCGGGGGGGCCCTCAACACGTTCCTAGGGGGCTCCGGTTGAGGCAGAGGTGCCCCCCGTGCCCACTGGCCCTACCGCGGTGGCCAGCGCAGCGCCGAACACCTCTAAGGAGCGCAGGAGGCATGTGCCGGCTTGGTCTTCTCTTTCCCTATTGGGCCCGTTTGCTGGGAGAGGCGGTCTGGGGTCGGGGTAAACCTCCATCTCAGCCAGAGTTACGGCCCCTTCCCCGGCAGACGCCCCTGCAGGTGCTGGGGCCAGGGTCCTGGCGGACAGCTGGGGCACTGGGAAATCTCCTTTAGCTCCTTGTCCTTGGCTCTTTGCAGGTGACTCCATCCTGGGGCTGTCTCTGTGGTCGTGCATGGCTGATGGCATCTGGTTTGAGTCTCTAAGTGTGGCCCTGGGCTTCCCTACATCAGAATAGCTTTGGATTTTTATTTTTTATTTTTTTATTTTATTTTACATTTTTTAGGGCCGCACCTGCAGCATATGGAGGTTCCCAGGCTAGGGGTCGAATCGAAGCTATAGCTGCCGGCCTACGCCACAGCCACAGCCACGTGGGATCCGAGCCACGCCTGTGACCTACCCCACAGCTCATGCAACGGTGGATCCCCAACCCACTGAGCGAGGCCAGGGACCAAATCTACATCCTCATGGATCCAAGTCATGTTTGTTAACCACTGAGCCACGAAGGGAACTCCCTGGATGTTTGTTTTAAAATCTCTATTCCTGGCCCCAACTCCAGAGCCACTGAGTCAGAACTGCTCAGGTTGAGACCAGGAGTGTGTGGTTCACCCGCGTTCCAGGCGAGTCTAAGGAAGAATTAGGCTTAGAGCCTCTGCCAGAGAAAACTGCATCTGAGTTTCCGGTCCCTAGGTTCATCTGGTGGAAAGAAGCTCGTCCACACAACAGGCATGATGCAGAACTGGAAAGCAGATTAGCAAAAGGACAAGCAGGGGAGCTGTAGTGGACCAAACCCAGAGTGACACTGTGTGACTGCAGGAGTGCCCTTCACACCGTAGCCCACATGAATGGCACCACTTGTGTTGCGCAGTGCGCAACCTGCACGGCTGTACCCAGCAGACCTCTGGCCTGTTGACACTAGCAGGATGTTACACATCCCCACTGTCCTTGTGGGACGGTCAGTAGCCCCCTGGCCAGGTCTCCAATGACGTGTGTCTTTCAGACCAAAGGGTGCATCTGTGTCCCCGGGGAGCATGGCCTGGCCCCTCTCTCTGAGCCTGGCCGAGAGGTACAGCGGGGATCCTGGAGGCACCCCCTGCCATGGGTGGGCCGACTCTCACCTGCAAGCTGAGCTTGCGTGGGCAGCCTCTTAGAACCGGGAGGTGAAGTTCCTGAAGCTGTTGGCCCCGGGAAAGGCTCCCAGCATGTTCCTGTCGAAGCCTTGCTGCAGGGAGAAGCGACAGCTGTGTGAGGGCGCCCGCGGGCTCAGAGGCCGCCCCCAGAGGCCCTCGGCTCGACCCAGCCTTCTGCACACGCTCTGTGTGTTGGCGCTAAAACCGGACTCACGGTCCTGCGACCGAGCGTAGGGCCAGGCACACCCACGTGTCAGTGAGTTGGGCCCGGCCTTCGCACTCGGGAACGTGCGACCTGCCTTCAGGGAAATCCGAATCAAGGCACTGAGGGTTTAGCTCTAGCGGCCGATACTCTAGAACAGCCACCGAGATCAGGAAAGAGAAGTTGTTTCCTGCCCTCGGACCGTCCCTGCCTTTTTTTTCTTTTTTGCTTTTTCTAGGGCTGCACTCACCGCATATGGAGGTTCCCAGGCTAGGGGTCCAGTCGGAGCTGTAGCTCGCGGCAACACCGGATCCTTAACCCACTGAGCAAGGCCAGGGATTGAACCCGCAACCTCATGGTTCCTAGTAGGATTCGTTAACCACTGGAGCCACGACGGGAACTCCTGTTTTTGTTTTTGTTTTTTTTTCTTAAATCTCAACAAGAGCTCTTGGCAGGGACGTCTTGCCCAGTGCCCACTCCCCACACTCGTACTGGGCAGGGCTGGAGCCCAGAGCCGGAACTTCCCATCACAGGCTCTGCTTACCTGTCTGTTCTCCAGCCCTGAGTGCCTGCCTGCTCAGTACCGGTCGAGTCTTACTCCTGCTATGTCTCCTAGCACACAGCAGGTGCTCAATACATGCTTCAGGGTGACCGAGGACAGCCCTTGAGAAGGGGCGCCTGGTGCCAGCCCGGGGCTCTGGGACCTCGTCAGGTTTCACTGTCCTGTGGGGACACGGGGGCCCGAGGCAGGGGACTCAAAGCCCCGCTCCCACCGGTCTGGGCGTGGACCACGTGACCACCCCCCACATGCTGGCTCCCTCCCCCCGAGCTTGCAGGACCTGGCGGGAGCCCCCAGGAGAGACTAGTCCAGGGTCCCAGCCCCACTCCTCCCAACTCCCTGAGTCAAGGCCAACGCCGCCTCACTGCACTGTGACGGCGCAGTGACCGGCGGATGGCGGCAGAAGCACCGACCCAGGCCCGCCAGGCCCGAGGTCCAGCGCGGCTGGAGGGGGGTGGGGATGGCCACGAAGCTGGTCAAGGCACAGAAGGGCCCCGAGGTCCTCCCTGTGTGTCAGGGCGGGCACGACCTCGCGCCCTGGCTGAGCCGAGCCCTCGGGGCCACCCGGAGAAGCTGGAGGAAGCCCCCGCCGGTCATCTCGCCCACCTCCCCTCCTCTCGGCCTCCCGGCACCCCCCACCCCCACTGCAGGAAAGGAGCAGGACATGGGCCATCACCGGCTGTGGCTTCACTGGCCTTGGCCACCTCCGGCCCCCTGGCTCCGGGGCCCCGCCCTTCTCCCCGCTGCGCTGGGGGAGGCGCCGCCCCTCCATCCCCCTCCGGCTGACAAGCAGCTCTGACTCTCCTCAAGGCCCCTTCCTCGCCCTCCGGCCCCTTCACCTTCCCTGTGCAAAGGTCATTAAACAAGTGGCTTTTTATCCTTTCTTTTATCTCCCTTCCCTCTGGCCAAATCGAGATGATCGGGTCCACTCCTGCCTCCCCCTCCCCCGTGTGGACCCGGCGCCCCCTCCCCTGCTGGCCCCCCATCTCCCCTGCTGCCCACCGCCCCTCGCATTGCCTGCCATGCCCTGAAGTTGCCAGAGATCCTTTCTGTTTCTATCTCCTGGCCCACCAGGAGCCCCAGAAACCGTGTCCCCGCCTCAGCACTGCCTCCTGCCACGCAGCTTCACCCCTTCCTGGCCCCTCTCCCCTTGGCCCCCAGGGGAGGGTCTTTTTCCTGCTCTGCCCTTGACCTTTCCCGCAGACCCAGGCCCTGGGGGGTCCCGTCCTCACCCCCCCTGCTTCTCCCACCTGAACAGCCGTGGCCGCCTGTGCTGTGCCCTTCTCCCCAGGCCCCCGCTGGCCCCCGCCCGGCCTCCAGACTCCCCTCCCCAAACCGGGGCTCCTCTCGCTCCCCCATCAAAGCCCGCCCCGCCCTGCCGACCCATCCCTCGAGCTGTTAACTACAGGTTACCCCTTTCTTCGGCTCCCTGCCCTTCATGTCCATGTCCGCGGGCTGCTGCCTAAAGAGCAGCAGCCACCAGGTGGGAATGAGCATCGGTGGAGAGGCCCGACTGTGGAGGCCTTGCGGACAAATCCAGCAGCCCCGGGGCGGGAAGGAGGCTTCCCGGTGCTGCGTTCAGCATGAAACCCTCTCCTGCAAATCCCAGCGGCCGCCCAGGGCCGAAAGCAAGCCTCCCAGGGGACCCGAGGCCTCGCACACTTCCTTGGCTTCCTCTTGCCCACCCCCCGAGGCCCTGGTCACCTCCTCGGGCCCGAGGCTGAGATGTGACAGCGCCTGGGTCACGGTCAGGCACACCCATCTGGAGGGCGGCACAGCCTCCTGATGGGGGTGGGGGGCACGGGGGGGGGGTCTAGCTCGCCCTTCCCAACCCCCGTGGACCCGAGTCAGTGCAGGGCGGGTGCGGGACAGCCTTGCCGGCGGGGGTTTCAGGTGAGGCCCTTACCTGTCTGAGGAGCCCCTGCAGCTCCTTGCTGGCCCACATGTCAGACAGCAGGAGTCGGGCGGCTTCTCCAGCCTTGGGGGAGGCACTGTGCAGGCGGAAGTTCATTCGGGGGTGAGACTCCGGGAGACTCGAGGGTGAACACACGCCCCTCGCTCCCCCTCAGCTCCTCGAGGGGAGGCCCCGGGGTGACTGTGGCCCCTCTACCCCACCTGGAGGTCCCCCGGGACGCCCTCTGGGGCCCCCTCCTGTGCCCTGACTTGTCCAGGGAGGAGCGAGCCGCGAGCAGCAGCATAAAGTTCCTGCAGAGCTGGGTCTGCTACCCGGGGCCCCCCGCTGGCCTGTGAGGACTCCGTGTCCCTCGGGTCCCCAGCCGAGAAGCGGTGCTGCCCGGTGGCCTGGATGCTGGACCCCAGGTTGGGGCGCCTCCCTCCTGGCCAGCTCCCTGCCGGCTCCCCCTGCACCGCAAGGCTCCTCTCCGCGCTGCCTCCTCAGGGCGCTTGGGGGCGGCCGGGGTCCCGCCCCACCCACCTGCTGCGACACAGGTTGATGACATTGTTGATCATGCCGCTGGAGAAGTGCTGCTTGGCCATCTGTGGCTGGGAGGCCATCAGGTTCCTCACAGTGTAGCAGGCTGACGACAGGATGTCTTCCGAGTTGCTGGTGTTGCCGGTGTGACTGGTAAGGAGTCTGGTCACCTCTGGGAACACCTGGTTCCCTGGGAGAGAAAGAAGCCGAGAGCGTGGGGTCAGGTGACCCGAGCCGCCCTCAGCCGGTCCCCACGCAAGGCGGCCTCTTGAGGCTTGATTCCGGCTCCGACAGGGCTCGGGACCTTCGGGGCCCCGCACAGCTGCCCCTGTGCCCGGGCGACCTGCGCTGCCTACTGCCAGGCCTCTCCCGGGCCAGCTTCCCCTTCTAGATGCTCCCCCAGGAGGCGGACAGAGGGCCCCTTCCGGCAGGCTCTGGAGGAGGGCGCTCACTCACCCATCGCTCTGTGCAGCACGGGGTGGCGGGACATGTTGCTCAGGAGAGAGGCTCCGGACCGCACCACGTCCGAGTTGCCCGACTGCAGGAGGCGGGCGATGTGCGGCAGACCCTTCTCCTTCAGCCCGATCAGCTGGCTCATGCCGCTGGACATCTGCGGAAAAAGGCGCGTGAGGCCCTAGCCTGAGTGGCCCAGGCACCACGGCGGGCAGGAGAGGGCCGGTCACCCCAAGCCGAGGAACTCCCGGGACTTTCCGTCTTAATTCGGGAGCCCCGGCAAAGACGGGCACACACCTGGGTAACTGCGGAACGAACCCGGGCAGACGCACCTGCACCTCCCCGGGCAGCCCGGAGCCCGGGTCGGGGCTGGGAGGGAGGTGGGGTGGGGGGCGCCTCAGGATCAACTTCCAGACCAAGCCAGTGCCAGCGGCCGCCGCTGGGCTGCTGCCTGGGCACCGCTGCCTCCCTTCCCCGCTGTACCGGCTCACGTGAAGCCTGTGTCACGGGCGTCTGCCACCTGAGAAGGGCCGCCGTCTGCTGCCAACCCCCTGGCCCTGCAGAGTCAGCACAGATGACTCCTGAGCTTGCCGGGTGGAGCGGCTGGGCCGCGTGGAGATGGGACCCGGGGTCCCCAGGGGGCAGGCCAGCCCATCCGGGCCTCTGGCAGCAGAGCCGTCCTGGCTGTGTCCTGGTCCGGGCTGCTGTGGGGTTCTCGAAGACCCCCAGCCTCCCATCACGGTGGGGAGGTCGTCCTTTACTCTCTACGCACCCGTCCCGCTCCCACCCGACCCCCTTCTGCCCTGAGCACCGGTGAGGAGGGTTGGCTGGCACCCCCCACCCGTGCCATCACGTCCTCCAGACTGTCTCTGGGTCAAAGCCACTCCTGGTTCTGCCACCCTCCCTCTGCACCTGCCCGTACCACCTCTATCAAGTCAGCAAATAGGAGACCCCTCCTGTCATAAACACCCCCCCATCCCTGTCCCCTGCCCCAGGCATGGCTCGAGGCCAGGAAACACGAGGCAGACAGAACCCAGGAGGGCTGGGTTCCGGGGCCCTGTCCTCCACCTGGCCCCTCCCTGAGGCGGGGGTTCCCGCCCCCTCCTCATGTCCCGGGTGCCTGGTGCCGGGGGCGGGGCTCGGGCCAGAGCCTGGACTCAGGCAGGGATAGGCTGGTGGGGAGCAGGGGGCGGAGCCCGGGCTGCCGGGGGGGCGGGGCGCCGTAGGGGCGGGGCGCTCACCAGCCCCTTGCTGGCGGTCAGGTTCTGCAGGGCGCCTGCGCAGGCCTCCAGGGTGGCGTCCTTCTTGCTCTTGCCCATGAGGTTTAGGTAGGTGCGGATGGCGTCGGAGTGGTACAGCCAGCTGCTGCCCTTGGGGCTGGGCTCCTCCTCGGGAAGCGGGCAGTCGTAGTTGTTGTTCTGGGGATGAGACGCCAGGTCGCGGGTGGATGGGGCTGAGCAGGCGTTCAGCTCCCCCAGCCTTGGTCGTGGCTCCTGGACAGCCGTGCCCTCCGCCATCTCCAAGGGGGCCCAGAGCACCCCTGGGGCTCCAGGCCCCACGTCCCTCTGTGGGGCAGCTTTGGGTGTCACGCCCTAATGCCTCCTGCCATCCCAGAGTCACAGCCCGAACTTGACCGCCCCGTGGAGGCAGCCAACCCCCCACAGCACCCCTTCTGCTTCTGGGGAGACCTGGGGGCTCAGGGGGCCATGGGAGCTGGCTGCCCCCCTACTCCTCAGGGGAGACGGAGAAGAGGGGGGACTTTGAGGCCTGCAAACCCTGGGCTGGAGCTTCTGGCCTCTGGGTCCCCAGGACACAGACCCCTGGGTCGTGGGTGAGATGGAGCTTCCCACCAGTTCCTAGCCCCGCAGCCCCCGAGGTTGGACAGGGGTCCCCGGGGCTGGTCTCGGGCTCCCGCAGGGCAGAGGGGAGGGAGAGTGAGGCAGTGGGACAGGGACCCGCAGGCAGGAGGGACACTCACACTCACCATCATCCGGTCGCTCTTGTTGCTGAAGCAGCCGGTGGCGGACTTCTCGGTGTAGGTGTTGCGCGCGTTGTACTCCAGCTGGCGGTAGCGGGTGGGCACCTCGGCGTCCAGGCGGTAGGAGAGGTTGTGCAGGACACACATGCAGTTCTCCACGGACTGGGGGCCGAGCAGAGAGGCCCTGAGCCTGGGCACCCGCCTCCCGCCCCCACCCGGCTCAGTCCCGCCATGGGCCAAACCCCTGCCCTGCTCGGGGGAGGGCGGCAAGATGCTGCGCAGGCCGAGAAGGTCCCCGGGGATGCTTCCCGGGACCTGCCACCCCCGGCTGTGTGAACGCGGGTGACCTGCTGCACATGTCTGGGCCTCAGTTTCATCTGTAACAGGGGACAGAAGCCACCTGCGTCCCTGGCTACGGGGGAGGTTATCCATGGAAAGTGCTGGCGGGAGGCCGAGCCCCATGGCAGGGTGGCTGCGACTCCTGCCTCGGCCTCTGGGAGACACACCCATCAGGAGCTGCCCGCTCCTCCTCAGGCTCAGAGCCATCGAGTCCCCATGACACCACCATCCTGTCTTTTAAGGGCTGGTGTTCGCCTGCCAGGATCAAAGGTGCTCTCCATCCCCAGGGGTCAGTCCCCAGGAGCAGGGACCTGGGACCCAGCGCTTCCCAGTGGCAGATCCGCAGCCCTAGTGCCTGGCCCTGCTGGGCTCCGAGAGCCCCTGATGTCCAGGGCCCGGGGTCACCCAGGTGGAGGGGCTGTTCCATTCCGAGCAGAGAATCACAGTGACAGCTGAGCAGAGAAGAGACAGGCTCTCTCCTGCTGTTACTGCCAACGATGGGAGCAGGCGACAAGCCGCTCTCCAGGAAAACAGTGCGGGACGCAGGGGCCGTGATGCCCGGCCAGTCCCCTGGGGACCGCATGCTCACTGTCACCGCTGAGTGGAAGGACCTCAGCCTTGCGGTTATCTTCCTGCCATGATTTCCCCTTTCTGCTGCCTGGGCTGGGATCCAGGCTCCTGGGGGTGGGAGGGGATCCGAGGACCTGGGCCCTGGGGCGGCAGCAGATGCCCGCTGGGAGTGCACCCTGAGCCAGGGGCTCTCTCTTTGTGTTTTGCTAATCGAGTCCCCAAAACAACCCCGGAAGGAGATGCCGTCATGGATGGTGACCAACTTCATTTGAGCAAAAGGGGCACCGAGAGTGAGAGAGGGGACTGCCCCCTGTAACCACCCCACCCTCCAGGGAAGGGGCGGGGCGCTCGGCGTCCAGGGGAGCACCCTCGCTGGCCGGGCTCTGGGCCCCTTCGCGCCACCAGGCAATGCCTTAGAGGCTCTGAGGAGCGCAGACCAGCCCCGGAGTCTTGGAGAGAAGAACGCCAGGACCTGCAGTCCCGCTGACGGCAGAGGAGGCCCTGGACCTTGAGACCTGGGGCAGAGAAGGGTCTAGGGGTGGAGCTGTCCCCTGGGGGCCACTCTCACCTTGTCGTCACAGCGACTGGCCGCCACGCAGTTCTGGACGTAGGCCATGAGGGAGTCAATGAGCCCCGTGTAGTTTCGCATGGTCTGGCGGCCCGCGTCTGCGGAGCTCAGGTTCCTGCGGGGAGGTGGGCGCGGGGGGAGAAAGGGGGAGTGGGGGGCATGGGGAGAGCAGGTGCGGAGGAGGAAGGGGGGGTTGCGGTGGGGATGGTGGAGAGGGAGAGGGGAGGAGGGGGAGGAAGGAAGGAAGGAAGGAAGGAAAGAAACACTTTTCAGGCCATTCTGCCCAGGCCTGGCTCGGACTGGGACGGGGTCTCTTGTCATCCTTTTCTGCCCCCTGGGCCCCAGGCTGTCACTTTTGTTTTTAATTTATATTTTATTTATTGATGTATTTATGTATGTATGTAAGTATTTATTTATTTTGCTTTTTAGGGCCGTACCTGCGGCACGTGGAGGTTCCCAGGCAAGGGGTCCAATTGGAGCTACAGCTCCTGGCCTACGCCACAGCCACAGCTACGCAGGATCTGAGCCGCGTCTGCGACCTACACCACAGCTCATGGCAACGCCGGATCCTTAACCCACTGAGCGAGGCCAGTGATCGAACCCACCACCTCATGGTTCCTAGTCGGATTCGTTTCTGCTGCACCACGACGGGAACTCCACCCAGGCTGTAACTTTTATGCGTCGTGGCTCTGGTGCTGTGGGAGCCCAGGGTACGCACCCTGCCCTGTAACACCTGGGGCTGGGACCTCGGCTGCCCAGTCTCCCCCTGGGGGCAGCAGAAGCTCTGGGGGGTGCTGGGGGCTGAGCAGAGCTGAGGGGATGGCCCCTCCCCGCGGAAGCTGTGTCCCGCCCCCAGCAGCGTTCTTTCCAGAGCGGTCTGAGCTCTCTGCCTGGGGCAGGGGGCGTGGCTCCCGCCACCCATTAAGTTGGCTTTGCACGTCCCCAGCCTCTCCAGTCCTTGCAGGCTGCTGCCCAAGGCGGGCAGGGAGGAGCCCAGGCCACTGCACCCTGGTCCCGGGAGTCCCAGGAGTGAGGAGGTCAAAGCCTGTTACAGCAGCTGAGAGCCCAGGGGGATTTGCTCCAAAGCCCTGCCTCCAGGCCTGCCGTCCCCCAGCTTGTAAACCCCTTCCAGGAGGGAGCACACCCAGGTCCCTCCGCCAGCAGCCCCCAGGGCCCTTACCACACCCTGGGGCAGAGCTCGGGAGACTTTGGGCAAAGCAGTGCCATCCTTGTGCCAAGGAATACGACAGAAGATGCTGGCAGCACAGCCCGGAAGTGACCCCTGGGGAGCCAGACGGTGGCTTTTTTTATTTTTTTGTCTTTTTAGGGCCACACCTGCGGCCTATGGAGGTTCCCAGGCTAGGGGCTGAATTGGAGCTGCAGCTTCAGGCCCCCACCACAGCCACAGCAATGCGGGATCCTTAAGCCACTTAAGCGAGGCTGGGAGGGAACCCTCATCCTCATGGATACCAGCTGGGCTCAAAAACTGCTGAGCCGCAACGGGAACTCCCTTTTAAAAATGTCATTTATTTTTCAGTGAACTTTTATGTAAAAGGACGCCCTTCCAGACCACACGAGACAGGCCTGCGCGCTGGGAGAGGCGGGGGGAACGCCTGAGCCAGCTTTTGGCTCTTCAAATCCAGGCACCTCCGCTCTGACCCAGACTGCTACGCCCTTCTAAAGCAGGTGGTGAGATCCTGAGCCGTATCCAGGGAGGCTGGGGGGCGCGCCCAGAGTCAGCCTGGAGTCCAGGTGCTGTTAGCCTCCGCCGCTGGCGCCCTGCACCCTCACCTCAAGCAGCCTGTGGCGTTGAAGAACACCTCAGGGTCCACGGCGTCCCGGGACAGGTTGCTGTTGCCGTCACAGAAGCCGGAGAAGGGGATGATGACGCGGTCGGCCAGGACCGGCAGGGCGTCCGCGATCAGCTCCTCTTTGAGCTCGTCCGTGGAAGACAGGTTCCACAGCAGCCCTGGGGTGGGCACCGCCGGCTCAGGAAGACCCCTCCCCGAGGGGCTACCCTGCCCCCCGCCAACAACAGCACATCCTGGCCCGGCCTCGGCTACCCCGGCCACTGTCTGATGGGCTCAGGAGCCCGCCGCCCCGCGTCTCAACAAGACGCGGGTTCTCGGGGGCAGAGCATTTAGAATTCTCTGTGTGGGTCAAAGCGACACGTGTGGAAGCGGATCAAAAAGCATCTGACGGACCGCTGTTTCCTGATATAAATCCCAGCCCTCAGAATCTCCTCCTGTTCTCTGCCTGCCTCCGCAAGTCATCTCAGAAACGCTGACTGTCACTGGGGACCGTGCTCTCACCTTCCGGTCCTATTCCGGGCCCCCCTGTCCCCGCCCTGAGCGCTCATCAGCTCCTGCTCTGGACACAGGTAGCTGCTTGGGACCTGTCAGCCCCGCCCTCTTCCCCTGGCCTGCGAACCCCGGGGTCTGCCGGCCGGATCCCGCCTGACTACCCGCCTTCCGCCCGCCCTGTGTCTCAGAAAGACCGGGATCCCACACCCGTGGACAGACGGATGACGGAGGGAGGGACAGGATACCCAGGGCCACCAATGGGACACCACTCATCTGCAGTCCCACGGGGTTCCCGGGGTGCCAGCCCGAGGCCGACCCCGCACGGCGGTGCCCTGCCGCTGCCCCGCCCCCGGTCCCGGGCTGGGCTCCCACCGGTCAGCTGCTTCTGGATCTCCGTGCTCCCGGTCCGCCTCAGGAGGCTGACGGCCTCGCGGATGCCGTTCTGCCGGCGCGTCTCCAGCTTGTTGGCGGTGTTGCGGAACACCAGATTGCGCAGGGCCCCGGCCGCCGCCTGCTGCACGTTCTGGTTGGGGCTACGCAGGAGGTCCACCAGCTTGCAGATGCCCCCCAGCTGGTACACCTGCGGGGCGGGCGCCGGTCAGGGAGGAGAGCCCGAGCCGGCCGCACGCCGCGCAAAGCAGTTTTGCTCACACAGAAGCGGTCACTGCAGTTCCGAAACGCCCGGGACAGCCCACAAACACGCAAGCAGTGTGGGGGGACGCTCACCGGCCACACCGGGGGCCAGGCAGGATTCGGATGCCAGCGCCCCGCATCCCAGCCAGAACCCCTCGGCGCCCTCCTCCCGGCCCGGCTGTCCTACCCGGGAGTCTGGGGGTGAGAACCAGACGGGCACACGCATAAAAATATGCTCCAGGGTCCTAGGGAGGGCAGGCGTGGGGGGAACCTGATGCGGGTGGAGACTGCAACTCACATCACACCCTCAGGCTGAGTCCTCCGGGGGCCCCGCCAGCCCTGCTCCCAACCGCAGGCGAAAGGATGATGACATGGGGAGACAGAGACAGGCAGAGACAGGCAGAGACACAGAGACAGATGGACAAAGACAGACAGACGGAAATAAAGACACAGAGAGAAACAGGCAGAGAAAGACAAGAGGCAGGGATGGAGATGGAGACAGATGAACAGAGATGGACACAGAGACAGAAACAGAGACAGACAGACAGAGACAGAGAGATGACGGAGGGAGACAGACAGACAGGGTAGGAAGGAAGCTGAACGGAGGAACTCGCGCTCTTCCTTAGGGGAATTCGAGAAGGGGCTGAACCCAGGGCTGTCACTCAAGGGCTGAGTGACGAACCCAGGGCTGAGGGACGGATGTGCCGGTCCCAGGGCTGTAGAACCCAGGGCTGTCACTCAAGTGTCTCTCCCATGAATGATGGAGGAAACGCAGCTGACGGAGTCCCCTCAAGTGGGGCTCTGCTCCCCTCGGAGGATAAGATGCCCGCTCTTATCTCGGGCACTGCCGGGCACATGCCTGCCACGGGCAGTGGGGGTTGAAGTTGCTAATTGCAAGTGTCCCCAGCAGCTCCAAGTGCCAAGTCAGGCTGCCGTGCCCCGGCGCAGGGCAGGATGGGCGCCGAGGCTTACCTGCTGCTTGGCGGACTCGTCCTGGAAGCAGGTGTGCTGGATGTAGTAGGCACCGATGGCCTGGCACTTCTCATCCTGCGCGCTCAGATACTGCACGGCCTTGGGGATGGTCAGCCCGCTGCACTCAATATCCTCACTGCAGATCCTGCCGGGTGGGCAGTGTGGGAGGGTTACAGGGCCACCCAGGAGCCAGCGTGCGGGGCCTCGGAAGCCCCTCGCACGTCCAAGCTGCCCGGCCTCGCCTGCCCTCTGCCAGCCGGAACCAGGCAGCCCCCGGTCCACCTGTCGATGGCCCCTCCAGGGAGGGAGAAGGCTCGCCCCACGCTGAGCACCTGCTGGGATGAGGCCCTGGTCATGGGTTCGGTGACAGGTCCAAGCGGGTGAGTCACCTCTGCCCTGAGCAAAAACTCTGCCCTGTTGCAGAGGGAAAGCTCCCCACCCACTCCGCCCTCTCTCACGTCTATGCCTGCTACTGGAAAATGGAAGAGCACGGCTGCAAGCCTGTCTGCTATCCACGTCCATCCGCCATCCATCCGCTCGCCATCTTTCCATCTTCACTCCCTCCCTCTCTGCATCCTTCATCCACATCCATCCATCATCTATCCACCTTCTCTCCCTCTCTCCATCCTTCATCCACATCCATCCATCCCTCCAACCACCCGCCAGCTCTCCGTCATCTCTCCTTCTGTCCTTCCTTCCTCCCTCCATCTATCTAGCCATGTCCACCATCCATCCGTCCATCCACCATCCATCTTCATTCTCTCCCTCCCTCCACGCGTGCACCCACCTATCTTACCTCCATCCATGCATCCATTCTTCCATCCTCCATCACCCATCCATGCATCCATCCTCCATCCATCTAACAACCACCTTCCCTCTCTCTGTCCTGCCTCCATCTGTCCCTCCATCCATCTACTCATCCATCCACCCATCACCCATCCATGCATCTATGAATCCTTTCATCCATGCATCCATCCCTGCATCCATCCTCCATCCATCAACCATCTTCCCTCCCTCCATCCTGCCTCCCTCCCTCCATCTCTCATCCCTCCCTCCATCCGTCTTCTCTCTCCTCCCTCCATTTCCAAGTCCAGCTTCTAACTCCAAAGTCCTCACACCTCACATCCTCATGGCCACCGCCTTCCTTCTGACCACGATCACTCTCGCTGGGACCCCAGCAGGAGACCCTCTACTCCCATTGGCTGTCTCCTCCAGTGGCTCCCATCCAAAATGTCACACCCTCTGTCCAGACCGGCAGCCCTAAAACCCTGCTCGTTGCGTCATCCCCATCAGCCGCTTCTCCATACCGTAAGTTCAGGTTCAGACCACTTAAGCTGATATCCAAGGGCCTGTGTCGGATCGAACCACAGGAAGTGGCTGATAACCAGCCTTTTTGGAGCCGCGGGACAAGCACTACCATGTTCTAACCCAACAGTCCGGCTCTGCCGTGTCCTGCACACTCCCCAGCCCTAACTCGGGTCTGCCCGCGAGACCACGCTCTTCCCTGCGCCCGGATCAGGGCTCGGGTGCAGCGTCCTTCCCCTCCCCCGGCCCCGCGGGACCCACTCAAGCCCCATGGCTGTGAACTTTGCGGGGGAGAGGAAGCCGCTGTTCCTGGAGCCCATCTGGCCCTTGTGGTGCTGACTGCGGGCGGCCTCCCCAGCCGTCTGTGACCTGGGTCCCCGAGACAGCGTGGCAGCCGCTTCTTGGCCTCCTAGAAATCCTTCCAGCGTCTTGGGTGGGAGCTGCTTCTCATCTGTCCCAGCCTCATGCCTTTCTACGGCAGGTACCCAGCTACTCTTCCGGATCAGTGACCCACGCGGCAAACCTCGCCCTCCCACCAGCAGCACCCCACCTGCGCCAAGACACCGTGGCCCAGCAGCCTCCAGTCAGTCGTCACCTCCAAAAGGCCTGTCACTTCTCCCTTCAGGGGCTCGCCTGGCCCTACCCTCAGGACTGCGGGCGTGGGGCAATACGCCAGGGCCAGATGCTGCCCCAGTCAGTGTCCGAGGGAGGGAGGCGTCTGAGTCTTTGTCCAGAGCATCCTAAATGCACCTCAAGGCCTTCAAGGGGCTGGGCGAGGGCATCTTTGTAACAGTTCTGCTAGTTAGCGGGACAGCATGGTGGGCGGGGGGAGCACAGGCTGCAGCATCAGCTGTGTGGCCTTGGGCAAGCCGCCTAACATCTCTGTGCCTGTTTCTCCTCAGGTTCCAGCCTGGAAGGCTCTGCGGGCTAGCGACGAAGCCTGCGGGGCTCTGGGCTCCGTGGAAGGTGGTTAATCCCGCAGCTGCAGGAAAGCCCCGGGCCCTTCTGCCGGTGGTTTTCTCCCTGCTCTGACCGCGGACCCTGGAGCGTGGTACAAGCTCAGGGACTGTCAAATAAATGACCGAAGGGCCACTGGCAGGTGCCAGAGGGCAGCTCCCATGTTCATGAGGCTCTGAGGCCGGAGGGCAGCCCCCAGGGCCCCACGAGACACCGTGGCCGTCCCCAAGCCACCCTGTGCGCCCCCCCTCCCCGCCTGTGGCTCTCTCCAGGACCCCCACTTCATCTCACGCGTCCCCACCTCTGGCACCAGGTCCTGCCAGTTTCTGTCTTTTGTCCCGTAAGACGGGCTCGGCCCCTCTCCCATGGTCAACCCCAGGGCATGCGCGTTTGCTTTTCCAGAATGTGGGTAGAGCAGCTCATGCCCAAACTCAGGCATTCTCAAACTCTGGCAGCGTCACGCGGCCCGCAGGCTGGTTAAGGGGCACACGCCGCGGGCCCCTCCCAGGTCCGGGCGAGGCCTGACAACGAGCATTTCTCACGAGTTCCCGCTTAGGCTGAGGCTGCTGGTCGGTCAGAGGAACACACTTTGAGAACCGCGGGCCCAGCCGGCCTCTAACTCTTTTCTGTTCGTTACCTGCGACCTTCAGAACCACACACTCGGCCCGTCCATTCAGTGTCAGGGTTCTGGGTTCCCCCCACTCCCGCCACCAAGAACTCCTGCAGCGCCCCCACCGTGCCCTGGCCGAGCGGCACTCACTTGGAGCTGGCCCTCGAGTGGCTGAAGGACAGGTCCTTGACACAGGTGGCCGGCGGGACGCACACGGGGTCCGGCTTGGGGGTGCAGCAGGGCGGGCACACCGGGTACTTCTTGACGGCCTTCTGACCGCTGCAGGTGCCGTAGAAGCTGTAGCGGTTCTGGGTGGTCTTGTGGCCCTTGGTGCTCAGTGTACCTTTGCGCAGGGTGCCCCGCGGGTCGCAGTAGAGGTCGGGCTCGCTGCGGCTGGCCTTGATCTTCTGCATGAAGCAGATGTCGCTGCCCGCGCCCGGGGCGTGGCAGCCGCTGCGGGCGTAGTGCCGGCCCCAGCCCTCCATCTGGCTGTAGGAGCTGAAGCGCCTGCTGTCCGCCTCGCGCTTAAGCGTCCCGTTGTAGATCTGGCCGGAGAAAGGCAGAAGCTCGCCGAGGGCCCGAGCCGGGATCTGGGTCCCGCACCCCCGATGAGGCTCCCAAGAGGCCCTGGAGGGCGCCGTGGCCGTCAGCGCATAAACTGCTTTGCAAACCGCTGGTCGTGGTGGATTAGGAGATTAGTTTAGCAGACTAGGGCCACTCCTTTCTTTTTTGTTTTTTCAGGGCCGCGCCCACGGCATGTGGAGGTTCCCGGGCTAGGGGTCGAATCGAAGCTGTTGGCTGCCGGCCTACACCACAGCCACAGCAAGGCCAGATCCGAGCCGCCTCTGCAACCTACACCACAGCTCACGGCAACGCCGGATCCTTAACCCACTGAGCAAGGCCAGGGATCGAACCCGCAACCTCACGGTTCCTAGTCGGATTCATTAACCTTTGCGCCATGATGAGAACTCTGTTTTTTTTTTTAATAGGATTGAATAGTATGCACTGGAATAGAAACTACAGAGTGGAGCGCAGGGAGAAAGGACCGGGCTGTCCTGACAAATGTACGCCTTACTGTGGGTCGCAGTCAGAACAGTGTGACGCTGATGGGTCCCAGTGGGCCCTGTCCAGGCGGGGAGGTCCAGGGAGGAGATGGGAGGGACAGCAGTGGGACGTGAGCCCGGCCCCCCTGGTCCCTTGCCCCGCCACCCTAGGCCCTTCCCGGGCGCCTGGGCTACTGGGACACAGCATGGGAGAGCGTTCGTTCTGGCAGCACCTCGTCTACTGCTACCGCTCCCTAAACCCCTCGTGTGGCCTCCTCTCTGCCAGGGCAAGAAGCAAGTGGCAACAGGCACTGGAGGGGGACCCTGAGGGCCAAAGTGGGGGAGGGTCCTGCTCCCCGGGCCTTCCGCACACCCTGTCAGGCGGGCAGTGGGGCAGAAGCTGGCTGGGCTCGACCCAGCAGGAAAGCTTATCGCAGGGAGGTGCCCCTGGGGTTTTGGAAGCCCAGCTGGAGAGCCGGGCGCTCTGGGAAGAGAGGCTTGCTGGGAGGGAGGCCAAGCCGTCTAAGGAGTTTCCCAGGGGCTCCTGAGTGCTGGGTCTGCCTGCTCTGACTTGTCCCGGGACCAGAGGCTCAACAGGCAGACCGGGAAAATGTCTCCACAGGCGCCGACTTGGGCTCAGCTTTGCTGTGATGAGCTGGCGCAAAAGGCCAGCAGCCAGAACCTGTCCGCCCCACCCACCCCAGAGAGAGAGAAAGAGCAAGTATGTGTGTGTGTGTGTGTGTGTGTGTGTGCGCGCGTGTGCGTGCCCACGCACGGGGCGGCGGTCAGGCAACCGGGTAATTCCCTCCCATCCAGATCCAACCACCAAGGCTGGGGGTGTGTGGGGGGCTCTGCTCTCCGCAGGGAGAGCACCTGTGGGTCCAGCTCCCGTCAGCAGGGAATCCAAAGCTCAGAGGCCACCCCCGCTAACCTTGGCAGTGGCGCTCTGGTCAGCTCCACCCGCACCCGCAGCTGTGCACTCGGGCAGGAGCGAGTGTCTTCCCCGAACTGGGTCAAAGCAACAAGCCCCGCAGGGAACCGGTGTGTGGGCTGGGGACAAGGAGAAGAGGTCAGGGGACGGCGCCGTGGTCTGAGCGCCCTCAGCGGGCACCCTACGCATCCGAGGAAACACGCATGGAAGCCTCCAGGCTGCGGGCCAGTGGCCCCCGCCCCTTCTCTCTGAAGGCTGAGCCTTAAACCAAATGAGCTCCCTAGTTTTAGTAACTGACACTCCCAGGCATCATCTCGACCCCCCGTGGAGTCCAGACACCTCCCCTGGCACAAACCCGGTGCAAACACGGCCCCGCAGCTGAAGCTCAGGGTTTGCTGCCTGCACTGGAAGGAGCAGCGGGCGCCCCGCCAAGTCCTGGGGAGAGGGCTGCCCACAGGCGAGGGTGCCAGCTGCGCTGCAGGGGCAGATGTTGGGGGCAGGGGCGAGGGACAGCAGATGGGGCCACACCCCGGTGGTGTCACCTGACCCAGCTCCTGTGTCGGGGCCTCCGGGGGGCTGGCTGTCCGGAGGGGGTGGCTGCAGGCAGTTGTGGACTACGCTCCCACCACCAGGCCTCTGTGGTCACCCGACAGCGGGACAAAGCCTCCTCCTTGCCCGCCCAGCACTCCGGGCGCCCCGGAGGGAATGCTACCCGGTGGGAATATCGGGGCGTCTCAGGCTCAGGGCGCTGAGGCTTCTGCAGCCACGAGCCAGACGGCTTGGGGTGAGCTCTGGCCACACCCACCGCTCGAGGGGTGGCCTTCGGCACGCGTGCCTCGGTGTCTAGCTCTGTAAAGCGGCATCAAGGTGCCCTGTGCACAGGGCTGTTGGGACAACTCAGTGCGGGGTGTTTGGGGGGCATTTAGCGCAGCGCAGGACGGAAGCGCTCGCCCCGCGGGACCATCGGGGTCCCTCTGATGCTCAGATGGGGGACAGGCTGGCTGTCTTTGGGACTTGCCTGCCGAAGGAGCTGCCAGGTTGGCACACAAGGGGGTGAACCAGGCGGCCAGACAGCCCTGAGAAAGGGGTGCATGCCCGGCTGCTCCCGCCCCAGGGCCACAGATCAGGCCCCAGGGGCTTTGGGAAAGCAGAGGCGCGTGGTCCCCCCCAGGCGGGCCGCCAGCGTGAAGCTGGCCTCTGATGGACAAAAAGGGGCGCTTTTCCCCGAATGGGTGCTGTCGGCTTTCGGGCAGGACAATTTTTTTTTTTTTTGTGCCTTTTGTCATTTTAGGGCCGCATCTGCGGCATGTGGAAGTTCCCAGGCTAGGGGTCTAATCGGAGCTGTAGCCATTGGCCTACGCCGCAGCCACAGCAACGCAGGATCTGAGCCGCATCTGCAACCTACACCACAGCTCACGGCAACACTGGATCGTTAACCCACTGAGCAAGGCCAGGGATCGAACCCGCAACCTCATGGTTCTTAGTCGGATTCGTTAACCACAGCGCCACCATGGGAACTCCAGGGCAGGACAATTCTTCACTGCACGGGATGCCCCAAGTGCTGTGGATGCTTGGGGCCCTGGCCCCCAGGCTCTCAACGCCAGAGACACCTCACAGCCATCGTCATCAGTCAGGGTGCCCCACGCCTTTCCAAACACTGTCCTGGGGGTCCTGAGCAGCCGCCAGTCTGGATGGGGAACAGGGCAGCGTGTGACTTGAGTGGTTCACGTGTCCACGGCAGGCAGAAGGGCTATGCTGGCCAGGCCGGGTCTCCCGGGCTAACCCCCACACAGACACACACACACACACACACACACACACGCCCCATTGTCTGGTTATCTCACTTCCTTGGGAAACTCCAACCCGAGGTGGGACGGTCCATGGCTCAGAACATTCCAGAAACTACAAACTTGATTTCCTGGGAGCAGAGCTGACCTCAGCCAGAGAGCAGACTGGGCTGGGCACCCCCGGGAGGCCTGGGTGGTGTGTCCAGAGGGACAGGTTTCTGCGCCTGGAAGCATCTCGGGATTCCCCGAGGCTGGCCCTGCTCTGCTCCCTCTTCTGCTCATGACTCAGGTCTCGAAACTCACGCGTTTTCCCCGCCTCTCCCTTTAAACAGTGGCCTTTTTCCCCCGCTCGGTGTCCCCTGGCCCCTCAGCATAACTCCTCTATCCTGCTCCTTCTCAGCCCGGAAGTCCTCAGAGGGCAGCCCTGCCATCTGCAGGCAAGGACGCCACGGGGCCACCGGACCAAAGTGAAGCAACACTGGCCCGAGGTGCAGGGCCCCCAAGCACTGGACCCGCTCGGCTCCTGGCAAGTCCCCTGGGTCCTCAGCGGCCATTTGCAGGCCGGGCAGGTGGAGATGAAAGGCTGTCTGTGTCCCACCTCTCAGCCCGTTTTGAAATCCGGCTTCTGCCCGGCAGGTGGGGCCAGCCAAACCGGCTCTGGGCGCGCTGCGCCCTGCCTGCCCCTCCCTGCCCCGCGCGCGCCCAGCCAGGCGGTGGCGTCACCTCCAATGCCCCCCCGTGAGAGCGGGTGTTCAGGCCTTTTCACGGGGTCCTCGGGCCTGGCGGCCTGGTGAGGGGTCTCCCGAGAAAGGGCCTGGATGGGAGACGCCTCGGAAGGCGCTTCATTTCCATTCACCCTGCGGCCACTCTCCCCACTCAGCGCCAGCCGGGGCCCGGGGCAGCGGGCAGACCGCCGCCCTCCGACCTCCTGGGAATGGGGTCAGGATGACAGCGTGGGCCGGCTACAGGTGACAGGGCCTTCCCATGCGGCCTCTTGGCTCCCCCACCAGCCCTGGGGGTCTGGAGGGCACAGGTCCCCTCCCAGCAGGGGCCTTGGGGCCCAGGGCCTGGGGAGCGTCCCCGGGGGTGGGGCAGCTGCTGACTCTGCAGTCGGCATCAGCCTGAGTCACCAGAGGGGGACCTGGGAGGGGTGGGGGTGGGAGTGGGGCTGGGGCTGGGCTCTGCCCCTCCCTGGGAACCGCTCCTCTGTGGCTAGGAGAGGGTCCACCCTGGGCTGGCCCTCCCTTCTCTCCTCAGCGCACAATTTTGTGCAGACTGCGCCGGACAGACTGAACAGCCCCGGGCCCGGAGGCAGCCGTGGTGGGTGTGCCTCCTGTGAGCCCCTCGGGGGAGGAGATGGCCCCGAGGCTCTGTCACCGGCACCCAGAGAACAGTCTGTGAGCTGAAGGACAAGGCTGATGGATGACCAGCTCCCAGGCTCAGAGTTGACACCCAGCCACCCACCCCCCACCTGATAGAAATCTGAAACAGCCTGATGCCAGGGGCCTTTTTTATCACTTGGATTTTTTTTTTCTTTTTTTTACGACCACACCCACAGCATATGGAGGTTCCCAGGCTGGGAGTGGAATCAGAGCTGCAACTGCCGGCCTACGCCACAGCCACAGCAACGTGGGATCCAAGCCACGTCTGTGACTCAAGACCCTTAACCCAGTGAGCAAGGCCAGGGATCGGGGGTCTTCATGGGAGTTCCTGTCATGGTTCAGCAGAAATGAATCCGACTAGGAACCATGAGGTTGCGTGTTTGATCCCTGGCCTCGCTCAGTAGGTTAACGATCCAGCGTTGCCGTGAGCTGTGGTACAGGTTGCAGACGCGGCTCGGATCCCGCGTTGCTGTGGCTGTGGTGAAGCCCTAAAATGACAAAAGACAAAAAAAAAAAGGAAAAGAAAAGGAATCTTCATGGATACTAGTCATGGATACAGGTTATTAACCCGCTGAGCCACAACAGGATCTCCCTCACCTCGATTTTTTAAATGTGAAAAAAAAAAAAAGGGAAAGTTCTGACGTCCACTCTGGGAGCAGAGATTTGACCAGAGACCTGATGAAGAGTGGCCAGTGTCCCTTACAAGCCTGGAAGGCGGGGGCTGAGCTCACAGCCACCAGGGCAGAAGGAAGAAAAGTCTTCTGAAGAATCTGGACAGTGACGCCCAAGTAGAAAAGAGCCTGGAACAGTCCAGGATGTAGCCCTCAGGTCTTCACAGGTGCAGATCTCCGGGGAGGTCACGACTCCCGGAAAAGAAGCACCTTTGCCCTCTTAGGCTCAGGCCGGCGCGGGGGCCAGGTCCCCTGCTGCTGCTGTGTACCCAGCCCTGGCCGAGAGCTGGCCTCCAGGACATGTGATGTCCGAGAGACAATGGCGCCAGCTCCAGTACCCAGCTCCCGGACCCAGCTCCAGCTCCCAGCTCCCAGCTCCAGCACCCAGATCGGGTACCCAGCTCCCAGCTCCAGCTCCAGCACCAGCTTTAGCTCTAGGGTGCAGCTCCCAGCTCTGTCTGCTCCCTGCTTCATTGCTAAACTGTGGGAGAAACTGGATTTTCTGAAAATCTGTTCTTGGGTCTCTCTCTCTCTCCCAACACATCTGAGACAAGGCTTTTCTCTACTCCTGACCCCTCAGGATGGGTTTGGGGATCAAGGACCCCAGGTTTCGTACATAGACGTCTCCGATTCACTCTGGGAAGGACCCCCTGGCAGGTGTCTGCTGCTTTAGAGGTGGCTCTCAACAGGCCCAAGAGGCAACGGGCCACCTCTCTTGTGGGCTCAGATGAGTCCCAGGCACTGTCCTTCTGCCTTCCCGGAGCCCCCTGTTCTGCGGTCACTTTCGAATCCACTTCTGGCTTTTGAACCAAGACCAGCCCCTTCGTCCTGGGGAGGAAAAAGCATGGTCCCTTCCAAGGTCCCGACGTGAAATAATTCCTGGAGCCTCAGATGAAGTGGCGACTTCCTGGGAGAGTGTCCCTGGGGGTCAGGTACCCCCACTCGGTGCGGGGAGTCTGGGAGGGGCTCCCTGGCCCCCTGACCTGCCCCCTGTGCCCTGAGCCGGGAGGTGTTTCTCAGCCCTGAGAGGAGGAGGGCCAGAGGCTGCAGGTGCTTCCTTGGCCCCAAAAAGAGCTCCTTGGAGACTCCTTGCTGAAGGAGCCACTCCCACGGAGGACACAGGCAAGAATTTCACAGGAAGGGAGGGACGGCTGGCTGGCCTGTCCGGGGCTTAGTGACAGACCCACCTTTGGAGATGAGCTTGTGGGCTTGTGCACGCACGTATGCACACCTGCCTACATGCACACTCCACGTGCACACCTGCCTGTGGGTCTGTGCACGCACGTATGCACACCTGCCCACACGCACACTCCACGTGCACACCTGCCTGTGGGTCTGTGCACGCACGTATGCACACCTGCCCACACGCACACTCCACGTGCACACCTGCCTGTGGGTCTGTGCACCCACGTATGCACACCTGCCCACACACCATATGCACACCTGCTGAGTGGGAGACACATCACTTGGCCAGGGGTAGACTCCAGTGGGGAAGGTCTTTGAAGGGCCTTGAACTTACCCTAAGAACACTGTAACAGGCCTGGCACTTTACAGTTTGCAAAGAGCTTCCCCAGTCACCCTCTGGCTGGAGCCTCACAGCAGCCGGTCTCCCGGCCAACGAGGTGCCGCGCGGATGAGGCATCCGCGTTCTCTCCGAGAGCATCTCTTAAGCACGGAGGACTTGAGGCTGGGCCAAGGCCACAAGGCTAAGACATGTTAGACCCTGAACCAAGCCTCAGGCCTCCAACCTTTCCTGGTGTCCGCCCTCCAGCACTCGGCCACGAGTCAGGGGACGCAAGTGAATCTACAAGGCCAAGAGCCTCTGCTGGCCCCGGCACCTCTGGCCACTCACCGGCCCTGACTGCTAGAAGCCCCCTCCCCAGGCCCCAGACATGGGCCTGCCTAACCCCCGCCCACTGCCTGGCACTGGGAAGTCCCAGGAGAGGTTTAGGAAAAGCACGACCATTCCCCTGTGCGACAGACGTGTGACAGGCTCCGTCTGTTGTCATGAGGTGCCTTTAGCGTGCAGAAGGGCACGGCAATGTCTGACGCAGAAGCTCATAGAAAGTTCTTTCCTTTTCCACTTTGGTGGCCACGAGGAGGTCGAGGCTGGTGCCAGGATGCTTCTTGAACACTGGCCAACCTCCCTTTTTGAGCAAAAAAAGGAAAAAAAGCTTTATACCTCTCTGGAAATGAATGTTTGTTTTCTTTCTGTTTATTATTATTGAGCCTCAGGCATGGTGAGCCTTCATTTAGGCTAAAGAATACTGTTGTGTTTTTTTCTTCTTGAGTTAACCGAGACATCGTTTCCTTCCAAAATAAATGCCTTGAAATTTAAAAGCAAGTCTGTGAAAAATAAGTAAATCACAGCCGGTGTGACCGTTTTGTGAAAACAGTGACAGCAGAGACCAGACGAAAAACGCTGTTGCCTGCAGTGTCTGGCGGCCCCTGCGGTGACAGTGTGACAGGTGCACCTCGCGGCGGGTCCCAAGGTCAGAGTTCTAGTCCTGGGGCTTCCCTGACTGGCTGTGCCACCTTGGGCAGTCACCTCACCTCTCTGAGCCCCCGTTTCCCCAACTAGAGGCCCCTGCGGTGCAGCCGCACTGCAGTCACACACACCCATCTCCCCAGCCTGGCTCAGAGCCTGGGAACAAACTCCGCTGTCTCCACCCACTTCCGGGCCCCGCTCTTGTGTGGGTGCGGGTGGGGGTGGGGGCTGCCCGTGGAGCCCCCGGAACCTGTCCCCTCCTCAGCTGGGTCTAGCTCCCCCCACCCCCGACCCATTTGATTTTGGTTATTCAGCTGAGTGCGCTCTGCTGGGGCAGGGCGGCCTCCGCAGAGACCCCCCAGGGCCCTGGGGGCCGATGCTGAGCCCGCCTGGGTGAGGGATGGGTTTAGGGGAGGCCCCTGCCTTTATTCCTCTTGCCGAGCCTGGTAACCAAAGGACCTCCGCCACCAGGAAAGAGGTGCCCAGGGCTTTGTTTGGACGGGCCCCCCCGCGGGCCCCCCCATCTGGGTCCTGATGCATCTTCTCTCCCAGCCCCTTTGGCTCCTCTCTCTTCTCACCCTTCGCCCCCCTCCCCAGCTGCCGCGAGCTCTGCCAAGTCTACCTGTGGGGTTCCGGGCAAGCCCCTGCACTTTTCTGTAGCCTGACTTCCCAGCCAATAAAATCAGGACGAGAGCCAGTTCACTTCCTGGTGCCAGAAGGACTGAGACCGGGGCGTGTGTGTGTGTGTGTGTGTGTGTGTCGGAGCCAAAATGCGGTCACCGTGAGTCAACTGCAATGTGCCAGATTTCAAAGGTTCTGCCTGGACTTCCTCCCCTCCAGGGCCCATCAAACTCGGATGCGGGGTTGGGGGGGTGGCAGAGCCCCAGGGCCTTGTCCCCGCGCCTCCAGGACCCTGGGGACCAGGGCTGGCGCTGCACCAAAGGCTGGGCGGTCACCTGGTCCCACTGGCCACTTACAGACTGAGGGGCCCGGGAAGGTACGAGCTTGTGCTGCGAATCCTAGCTTCCCTTCCATTCTCTCTTTTGCGTTTCGTGTGTTAGTCGTTTGTAACCACAGTCTGGGGACTTTCAAGACTTGCTGCGTAAGGAGATTAATTCTTGTGCAGATTGAAAAAAAAGGGGGGGTAAAGACGGAACGCACTCATGATCTCCTGGGGCAAAATAAAGACTTTACAACTGCCCTCGGTTCCTCAAGTCTCCCCTCCAGGGTTTCAGAGGCTCTACTCTGAGTGAGAAGGGAGGTGCAAGCAATGGCCAACCCCGAGGCAGCCCCCTTCTCAGGGGTGACACTGACTGGACGTGACCGGTGGAGACCTGCAGGCGGATTAAAGCCAAAGCCAGAGGTACCGCAGGCTCTGACCCCTCCCGGGAGCGGGGAACTCCTCCCACGGCCTCATCTGGGAGGCCGTGCAGGCTGTGTCCAGGGCTGACCTCGCTCCCTGCTGCCACCAGCGGTACCGCTGTGACCTCCAGCCCTGGACACCGCCACCCAATCGCCCGTCCCTCCCCCACAAGGGTTCGCCAGCTGAGACAGGGACAGGTGACATTCTGCACCTTGTCTCCTGAGCCTGGTGCTGCTGACGGGGCAGATGGAAGGGAGAGCTCAGAGGGGCGCCGTGGCCTCGGGGCCCCAGGGGAAAGCTGCCCAGACCCCGGGGCTGCCCCTCTCGGGGGCGATACCTGTGCGAGGCCAACGATTGGAAGACGGGCCCGGGCTACCGTCGGCCCCGGCTGCAGGCCTGGGGGATCCTTCCACCTGCTCCTCTCCAGGCTCAGCCGCCCGCTGGGAACCCACC
The DNA here is from genome assembly GCA_004024745.2 of Catagonus wagneri. Classification (NCBI taxonomy): domain Eukaryota; kingdom Metazoa; phylum Chordata; class Mammalia; order Artiodactyla; family Tayassuidae; genus Catagonus; species Catagonus wagneri. The sequence goes on along the minus strand of PVHT020000067.1, from coordinate 2,346,280 downwards.
CGTGGACGCTGCGTGGCCGGCCCTCCTCCCTTCACAAGTCCGCGGAGCTGACCTCGCTCCCCGGAGGACGGGGCGTGCGATACGGAACATCGGAGCCCAGGAGGCTGCCGCGGGGTGAACCTGGGGCCTGGCTGGGGCGGTGGTCCCGGCAGAGGTCACTGGGCAGTGCTGAGCCGGCGTCCTGGCCGCGGACACTCTGCCCTCTACAGAGTCCTCGCTGGCTCACCCGAGCCTCAGCCAGGAGGAGCGGCCTCCCAGAGCGTCTGAGCTCAGTCCTGGGGGGGAATAAACTCCTCAGCCTGTGCTCTGACCCCAAGCAGGGACCCCATGGGTGCAGCCGCCCCAGGGGCCACCCCAGCACAGGCATGGAGCTAGGTGCTGCTCCTGCAGGGCCGGGACCGGGGGTGCCTGCAGCCGCCCCGCCTCACCTGCCCCCTCTCTTGGGCACACTCTGTCCCTCGGCAGGCGGGCAGGCAGGCGGGATCCTTGTCTCTTCTTGTCGGGGGGGAGCCTGGGACCTGCGGGACTGGGCGGGGTGAGTCACTGCTGGCAGAAGGACACGCGGTTGGCAAGCGGGTCCATCGCTCCCTCTTGGGGCGGGAACTGTGCCGTGTGGGACAAGGAGCCCGTGTCTCTTCCGTCTTTATCTCCCTTGGACTTCAGCCAGGGAACCCAGGTGGTCTAGAAAGCTCCCTAGAGAGGGGAACAGGGGAGGGGGCCGGGCCTGGGCCCCCTAAGGAAAGCTAAAGGGAGCGCGGGCCCGTCGCCTCTCCATTCTGCTGCAAGTGTCAATTAACTGCTGTTTTCCTGGTGCCTGGAGTGGCCCAGATGAAAGCAGGGAGGCCGTGCCAAAGCCATGATCCACCCTAGGCCTGGGGGCGGCGCAGACCACGGTGGGGCCCTGGCTGTGGGTCCTGCAGCTGCTCGGAGGCAGCTCTCGAGCTGCGCAGAACCCTGAAAAGTCAGGGCTGAATGCACCCTCGGCTGGGACCTAGCCCAGCAGCCTTGCTCCACGGATGAGCAAAAGCCAAGGTGTGGTGAGCTGAAGGCCCTCAGGTCCTGCTGCCTGTGGCAGCCGTGCTGAGACCGGAACCCGGCCTCCTACCGCTGATGGGGCGCACCCACCTGCACCCCGGAAGGCCCTCTGGAATAAAAGCTCCCACCCATTATGGAGCTGGGGAAGCTGAGGCTCAGGCTGGCCAAGGACTTGCCGAGGGTCACACAGCTAGCTGAGAGCCCGGGGCTGGTCCCCAGACCACCTGCCTCCGAGAGCAGTCTGTGTTTACCTGGACTGGACTCCTTCAAGGCCGAGGGTTCTGCCACTTTTTCTCTGGCAGCCCCTGGCCTGACATGGTGCGGGCCTCGCTCCTGTGAACCCTGATCCCGTGCAGCCCACATGCCCACGGCTCACGGGGGCTGCGTTTCCATCGTGCAAACGGTTAACGACCCCGACTAGTATCCGTGAGGACGCAAGTTCGATCCCTCAGGCCTCTCTACACAAGAGGGCCACCCGGGGTCTGTGGGCCTGGGTGGGCAGGGCCAGGCCTCCCCAAGGGGGTGGGTCCCTGTCGTGATGGAATCAGACACTGGCTGTCACTTGAGCAAGTCTGGCTGAGAGGCGAGATGCCTTCGGGACTCGCGGGTTGAAGGAGAAGATGAGGGCAGTGACCTGGTCACTGTCCGGGGAGTCTGGCCCCCGAGCTGGGCGGCTGTAACTGAGCTCGGCTGAGGGACTCAGCGCGCGGCCCCCGACCCCACCCGGCCGACCTCCTGCTGCGCTGCGGGCTCCTGTCCCCTCCTCTGCCGCTGGGCTCCGCAGCCGGGGCCGGACGCTCCGGTCCCATCCGCGACCAAAGCACGTTTCACGGGCTGCCCCAGACGGGCTTCCCAACCTGTCAGCAGGAAAACCCGTCAGGGCTGGAGGCGGCAGGAAGGGAGACGACGGCCTTAAACCAGAACGTTCCCTGGGCGTCTGACCTGTGCACCTGCCTCAGCTTCGTCCAGGACACACCCACGCAACGAAGCCTGTGTTCGTCTTTGCACAGAAGGGCTGCGCCTGCAATGCCCCCCATTCCTGCCTCCCGCGGCCGACTCTCAGCTGACCTGGGAGAACGGGTTCGAGGAACCCAGGATAAGGACCCTCCGGGGGGCCACGCAGTCTCCATTTTTTCCCCCTCAGCTATCCGCTCGCGTCCCTGCCCTAGGAGAGGGCGCCTGGAGAGGCTTGTTTTTACTACAAAGAATGAGTGGAAACACACCCTGGCCTGTGTCGCCAGGTCCAGCAAATGAAAATACGGGACACCCTGTTCAATTCGAATTTCAGATAAACAAGAAGTCACCTCTTAGGATAAACATGTCCCAAACATGACGTTTCAGATAAACAAGTCACCTCTTAGGATAACTCTGTCCCAAACGTGACATCTCAAAGCACTGTGCTTGGCCCCCACTAATGCTTACAGCTGTGTGGCTGCAGATTGAGACCAGGAAGGAAAAAGGGCCACTCCCTTGGGTCTTGGGTGCTAGACTGACACCTCGAGGACAGAGTAGGCTTGGCTGGGGGGGAGCAGGAAGGAAGGAAATGAAGGGATCTGGACTCCTGGGTCTCTTGCAAACTCCTGAGACACGCTGTAATGTTAAAATATTGAGATTCAAAAAAACCGTTCAAGGACCACCACCAACCAAAAATACCAATGTCTTAAGCTGTGACAGAAAACTCCACTGGGGACTTCCCTTCATGGCTCAGCGGTTAACAATCCCGACTAGTATCCACGAGGACGCAGGTTCGGTCCCTGGCCTCGCTCAGTGGGTTAAGGCTCTGGCCTTGCCATGAGCTGCAGTGTAGGCTGCAGACGCGGCTGGGATCTGGCGTTGCTGTGTCTGTGGTGCAGGCCGGCGGCTACAGCTCCAATTCGACCCCTAGCCTGGGAACCTCCATATGTTGCAGGTGCAGCCCTAAAAAGACAGAAAAAGAAAACTCCATTGGGTTAGGAGTTTGGAGGCCAGGAGTCTAATGTCCCATTAATCAGCCATGTGACCCTTGCCCTCACTGGGCCTGCGTGTCCTCAACATAAAATGTCAGTCTTGTTGGGCTCTAGGATTCCCTGATGTGTTTCTGAGAACTGGGACAGCAGAGCTGAGGCTGCTCATCTGAGAAACGGGGCTGGACACACCCTGTCCTTGGCCTCGGCTCACCGGCTGCTCCCTCCCCGGTCCCCGGCCGGCAGACCGCATTGGGGGAGACCGGGAGGCTGTGGTGGCCAGCAGAGAAAGGACAACGGACTGGCCAGTGACTTTCTTTGGACCAGTCCTTTCTGTCCCCTTAATGCCCCTTAATGTGTGTGTGTGTGTGTGTGTGTGTGTGTGTGTGTGTGTGTCAGAGAGAGATTAATTTTATTTTATTATAAGAATCTCTCTATTCCATTTTCTTTACTTGTGACATAAATGGTCATAGATTACAAATAGTATGATGGTATATATATTTCATCTATTTTATTTTTCTTTTTAGGCCCGCACCCACGGCATATGGGGCTGGGGGGGCGGTGGTCAGAGCTGCAGCTGTCAGCCTACACTCAGCCACAGCAACGCCAGATCCTTAACTCACTGAGTGAGGCCAGGGATTGAACCCTTGTCCTCAAGGAGAGGATGTTGGGTTTTTCACCAGCTGTGCCGCAAAGGGAACTCCTATCGTCTATTTTTTTTTAATTAGAAGATTATTGCTGATACAGAATATAAGGTAAAAACATAAAATAACATCACCTTTTTAAAAAACATTTTTAGATCTTTCTTTTCGAAGGTGCCCACAGATTGTACGTGATGGGGACCGAGCTCTGTGATTTGAAGTTGATGTGATACTTGGAACCGAGGCCAGACTCTGCAGAGCGAGGCTCTCAGAGCGCTTAGCATCATTTCTGGTCAAAAACGGGTCCTAACAACACAGAAATGGGACTGGCTTTCTTAGATGGCCGCTAAAACGACCCTGGTGGCAATCCTCTTTTTTTTTAAAAAAAAAAAAAAACGTTTTAGAGGTGGCAGACACATTTTGAGCAACGGCAGAACTGATGCAGCCCCCCAGGCTGGCGACCGGGTCTCCCCACCTGCTGGCTGGTCTCTACCTCTGCCACCATCCCATTCACGGGGACAGGCCCGGCTCAGCTGCACAGCCAGGGGAACATCTCGTGGCCAGATGATCCCCTGCCCCTGTGTCCCTTCCCCTAAGTCCCAGCCCGCTGGGTTTGGGCGCTGCCGTCGGCCCGGGTGATGTGTGCCCGGCTGCCGCGTCACTTCTTCCACTCCCCGCCCCTCCCTCTGCCAAACCCCCATGTATGAGCCGCTCTGCGTTGTTCCCAGAGCCTCTCTGAGCCGAGCGGAGCCCCGACGTGTCCCGGCAGCTCCGGACCTGAGTCATGTCTGAAGTCTCGCCAGGGGAGAAGGAGCCAGGAGGGCCGGCCGGGCCTCAGGTGCCAGGCAAGGGAAAGGACTCTCACCGGTTGTCAGAAAACAGGCACAGGGCAGGTGGGGGCAGCTCGGAGCCTAGCATCGAGCTCATGGACCAGAAGAAACGCCCAACACGGCCACAGTTCTGCTAAGAACCCCCGGCAGGGTTCCCGCGCAGGTCTCAGTTTCAGATCTCCATGTGTGGTCACTCCGCACTGCCTGCTTGGTGACACTTCCCAGGTAAGGTGACACATCAACCCCCAAGCCACGGCGAAGTGCACGGATGAGGACGCGGATCCCCAGAGAAGCTGAGAGCGTGGTCTCAAGTCCCAGAGCCAGAGCGTGGCTGGCCCAGGGCTGGAAGCCAAGCGCCCAAGTTCTGTTGGGACAACAGGACCGAGCGGCCAGGACATGACTCATTCCGACTTCTGGCCCAGCCCAGGGATCGGCCCTCCCTGCGTCTCCTAATCCCCGTCCTGCCATCACTGTCATTCTCTCAGTGTCTGGTGGTCACGCGTACTCTTAATCACATTTCTACCTGATCCGCCAGCCCGCTGGGCTCGGTCAACTGCGTGTATCAGTTATCGGCACTGAGGGTGTCAATGGACGGCAAGAATCAGAAAAGAGAGGGAAATAAATTTGCAGCAACCTAGTCAGGTCTTCCCTTTAGTCTGATCTGGGACACGCAAAAAAGACACATCCTCCAGGCTCAGCCCCAACAGGAACCTGGACGGGAAACAACCAGTCAGATGACAGAGAGCACCTAACTCAGAAACCACCCGCCTCTCTCTGCGGCCGGGGGGCCCGAGCGATCAAGGTGACGGCCCTGAGCGCCGCAGCCTCCAAGCCAAAGCTGCTGAAACCCAAGCCCCGCGCAGATGCGAGCCCAGGGTCTCAAGGAGAAGCAGCCTTTATCCCCAGCTGCTCAGGCCTCAAGGGGACTCACAGAATTCCCAGGACCGACCCAGGCTGGTGTTGAAATCAGCAAAAATGAAGTCATAGGATTTGCAGACTGGGGGAAAACCCGGGCGTCTCCTAGCCCAGCTCCCCGGTTTTAGAATCGAAAAGTCCTGCACGGGCTTGCACGCTGGAACCACAGCATCTGCCCCAGGGCTTGGTGCAGAGTCAGGGCTAAAGAAATATTTGTTCAGCAGTGGATGCAGGAGCAGAGAGGGTTCAGGCCGCACAGAGCGAGAGGGCTGGGATGAAAAGATCTGGAGTAGTCTCCATGAATATGCTAATTTATTAAAATTCTTAAGAATGATTATAATCAGGGTTTTCATGCACCTTATTTTAGTCCTGACAACAGCGCCAAGAGGCAGACTTTGTTTTACCCATTTCATATGTGAAATCGAGGCCCACAGGGTCTCTAAGCCAAGGCCACGCGCTCAGCCGGTCGCAGGGCTAGAATCTGGACACGGGTGTATCTGGCTTATACTCCCGAGTCACACTGCACTCGGGGACCCGCCCCTTATTCAGGGCCCCGCAGTGGCCGCCCCTTCTGGCCTCAGGGGGCCTCTAGAGACCCCTTCTTGGTCGTCAGCACATGCTGAGGTGTGGGGTCCCTTCAGAATTTTTCTAGACACATCTAAATATATCCACGACCGGATGGCAAGAATTCAAATGTCTTCCGAATTCATGATCAAATCAGACATAGTGGGAAATGCACTCTTTTTTTGGCCACTTCCGCGGCATGTGGAGGTCCCCAGACCAGGAATTGAACCCGCAGCCACAGCTGCAGCCTGAGCCTATGCAGTGACAATGACGGATCCTTAACCCGCTAAGCCGCCAGGGAACTCCTATGGACTTTAAAAAAAAATGCTCTTTGCTTTATGCTTGTTCTAAAAGGTTCTCATTGGAGATATCCAGAAACGTCCAGTCGGCGCAGACAGGAAGCTACAGGAGGAGCCAGCTCGTAACGGCCAAGCAGCCGGACCTGGCCAGAGATGGGGAGGGGACGCTCACCTCCCCGATCTAAGCGGCCCTGCCCACCCCGCCCCACCTGCTCAGCGAGCAGGACGGCTTTTCTCCCGCGCGGACCGAAACCAAGCCCGCAGGCCTGCCAGCCAGGGGCCCTTACCGGATGGCCCCACGAACCGTTGCCCGCCTGGAACTTGGCGTAGTAGCTGCCTCGACTGGCGGTCCCGTAGCTGTTGTAATTGTCGGCCAGGCCATCGTACAGGGAACCTTGGGGACAAGGACAGGGGTTAGTGAGGACAGGGACGCGCGGGCTCTGCACCAGCCCCGCTCCCCGGGGCGGCCCCTATGCCCCCAGGCGCCCGCGGCTGCGGAGACCAGGCCCGCCGTCGGAGGAAGAGGAGGACCCGGGCACCGGACCTCTGCTCGCTCCTCCGGCCTCCTCCGCAGCCAGGCGGCCGCAGGGTCAGCTCTGAGGGGCCTGGCTGACCCCAACCTGCTGCCCAGCCCGGGCTGACACCTACAGGTCAGGAGTTGGCTTGGAGGGCCCTGGACGACAGCTGTCCCGTTCCAGGGGATCAAGAGGCCGCGCTCCACGAGGATGAGCTTCCCACTCGGGGGAGACAGGCGGGAGCTCAGCATGCCAGGTCCAGGCCGAGGTCAGGGCCACAGGGCGGCTCTGGGGGACTGGAGCCAGAGCGAGGCTGGACGCTGGTTCCCAGCGTGAGCCCGGCCCCCCATGACGAGGGGACCTTCCACCCTCCGCCCTTCATGGCCCAGGAGCTCCAGCTGCTGAAGGAGGAGCGGGCACCAACCTCAAAGGCCTGGCGAGGGTTAATTACTGTTTTCCCAGGGCTTGGGGGCCCCCAAATGACAGGCTCCGAGGGAGGACAGAGTGTCATTAGCAGGGGCAAAGCGGCTTTGGGTCACGGAAAGAGCCTGGACGCTGGGCTCCTTCACCCAGATGGCAGGGGAGCCCTGAAGTTCGCCCTGACTCCACGGAGCCGGGCTGCCCGCTGTCCTGCTGTCCACGCGGCGTGGCTGACAGCGACCTGCCTGCGGCTCTGCTCACTCGCGCCCCGGGCCGAGTCTGCCTGCCGTCCTGGCCACGGCCACCGCACGGCCAAGCTCCGCTGGAGCTCCACCCAAGGGGCTGTCCTGCTGCCTGTACCCCAGGTCACAACCCTCCTGCTGTCCCATTTCCTACACCAGGAACCACACCAGGGACACACCATGGCGCTGTGGCCTGGACGTCCTCTTATTAAATGACGCTCTCTGGGGAAGTGGGCCCAGCACTGGGGAGGGTGTGAGCTGATCCCACCGGGCTCGGCTTCTTCTCATCTGCCTGCTCAGGTGCCGGCGGAGGGGGGGGACCGGAGCATCTGGACCGGGGGGAGATGGCGAGGCGGGGCGGGGGAAGCTTTGGAACATGGGTGGTCCCTGCCTGGGGCCACCTCCTCTGTCCGCAGCCAGGTGACCCCCAACAGCTCCTAGGAGGGGCCGCTGCCCCCATTCCCCAAGCCCAAACCATGAAGGGTCACCTGGCCATTGGGGCTATCAGCTGCAGCAGGGACGACCTGTCCCGGGAGCCTGGAGGTGTCTTCACTGGTCCTGGCCCTGGGCCTTGGCTTGCTCTTCTGTAGGAACGAGGGCCTGGCCTCTCTACACCCGAGGTCCCGTGGTAGTGTGACCACAGCGACATGTGCCTGATGGAATTCAGGGGGGCCTGGCCTCTCTTCTCTGGGTCCAGGGTTCAGCTTGCGAGGAAGAAGTTTGGTCATCAAAGCTACGTCACCACCTCCTCTGCTGATGGCTCCCAGGTTCTCCCAGAAGGGTCCCCGCCCCGGAGAGCCCAGGCCTGACTCCCCGAGCCCCTGACCTACCCCTGGTGCCTCTCCCTTTTCTCCAGAAGCCCCCTCTGGAAGGGCTGCCTTTGTCAAGAGGAGTCTGGGGGCGATCTCGTGGGCTCGGATGCCCAGAACTAGCCGGGGAACGGGCTGCAGTCAGGACCCCAGGCGGCAACAGCCAGGGTCTCGCCCATTTCCCTGTACCCAGCCCGCTTCTGCCATCCCTCCCAGGCTGGGGCAGATCGGGGCTCACCGGGACCGGGATTTCTCATCCAGGGGCGGGGGGGGGGGGGTCAGCCAGCTGCTTTGGCTGGAACATCTGGGGTGTGGCAGACACAGAGTACTAGGACAGGCTGTCCCTCACTCAGGAGAGGGTCCGCTGGCAGCGCTGCCACTGGTCACTGCCCTCTAGGGCCCCAGATGAGGCATCTCCTTCCCCGCCTCTTGCTCATGCTTCTTGTGTGGCAGGAGGGAGTTCTCTGTCATGGAGGCTGATGACCTCTGAAATATCCTATCACCAAGGCCAGCCTCTCTGACCCAGGGGGAACAACAGTGACGACAGGTGTGGGCTGTCACTCTTACTTCTGGTTGGGCCAAGGCCTCCAGGCCCTTTCAGGCAGCTCCTGAAGGCACCCTCCCCAAGATCATCGGCAACTGGGGGTCAGACCGCCTGACTCCCATCTACAGCTGCTTGGCTTGCCTCCTTATGACAATGAGGCTGCCATCACGCCAGCCAACACAGCTTCTTCAGCAGGAGGCAGCTGCCCTTGGGCCCAGGTTTGGAGGGAGGGGAATCCGGAGAACTTACACACTAGAAGTGTGCTGGATACCCAGTGGGGTGCAGGTGGGTGCAGCTGCTTCTCCCACAGCAGAAGCGAGGTTCCCTCTCCTGACTTGGGGGCTCTGCTTGGTAAGTGCTATCCTCTGAAAGTCAAGTTTAGCAGCAAGAATGTGGGGCTCCTCACTGAGAGTGATGGGGCAGCTCTGATGGCTTCCCCACCAGCCCCTCTACCTCTCTGACCTCAGTCCGAGAAGCCTTTCCTGACCACACCCACTGGATCCCTGCACCCCAGCCCCTGTCTTTTCAGTGCCAGGTCCCCACAACCCAGCCCTCGATGATGAGGGTGCCCTGGTGCCTGGAGGCTCTGTGTCCCCATCACGGCATCATGGGGCTGGGGTCCCTGACTCCACTCAGCCAGGCCCTCATCCCCATCCAAAGAGTCCCTGGTGGGTGGGTGGCCAGGGAGAGAGGAGTTAGGACACCCCAGCCCACCTCCTCGGGGATCATTCTTGGTGGGGGGGGAGGGGACCCCGGCTCCAGCTCGACCCACAGTCATCCCGCTCTTCTTCCTGGAAAGCCCGCGAACAGGAGCTAAGAGGCCAGTCTCTCCATGAAGCTGATGTGTGTCCTGCCAGGAGGCACCTGCAGCCGCTGAAGCCCAGGGTCAGAGAGCAAGGGGCTGCCTCCCAGGTACCCGGTGTGCTGCCCACGCACTGCAGCCTCCCGTCGCATCGGGGCTCCAGGGCGAGCACCCATCTCAGGAAATGCCCACAGAGCCGCTGGCGCCCCCGGGCCCTGTCCCTTTGACTCCCCACTGTGTCCTGGGCCAGCACAAGGCGCTTTGAACACGGAGGCCCCTCCTTTGTCAGGACACTGGCCGGGAGCCCTGGTCTATGATTCACCCTCTTCACCCCCAGGTTCCCAAACGCGTCACACCCACCACACCTGAAACATTCCTTCTCTCCTTCTCAGCCAAGCCTCTCCCGGCACAAAACCAGCTTCCCAGCTTCCCCTCGCCGTGACAACCTCCCACCCCCGCCCTCAACCCTAAACCTTCCCGCGGAGCCGTGTCAGCCCACTGGCTCTACTCACTCGCTCGGTGCCGAATATTCTCGGCGTGTGCGCAGTGTGGGGGTGGTCCCCCTACCCCAATCCCAGGCCCTGCGGACACTGGCCTGCCTGGCCGTTGGGCTGCCCAGCTCAGACATCATCTGAAACACCTGTCCCCTACCCCAGCCTCCCCCACGCCCGCCCCTTGCTAGTCACGGGCCCTCAGAGAGGTGTGTCTGTCAGTCTGGCCCTCGTCTCTGCTGGCTTCTGCAGCTCTATCTGTTCCTCAGCACCAAAAGCTTGAGAAAGAGAGCCCACTATCTTCTGCCCTTGAAAATGCCTTTACTTTACCCCCTGAAATCCCTCCAGAGTGCCCAGGAGGACTGAGCCCGCAGCAAGAGGGACTTAAGTGAGACAATAAGAAGAGCTGTCAGAAGACACTTCTGAGACCGGCTCCCCTGCAACGTCCAGCCTCCGGACGTCTCCCACGCCCTCTGCCAAGGCCAGCAGGGAGCTCGTGGACACGCTGGCCTGTCCAGGACCAGAGGACTTCAGCCCAACCCGACTGGGCACTCTGACGCCTTTCCTGGGCATGTGTACAGAGCGGAAACACCAAAGCAAACCGGGTCACCCCCCTGCCTCACTAGGCGTCCATCCATCAGTGTGTGTGTGTGTGTGTGTGTGTGTGCACGTCACAGGGGCGGTCCCCAGGCCGGGTCCCTGGGCCAGGGAGGACGGGGGTGAGAACAGCAATGCTTGAACTTTGCTGCACATCAAAATGGCCTGGGGGCTTTTAAAAGTCCACTGCCCACGCTGTCGCCATACTAACTGAACTAGAATCTCTGGGGGCGGGACCCATGCCCCGTAGCGGCGTTCTTTAAAATTCTCAGACGATTGCAACGGATAGCCACGTTGGAGAACAGGGCAATAAGGGGTGCTTTTTGGGGGATCTGACGCTTGCCAGAGGGAAGCTGTGAGGGGTACGCCTTGAGGGGAGGAGCCTTTCTGCAGCCGCAGGTGGTTTGGGGAATCGTCAGCAGAGGCAGCGTGTTATACAATCTAGTTCCACTGATCTAATCCTACCGCTTAGCGCAGAGACCCGGAGAGCGGCAGCAACTTGCCCAAGATCACACAGCTGGCAGTAGATCCAGAGAGGACTAAGCCTCCTGACAGCAGCTGGATTCCTGACGCAGCACAAGCTGCACGTTGGGGCGTGTGCATGTGTGCATGTGTGTGTGCACAGGCGTGGGTACACGTGTGCCTACGTGTGTGCATGTGTCGTGTGTGCCCACAACACACTGCACGCGAGGCTCTCCTACCACGGAAAACGTTCCTGCATTTTGTTCAAACATCACACACCTTCTAAGGTCCCACCCTATGGCAGATTTCTAAACCTAGACCCACTGGCTTACTGGTATTGATATACCTGGTGTCTGCGGAGACAAATCTGTTTGGTTTTGTTTGTTTTGCAGTCCCTGCCGAGATGCTGAGCAAAGGAGCAGGACCTGGGTGGGGGGGAACAGCATTTGCTGAGAAACACGCCGGGATGTTCGGCATTTCTGCACGTGTTGTAACAAGCCGACCTAAATTCTGGCTGAAAACCTCAGCTCCCAGCCAAGAGGCATTGTAAAGAGACGAGAGTTGGTTCGCTTGAGGTTTAATTGGTATGTTTCCCTGCTGGGACAGGCAAAAGCACAGAGCCCATTCCCACCTCCCTTCTCAGCTTTGGTCCCCGGGAAATAACGCCAGGAATGGTGCGTGCTCCAGCCTGCGGTCAGGACCAGGCACCTTCCAAGAGCAGAGAGAGTGGCACGTCCCCAGGGCAGAGGCACACGCGGAGACACAGCCCCACACACGTGCAGAAAGCTGCCCAGGCGGGGCCCTAAGGTGGGGGGGGCCGCTCAGGCAGGGTGCCCCTAGGAGGGCTCAGGCCGTGCTCAGCGAGGGAAGGGATGTCACTGGGCGCACCTGCCCCGCCTCGTCCCTGCCCGTCAGGCGGGGAGGGGTGCTTCCAACGAGAAGAGAAGCGTGGGGACGCGGGCGGTGAGACAGCGAGTTAGGGCGTCCCTGGAGAGCGGTGATGCAGCGATATGTAGAAGGAAGGAAGCTGATTCCATGGAGTCGTGTGTGTGTGTGTGTGTGTGTGTGTGTGTGTGTGTGTGTGTGTGTGTTCGTGGTGGCAGCAGTGGGTTTGGATTGGGATCAGACAAGACTGGGACTAACCCTTAAGAGGAGATTCCAAGGGGATGCATAAAGAACATGAATAAACAAGTGTCCCCCCACCCCAGGCCTGATGGCAGTGCGCCAGCCCTCTCCCCCCACCCCGCCGCGGGCTGCACGTACTCCCCACTCAGGGGGGTCAGGGTTTCCCAGCCCCCTTCTCCGCCTGGGCAGCCTCGTCCCCTGCATTATTACACCTGCCCCCCACCCCAGGCCGTGGGAAGTGCAGGCAGCAGTGCTCAGGGGGCCACCTCAGGGAAAGGGGCTCAGCCGTCCCCGGGAGCTCCTACTCCCTGGGGATGGCCTGACAGGGCGGGCCTTGTCTCAGGGAAGGCACGGTGGGTGGAGACGGGAGCTGGTGCCAGGCCCCTTCCACGGGCCCCTTCCTCCAGTCCTCGGGGACTCAAGGAGCTCTGGCAGGAGGAAGACAGCCCCCCTATGGAAACACCACTGAGGGGAAGCCACTGCTGCTGCCGGGACCCCCTCCTGACCTCCGCGGGCTACTGCAGGCAAGCGGGGGGCAGCTGGCCTTCTTCAGGGCAGGGACCCAGGAGAATCCGAGCCCGGAGAAAACCCCTCCTCTCAGGAATCCGGGCGCGAGGGGAATGGCCTGCGGCATGGTCCTTCTACAGCGGCCACCTCGGCCTCCGGGGAAGCAGAGGAGACTCGCAAAGGAACCAAGAGGACAAAGGGGGACGGAAGCCAGGAGAGGTGGTCCCAGAGCAAGCAGGGGATCCTGACGAAGATGGAGCCAGATAAACCAGAAACACCAGCTCCAGGTGGCCCGACCGCCTCTCCCAGCTACGATGCTGCTGCGAGGCCGCCGCTGGGGGAGGCTGGCCGGAGCCAAGGGTGGAGGCGACACGCCTACAGGGCCAGCCCTCGGACAGGTCAGCATCACCACCTGCCGACGCCCCCGGAGGGCCTTGGGATGGAGGAGTGGAGAGGAGGGGGTGGACGTCAGCCACTGAGCGCAAGGCCGGGGGCGGGGGCGGAGCGCTCAGTGGCAGGTGCTTGGCCAGCGCCCCGGCCATGGGAAGGAGAAGCGGGGTTTCAGGCACAGGACGGGTCTGAGACTTTTCTAGAGCTGTGAGCCCCCAGCTGAGGCCAGGGACGGAGCGCAGGTGGGGTGGGGACCTGTGAACCTTGCACAGGGGTTTGAGGAGGCTGGCTTGAGCTGGGGCTGGGCTGTGGCCAGAAATGGGGGCACTTTGTTTCCAAAAACTACTCTGCCCAAGAAAGGCTGGAAGCAGCTACCAAGGCACTAAACAAAGCGGCAGGAGGCAAGTGAGCTACAGGCTGGGACTCCGAGTGGGAATCTGGCAGGAGGGGAGCCTGGGGCCCAGACCAGGGCAAGGGGCACAGAGCCACGCAGGCTTTGGGGTGGGATGCAGGAATCAGCCTGCCGCGTTCTCACCAGCAGCTCTGCAGGGCGCGCGGTGTGTGTGTGGGGGGAGCTTTGTCTGTGCCTCCTAACTATGCCCATTCTCCCCTGGGCAGCACATTCCATAAATAAATCTTTTTTCTTTTTTTTTTTTTTAAGGTTGCACCCACGGCATATGGAGGTCCCCAGGCTAGGGGTCCAATCAGAGCTACAGCTGCCGGCCTACCCCACAGACATGGCAATGCAGATCCGAGCCACGTCTGCCAACTACACCACAGCTCGCTCTCGGCAACCCCGGATCCTTAATCCACTGAGCAAGTCCAGGGATCGAACCTACCACTTCACGGTTCCTAGTCGGATTCGTTTCTGCTGCGCCACAATGGCAACACTCTCTCTCTCTCTCTCTTTTTTTTTTTTTTTTTTTTGATAAATAAATCTTGGTTGCCTTGTACTGGATTGCAGTCTGCAGAGTATTAGCATTTAACTAAATTTCACTATTGAAATAAATAGAAGGTTCACTGATTTGTGTGTGATTCTTACTGGGAACACTTTGACTAAAGTATTGGTCTAGAAATGCTCCACAGATGCCCGCCAGGTGTCATATCTCCTCCTGGAGTTTCAGGGGTCCCCCCCTTTCCCCCTGGCCGCCCCCTACCCATGCCCAGGAGGGGGCTGGCTAGGGTGGCACCTGGATGGGACAAGTGCCCACCAGGAGGGCACGCCGGGGGCAGTAGGATTCCCAACCTTGCCAACCTGACCCCCTACTCGCTCCCTAAGACACTTGTTTCTACTCAAGCTGCGTGGGGCAGAGCCAGTCCTGTGGGAAGGAGGGGACCCCTTCCGGGCCTCAGTCCCCAAGGTCCGCAGTGGCCTGGGGTGACCTTGGAGCCTTTCCACTTGTGAGGCTCCCGCTAACCAGCCGCAAAGTACAGGGGCTTGGGGGCGCCTCGAGCCACCTCCTGGGCCCCCACTCGCGTCTCCCCACAAGATGGAACGGGAGCGGGGGTACACAACGCCGGGCAGCCCAGTAGAACAGGGCGCGGGGGCTGTTCCCCAGAGCAGCATGGGGAAGAGAAAGCCCTGGGACCAAGAACGCCTCCGACTGTGTCGCTCAGTGAGCCCGCCCTCGCGCCCGCCGCCAGCGCGCCCCTGAGCTGAGCGGTCGGGCCCCAGGGGCGCGCGCGCCCCTCGCCCGCCACCCGCCAGGCGCTCTGGGGAGAAGTGCGCGGCCGCGCGGGCATCCAGCCTTTACCTCGGTTGGAGTGGCTCAGGGTGGACGACTGGGACGACTTGGATTTCTGCCTCTTGACCGTCATCATCACCTGCTCCTGCACGCGCTGCCGGCCCGACGTCCCCGTCTTCATCTTCTGGTCGGACGGCAGAGCCAGCGTCGAGTTGTCCTGATCCTGGAAGCATTCGTAGGCCAGGGCGGTCTTGAGCGGAGAGTGGTTCATGGCGGCGCGGGGCGCGGGACGCGGGGAGCGGGGCGCGGGCCTTGGAGAGCCAAGCGGTGCTGCGCGACGTGCGGGGCGCGCGACGTGCGGGGCGGCGGCGGCGGGAGCGGGCTCTTCTCGCGCTCAGCGACTCCCTGTGCCCATAGAGCAATGGTCCGCGCGCGTCAGGGCTCCGGTTGCTGCTCCCGGCGCCTCCACCCGGGCCTGTCCCTGTTCAGGCACTGGTGGGCCCGCCCTCCGCGGGACTGGATATACCGCCCCGCCCCGCGCCGCCCCTCCACGCCGGCGCGCTCGTCCGAGCCCCGGGCGCTGCGCTGCGGGGTCGAGCGCTCTCGGGGGCAGGGCTTCGAGGCCGCGCCGACAGCTGGCGGCTTCCTGCGCTCTCTTCCTTTCTCCGCCTTCCCTCTGCCCGCGACCTGCGGGAGCTGTGGCTCCCTGGGGAGCCACCCTGCTTCCCGGCCCTGCGCGCTCAGGGCTAAATTAAGTGCTCGACTTCTCTCTAGGAAAACCGGGTCCCTTCTCCACTGGGCCCCCTTCAGGGCCAGAGACCTATCTCCCTCTGTCCTGAGGTCTGGGCAGAGACCAGCCCTGCGGGTGAGGGGCCCCCAGGCTGGAGCGCGCAGCCCCGGTCCCAAGGCTCAACTCCAAGGCAGCTTCAAACCTGCAGATGTGGGTGGGGGGCAGGGAGGCCGGGCCGGGAGGCTTGAGATGCAAAACCACAGTCTTGCCACCTGCTGCAAGAGCTTGCCAGGGGAAATACCATGTAAGCAGTGGAGGACTCTGCAGTTCCAGACTTAGCCCCTAAAACAGAGACCTGGCACATCTTCAGGGCACAATAAAATATATATATTTTTTAATGGATGGATAAATGAAGACTAGCTAACTCAAGGAGATTAAGCCTAACTTGACACCTACCCAAATCCTTACCGAAAAACCGAAAAGCTGCCTGTCCCTTCAAACTACCCCGCTGCGAGCTTCTTATCCTAGGACGCGGGTAGGGTCTCCCTCCCGGGCTCCCTTGGGGACCTGTGTGGTGAGGCTTCATTCCTATGACATTGCCCTCGGGCCTGGAGGTTGTGCCCACCAGGGAATGTGGTAGCAGGAACCGAGTATTAAACTGACATGGATGGAAATCTTCCTTAAGGCAGCACAGCCTGCTTTTCCCCCTTTAGCAAAAGACCCCGAGCGCATGTACGACTTCGTTTTTTTTTTTGTCTTTTTGCCTTTATGTAGAGCCGCACCCGCGGCGTATGGAGGTTCCCAGGCTAGGAACCTGGTTCCCAGGCTGTGCCTTCGCCACAGCCACAGCAATGCGGGATCCGAGCCGCGTCTGCAACCTACACCACAGCTCACGGCAACACTGGATCCTTAACCCACTGAGCGAGGCCAGGGATCGAACCCGCAACCTCATGGTTGTTAGTCGGATTCGTTAACCACTGAGCCACGAAGGGAACTCCCTGCATGTACGACTTCTTGATGACTCAAGGTTCCCCTGCTGAACGTCCACTGTTGAACTGCAGGGCAGTGCGGTCTGGTCAGCTCCTCCACGTGGGGGCTTCTCCAGGGGTCACCTCTGCCGTCATCTGCAGCCGGCACTCACCGCTCACACCCTCCACTGTGAGTCTGCCCGTCTGCTCTGCAGAGGACAGGACAAGCATCCATGCTCGTCGAGAATTCTGCGAGGAAGAACTGAGAAGCCCGGGACAGTCTCTGGGACCACCTGATAGTCACGCGCGCTCCCTGAGAGGTAGGTGTTCTGTGCCGGAGCCCCAGCTGTCCTCCGTCACACGTTCCTGGGAGCCACGAGCAGAGCAGTATATCAGAAAGCACGTCATGGCTTCAACACAAATAGCTTTATAATTGAGGGTTGTGCTCCTAAGAACTTAGCGTCAAATAAACCAGAGACGTGACCCACGATATGTCATGGATGCAGAAGTTCAACACCTGTAGCTCTCGGTCGTCACTTAACGTTGTCAGATTCTGCAGCCACGTGGCTGGACCTAAAGGTGACCATGCTAAGCGAAGTAAGTCAGACAGAGAAAGAAAGCAAACATCGTATGATGTCTCATACGTGGAACCTAAAGAAATGATACAATAGAACTTATTTATAAAACAGAAACAAACTCACAGATTTCAAAATCAAAGGTAAGGTTAACAAAGGGGAAACCTTGGAGGGGAGGGACTAATTGGGGCTGGGATTGGCATGTACATAAACTATGCAGAGAAGAGACAACTGGCAAGGGTTTGCTGCATAGCCCAGGGACACCTACTCAACGTTCTCAAATAACCTATACGGGGGAAAAAAGAATGGATAGATAGATGTGTGTGTGTGTGACTTTGCTGTACACCTGAAACTCACGCAACTCTGTGCGTCAACTATACTCCAATAATTTTTTGAACATTTTTTTTTTTTTTTGTCTTCTGTCTTTTTAGGGCCGCACCTGAGGCAGATGGAGGTTCCCAGGCTAGGGGTCGAATCAGAGCCGCAGCCACTGGCCTGTGCCACAGCCACAGCAACGTGGGATCCCAGCCAGATCTGCAACCTACACCACAGCTCCCGGCAACGCCGGATCCTTAACCCACTGAGCGAGACCAGGGATCGAACCTGCGGCCTCACGGGTGCAGATTCGTTTCTGCTGAGCCACAAGGGGAACTCCTCCAATAATTTTTTTTTAATCGTAAGATACCGCTTCCAGCCATGGGTCTGCCAGGGCTGGGCTAAGGCTTGGATATCACCCAGCCCATTTTTCAGATGTGGGCAGGGGGAAGCTTGCCCGTGGTCACCAGCTAATACGTGGCAAAGCCTCCATTCCAGTCGGGCCTGGTGACTCCTAGGTCAGTGCTCTTCCCTGTGTGCCACCTGGCCTCCCTTATAAAAGTCCTATAAAATGGGCCCTAAAGTGCAGGGCACCCCGATTATAGAAGGGCCCCAACGTGCTATAAAGTATACGTGACAGCACATAAAAATACAACTCCATTGTATCACACATTCGGCCCATCTAAAACCTAATGTAATAAAGGTTAATTACATCCTTAAAGAATGATAATTTTGCCAACTTTAGGAAGTAGAAGGGCCCCGAAGGGGGTGATGGAGGATCGTGTGTTGCTATAAAAGGCCCTGCTTAATCCCTGGAGGTTGAAACCAACGCTCTTGAGGATGAGTTCCAGATCTGAAGTTGTTCTAGATGCTGCTCTATAATTTTGATATTAATATTTGGCTATAGGGATGGCAACAGCGAGTATTTGCTGTGCACCTGTGAGTCAGGCACCACCTGGGCCCCGTACGTACACTGACCATCTCATCTGAATCCTGACAGTCGTCGTGCGAGGTGGGGACCAGCGCCATCATCTTTCTTTCTCAGGTGAGGAAACAGGCTCAGTAAGGTCACCGAGCTGGGATGTGGCAGAGGCAGGGCCGAGCAGTCTGGATCCAGCTCCTGGGCCCTTGGTGGTGGTGCCAGGATGCGTCCTCATGATTGGCTTGTGACCAACCAAGCCTTCTGTGGACTAGTCTTTTTTTTTTTTTTTTCCACTTTTTAGGGCTGTACCTGCGGCATATGGAGGTTCCAGGCTAGGGGCTGAGTCAGAGCTACAGCTGCCAGCCTACACCACAGCCACAGCAACGCGGGATCCGAGCTGCATCTGCGACCTACACCACAGCTCACGGCAACACCCGATCCTTAATCTACTGAGCGAGGCCAGGGATCAAACCCGCATCCTCGTGGATACTTGTCAGGTTTATTACTGCTGAGCCACAACGGGAGCTCCTGAACCAGTCTTTAAACGGCATCCCTCTCCATTCCATGGTGCCAAAGCCAGGCCACCGTGGGTTCTGATTTCAGCTGTGTCACTCACTTGTCCTGTGATCCTGGAAAGACCCCTCCTCCATCCTCCCCACACGTCTGTAAAGTGAAGAAGGAGGTTTGACAGACTCCAGTCCACTGCAGCCCCGACACCCTATAATCCTGCTGTCGGTTATGGGGGGTTTAGAGCAGGGGAATCTTGACTAAGATCCTCTGGATAAGACTCACCGTCTCTTCTGCCCCAACATCAAGGGCAAGGGAGGTGTGGACGGGGGCATGGATGGAGGGAGGGCTGAGCTGACACTTGCAGAGCCAGCCAGGCAGCAATAGCCTGGCCATCTTGCACACACTATTTTATCTTCCAGGAACCTCCCAGCTCACTGCCCAAGGTGAGGAAACACACTCAGGAAGCTAGTCAGCAGCATAGCCGAGATCTGAACCAACTTTGACTCCCCACCTGAGAGAAAGAAGGGAAGAGGGACACAAGTCACACAGCCGGGGCCACGGTGAGGGTTATTCCGGCTGGAGAGATTGGTCTGGGGTTCCAGTGTATGGCCTCCTGCCACCTGTCAGCTCGCCAGTCCTACTTGTCCTTGCCGAGAAATTCCCAAACTGAATTCAGTGCCCTCTCCTGGGACCCTCTGTGGCTGGTGTCTGCCTGTGTCCCAGCCCTTGTAGCTCCTCACCATATCAGCCTGAGGGAAGGGCTGTCTGCTATTCGTTTCTCTTTCCCCACCATCCACATCACTGGTACACACTAGGTGCTTAATAAGTGCTTATTTGAACGGAGTCCATCGTCTTTTTCCAGAGCCAGGCTCTGGGATAACGGAGGCTCAGTGCGTCTGCGTCAAGCCTTCGCCCCCCTAGTCGTTTTGGGAGGGACACATCTAGAAGTCACCTTCCCGGGATCCAAAAGGATGAGCTCTGCGGTGACCCCTGGCAGAATCGCGCACACTCGCTGCCTCAGGGGACCAGGGTGGGAATGGACAGACTCTGAACCTGACTCCTGTTGTAACCTCACGATGCCTGCAGCCCTGTGGTCCAGGACCACAGAGCGAGCGGAGCATGCAGAAGGGCCATTGTGGGGGAGGGGCGGAGGGGCGGGGAAAGCAGAGGCCACGCCCCCAAACCCTTCACAAGAACCCTGATTGGAAGACTGGAGATCACGTGACCAGGGCCCCCATCCCCGCAAAGCAAGGACTGGAGGGGCGGCCTGTACCCTTTCAAACCACCCCAGTTCTGCTCAGAGAGGAACGGCTGGCCCGGGAGGGAGGGAACAGGGCCGGGTGCACAGGCCTGGAGAGCAGGTGCGCCTGGGCGGGTCCTCGGCAGGGCTGGGCTGGGCTGGGCCGGCTAAGGGGCCAGGCCGGGGTGTGCACTCGGCCCCTAGAACTCTCTCGGAGCTGCAGTTCTGGTCTCCCTGGGTGGGGCGGGGTGGGGCGGGGCGGCCGGGGCGGCGGCCGGGGCGGGAGTGAGGGAAGGTGATGAGCAGTGGCGGTCCAGCCCCGGCCCAACCGGCTGCTGTCAGCACTTGGTTTGCTTGGGCCCCGCCCCTCCGCCGACCCAAAATTCCAGTTCTGTCCTCCCCACGCTGGCAAACCCGGGCCCTCCTTTCCATCTGCCCCCACCCCACCCGGCCAGCAGCGCTGTTTTGCAAACCTAGGTAGGACTCCTGGCCGATCCGCAGCCTCAGGATGGTGCGGGAGCAAAGACCGGGCCTTCCTAGGAGGCCGCCTGGGAAACCAGCCGTGGCTAGCTGTGTGACCTTGAACAAGCCACTTAGACTCTCTGTACCTCAGTTTTCCCCTTTGTGGTTTTAGGTTAGTTGCACCGGTCTCAGTCTTCTTGGGACCATAAATGTGTGTGACATACTTGTCAGACGTCTAGCCGGAGCCTAATGGTACACACGGCAGCCCTCCCCGCTCCGGCAGCGCCCTCCCTGCCAGCCCCCAGTGTTCCTCCCTCCCTGGGACCTGCCTCTGCCTCTCCCCCAGGCCAGCACCCTCATCTGCAGCGGTGGCTCTGCCCGCCCTTGACCTGGCAACGTCAGGACGTCCGAGGTGGAGGGGGCCTCAGAGACGCTCAGGTCAACCCCCTACGTCCATCAGATGAAGCCCCTGAGAGCAGGTCCCCCTACACACACACACGGGGAAGGTCTCTGCTCCCTTTGGGGGACAGTATGGGTTGGGGCTGGGGACAAGCCTGAGGTTTCAAGGAAAGCCGGGCCAGGAGGGTGTCCGGGCGCAGGTTCCTGCGCTGAGCGAGTCGCGGGCAGCTGGGAGGTGGAGCTGCGGGAGACAGGCCGTGGGAGCTGCAGGGCTGGCAGCCGGGGTGTGGGGGAGCCGGCGGGCAGGCGCTCCCCCGTCTCGCGGCCACCTGCCCCAGCCCTGCACGGCCTCCGCGGTAATTGGATGATTCACCCGCCCGCACCCACAGACAGGTAGCCACACCCAAGGCAGCTGGCACCCCAGACCGACGGGGTTTCTGCTCTGAGCTGCCGGCGCGGCAGCCTGCCAGGCCCCCGATGAGCACCAGTGGGGAGCCAAGATGCTCCGGGCCTGTGCCAGGCTGAGATGCCACCGAGGGGCCAGGGCCTCTGTCTGCATCGCCCTTCCCGGGGCCCCCTATTCTTTTTTTTGGGGGGGGGGTCTTTTTAGGGCCACACCCGAGGCACATGGAGGTTCCCAGGCTAGGGGTCCAGTCGGAGCTGTAGACACCGGCCTATGCCACAGCCACAGCAATGTGGGATCCGAGCCGCGTCTGCAACCTACACCACAGCTCACGGCAACGCCGAGTCCTTAGCCCACTGATCAAGGCCAGGGATTGAACCCGAGTCCTCATGGATGCTAATTGGGTTCGTTAGCCGCTGAGCCACGATGGGAACGCCGGCTTTTTTTTTTTTTTTTCTGTTCTCTTCTGATCAGGAGCCCCCGGAAGCAGTGGGCAGGGTGCCTTGGCATCTGTTCTCGGGGAACCCTGGGCTTCAGGCTGCTCCCGAAGGGTCTTCCACCTGCTCTGCCTGAGTCTGGAGTCATGGCAGTCACCTCCCCGCAGGTCCCGGCGTCCTGAGCTGCATATGGCTCCTCCCTCGCCTGCTCACCTGTGCCCCTCAGCACATCGTGCGCAGTGCCTGGGTGTTGCAGCGGCTTGTTGAGTGCTGGTCCCGTCCAGTGACATTCCACCTGTGTGTTCTGTTGTGACATCCTGTGAGCAGAGGCCCCTTTTGGTGCCGTCCTGCCCCCACCCTCCTTCTAGGAGGTATGGTCACCCCAGAGGCCTTGATGTCAAGCCCTGACCTGGGACCATTGTGACAAAGAGCTGGAGCGTCCCTGCCATCTCGGGCCTTAGCTCTGCAGTTGCAGGGAGTGGGGGAGGGCCGGGAGGCCAGGCGGCTCTCACTCCTCCCCAGAGGGGCCTCTGGGCACAGTTTGCACCTGTCGTTGCTGGCCTTCAGTCTGCTCTGAGTGCCGCCCCCTGCCCCAAGGAGACCCTGGGTGGCCTCTGTCACAGAGGATTCTGACTCCCACCCCACTGTCTTGGAGAATGGTCAGCCAGGCCGGATCACTGGGGTGGAGTTGGCTTCACTGCCCTCGGCTCAGAACTCAGGGCGCCGGGGGGACAGGCAATGCGACCGTAGAGGCAGAATTTGAAGGCTTTGAGGAAACAGGGGGCCCAGGAGGCCACAGAAAGGTGGGAGGCGTTTGTAGTCCAGCACAAGGAGTTTTTCTCTGAGTCCTGCAAAGGGAAATCATAGGTGACCGTAAGAAATGGCAGAGGGGGGTCACTTGCTGGCTGGGACGGGTTTTCTTCTGCTTTCCTTTTTTTTTTTTTTTTTGCTTATTTAGGACTGCACATGCAGCATATGGATGTCCCCAAGCTGAGGGTCAAATTGGAGCTGCAGCCGCCGGCCTCACAGCCTCAGCAACGCAGGATCTGAGCCACTTCTGCGACCTACACCACAGCTCACAGCAACATCGGATCCTTAACCCACTGAGCGAGGCCAGGGATCGAACCCATGTCCTCATAGAGACAACATCTGGTCCTTAACCCTCTGAGCCACAACGGGAACTCCTGCTTTTGTCTTTCTGCACAGAGACCCACGGCCTCATTTCACATCTCTCTAGTTGTTTGGTGTACCAGGTCGTTCCCTGTCCTTGATCTCTTGGGCTCTGCCCATCAGTTTCTGGGGACAAGTGTCCGCCCCCAGCCACACCCATGTGAGAGGGAAGCCTAAGGGGCTGCAGACTCTGGGCAGAGCTGAATCTCAGGGGTTCCTCCCACAAGGGCTTTGCCTCCGTGCACCACCCCCCAGCCCCAGCCCCCAGCACGGGACATTTCTGAGCAGGACACGGTTCAGAGATGCTAGAGCCCACAGTGGTTGGGGACAGTGTATCACCCCCCAAAAAAGATACATCCAGGTCCCGACACCTCCAGGACCTACGAAGGGGAACTTCTTTGCAAAAAGGATCTTCGCAGACGTAATGAAGGTTCTTGAGATGAGATCTCCCTGGGTTTGGGGCAGAACTGGAGCCCACAACAGGTGTCCTTCCAAGAAATGGCAGAGGGGGGCTGAGCCAGAGAAGGCCAGGTGGGGCCGGCGGCGGAGGCTGGGGTGACACCTGCCACAGCTGAGGACACCCGGAGCCCCCAGAGGCCGGAAGCAGAGGCTGCAGGGGAAACCAGCCTGCCCACACCTCGACCTTGCATTTTTGGCTCCCGGACGGTGAGAGAACACATTTCTGTGGTTAGGACACCTAGTCTGGGGTGATGTGTGTGGCTGCCCTCGGAAACAGAGGTACTAACTGCCAGGCCCTCTCCGTCAGCCTGGCCTGAGCTGCCGGCCTCTCAGCACACCCCCTGTCACCTGGCCTCGTGGGGGAGTGACACCCAGGACTGGCCCCAGGGCCCGGCAGCTCCTCGGCAGTGGCACCAGGCAAAGGCCAGCTGCTTGGGCCCAGTCTGGCACGGCCACCGCCACCACCCCACACCCCCCGTGCCCCCACCTGCACCTGACTCTGTTTGGTTTCATTCCGTACCCAGGAAAGAATGTGCTCCGAGGGCTCTGGGAAAAGTGGCCGCAGCGACGTCACCTCCCAGGAGGAATTTACGAGGCCAGTTACACCTGCGCCAGGAAGCCAGCCCTGGCCCGGCCCGTCTCCCCATAGTCTCTGCTTCATGGGGTGTCTTTCATCAGCCAGTGTAGGCTGCCCCAGCCCCCAGTAAGACAACATGATGCGACTCTCTCTCCCTGTGGCTTCCTCTCGGAAGCTCGGGCAGTTTTATGTGCAGTGGGGGCCCCGATGCCTCTTTTTAGGCAGGGAAACTGAAGTCTGTTTGGGAAGAGAGTCAGAGCGGGGCTCCGGTCGGGTTATTGATCCGTGATGCTGGCCGAGAACGTGGTTCTGAAGGCGTGTCTGGCACCCTCGCTGTAGGATGGTCTACCAGGCTGCAACAGGAAGCTTAGGGTTTTGTGTGTGGGGGGGGGCGTTCTAGAACCGTCCTCGGGATCTGCTGCTGCTTCTCAGAAACGGCCAGAACAGCCCTCAGCCAGCTCAGCCTCAGGACTGGGAGAGGTGGGGGGACACAGAAGATGGATTTCAGGGGGAAAGAGCACGGCCCTGGGGCTCCCTGATACGAAGCGGGGGGTCTGGGCTGGGCTTGGCCTCCAGCTTGCTGTGTGACTTTGGACAAGTCCTTGCCCTCTCTGGGTTTCAGTTCCCCGGCCTATAAAATGAGGGGGTTGCGGTATAGATGCTCTAAGTCAGTGCTTCTCAAACCTGAACGTGCGTTGAATCAGCCGGGAGTGTCGTTTAGATGCGGGCTCTGAGTCAGCAGGTCGGGGGCAGGCCCGGGGCTCTGCATTCCCCACACACAGCTCAGTAGTGTCGGGGCCGCGGGTGGTCAGACCACGCTGAGGTGACACATCTCGGGGCGGGGCGCCCGGCCGTGATCCCAGCATGCCGCGGCTCTTGGTCACCGCCTTCTTCCCGCGGATGCGGGGCGAACAACAGGCCACTGTGCGGAGGAGACTTCGCGGGCTGCGAAGTCCTGAACCGACGCGCGCGCCTCCGAAAGACCCACCTGAGCGTGACTCAGACTTGGTCTGGAGACAAAGGCGCCTCTCAGTAGCTGCCGGCCTCTTGGGCAAACGCTTCGTTCTCGGAGCTTGTGAAACGGGGCGGACAGCACCCACCTTGCGGGCTTGTTACCAGGATGAAGTAAAACCAGACCGTGGAGGCAGCACCAGCAGCACAGGAGAGCCGTGCCCGGGGCTTGGCTCTCCCAAGGGGATGGAAACGGCCAGGTGGCCATGACGTGATGGCTCCCTGGTCCCCAGGGTCCCCTGAGGTCCCACCCAGGCTCCTCCCCTTCCCCACTGACCTGAAGGGTTCCAGCTCCTCTCCAAGTCCCCTTGGAGCAGCTGGGGAAGCCGGGACTGGGCCTCTGCCCCCGCTGGGGCTCAAGTTCATGTCTCTTAGGAAACTGCCTTGGGCTTGGAAGTGCTGGGGATTTGGGGGTGCAGGCTGCTTTGTGGCTGTCAGCAGTTGCAGGGGGCAGGCTTAGCACCCCTCCAGCAGGGACCCCTCTTTTCCTCACGCCCACCTTGCGTCTGCCCCGCTCCCTGGCCTGGCCCTGGCAGGGTGGCCGCCGTGACAGCCGGAGGTGGCAGTGGGCCGCCCTCTGGGGACTCTCTCCCAACCCGGGCTGTGAAGTCTGGTTATGTCTAAACAGAGCAATTACCCTAATTAGTGCTGGTGCTGATTCCTCATCAGCACTGGCCTGGCAATAGGAGCGCGTTACTCACCCCACGGCCACGGTCATGGCCTCGGCCACGGCCATGGAGAGCTTGCTGCCGGCCCCTGGGGAGGGGGCTCAGCGCCTAGCCCCATCTGACCCAGCTTCCCCGCTCCACGCCCCAGGCTTGGAGGTGGGGGTCTCTGACTGCGACTGGGCCCCCCCTTAGTCTCTAGGTACGAAGCTTTAGGTTGGCAGATGTGAGTTTACGTAATAGACTTAAATGCGTCCATGGCCTTATTATCTAGACCCGACCCCGGGAACTCATGGCCCCCTTTCTGGTCCTGACAATGGTAGGGAGCCAGACTCGCCCATTCAAGGTAACCGGAGTGCTGTCCTGTATTCATTCAAAGTCACTTGGGTGGGAGATGAATTGACCATCGAAAGTCCCCACCTGGGCTCTTCCTGCCCACGCCAGGGTACCCGAGGGCACCTTTGGGTGTTGGAGAGTGGGGGTCTGCCCACCGCCCTGTGTTTGCTAGATCCCTGTGCCCATCCAGGCGGGCCCTGGGGCTGCTCCCCTGCGGGCCAGGCCCCACCCAGCTCCACTCTCGTGGCCGTGGACATGCCCTGAGCCCTGGTCGTGACGGAAGCTCCGTCCCAGCCTGGGTGTGCCACCCTGCAGCCTCCTGGCTGCTTTGCCCGCCCCGGTGGTGACTCCTCGGCAGATCTGCTCGTCAGCACCCTGAGCCCGTCCTGCAGGGCCTCCAGGTGCCCCACGGCCCAGCAAGGGAGCCAGGGCAGGAGCGTGGCACCGGCTGGGCTCTCCAGCCCCCGAATCTTCTGCTCTGTCCCTTTTAAGGTGTGCCCCCCCACCCTAACTTACACTTGGTGGGAAGTTTGTCTCCTTTTCCTCCCGTCTATGGAAGCGTCTCAAGGTCACCCCCTTTTATGTGTGTCCCGGGGCAGAAGCCCCCCACCCCCGGGGTCTGTGCGTAATCACAGAACCACAGGGATGGGAAGAAAAGGGCCTGGATCACATTAGCTGAAGCTGAAGAGCCAGCCCCGATGCTGCGCAGAGAACTCAGCCACCCGGGGGAAGAGAAACGAGCAGGGACTTGGAGCTGTGTCCGGCCAGCTCCTGCCTGGTTCCTGCCTGGCTCTGCCTTTCTAGGGTGCTGGGGAGAAAGGCTGGGGAGGGGACGGAGCCTGTCCGTTGGGACCTTCGAGCATTTTCCTGGCACTTCCCCAGTTCCCTCCCCGCCCCCTCCCTAATTCCCGAAGCGGGGTCCTGGGGGAGGGGGGAGTCTGCCACAGGCGTGGCCGTGGCCGTGGTGGAGCCGTGCCAGCAGAGTGACTCTGAAAGCGGGATGGGGGACACTCTTGTCCTACAGAGAACCCAGGTGCGGAGGCAGGAAGAGAGAGAAGCAGGGCCTGGGGGAGGGGAGCAAGGGAGAGGCCCCCGCCCCTGATACCGGTGACCCACTCCGGTGGCACCTGCTGTTTGGGACCCGTGACAATGGGCTGCTGAGCAGGGGAGAGGCCTGGTCCTCGGGGAGCAGAAGCGGCGATGACAGCGCCCCAGCAGCGGGGGGGACTGCGCGCGCTGGGCTCACGTGAGTGCGGCCCCAGGCTGCCGGCCCAGAGGCCACGCGCTCCCGAGACGCCTCCCGCGGACACTGCCCTGGGGACGAAACTCTGAACCGTGAATCACGCTGGGGCCCGGACGCGAGGGAGTGTGACCGCGATGGGCAGAGAAACCAGGTGACTCGCTGGACCCTCCCCTTCCCGGGGCCACCCCCACCCCACCCCACCCCCACCCAGGGGCTCCTTGGAGCTGCTGCTGCCACGGCCACCGAGGCTTCTCAGAAGGCCAGCTGCCCGGGAGAGGGTCCGGGACCCGCAGGAAGCGTGAGTCTCCCGGGCACACTGGTCGCTTTCACACACTTCTCCAGCCTGGCTTCCTGGCACCTCTCAAGGCCTCTGTCCTGGCCAAACTAGAGAGCATAGCAATCATCTGAGTGCTATTTTATTTTAATTTTACTTTATTTTATTTTATTTTTACAGCTGCCTGCGGCATATGGAAGTTCCCGGGCCAGGGGTTGAATCAGAGCTGCCGCTGTTGGCTTACGCCACAGCCATAGCAGCGCAGGATCCCCAACCCACTGAGGGAGGCCAGGGATCAAACCCATGTCTTCAAGGACACTATGTCGGGCTCTTAACCCGCTCTGCCACAACGGGAACCCCTGAGTACTTCTTTTAAAAGGAACGCTTTAGGAACCCACCCAAGTCTGGGGTGAGGCCAAGAAACCTGAGTTTTTAAAGAGAGTGACAGGTTCAGCTACTCTGGGGACTATGTTTTTATTTTTTTTTTCCTTTGCCTGTTTTTTTTTTTAGGGCCACACCCATGGCATATGGACAGTCCCAGGCTAGGGGTCCAACCAGCTATAGCCACCGGCCTACACCACAGCCACAGCAACGCGGGATCCGAGCCGCGTCTGCAACCTTCACCACAGCTCATGGCAACACCAGATCTTTAACCCACTGAGTGAGGCCAGAGATGGAACCTGCGACCTCATGGTTCCTAGTCAGATTTGTTTCTGCTGCACCACGACAGGAACTCCGGGTCTATGTTTTCAAAATGGTGAAGCAGGGGAGTTCCCGTCATGGCTCCGTGGTTAAGGAATCCAACTAGGAGCCATGAGGTTGCGGGTCCGATCCCTGGCCTTGCTCAGTGGGTTAAGGATCCAGCATTGCCGTGAGCCGTGGTGTAGGTCACAGATGCGGCTCAGATCCCGCGTTGCTACGGCTGTGGTGTAGGCTGCTAGCTGTAGCTCTGATTAGACCCCTAGCCTGGGAACCTCCATATGCTATGAGTGTGGCCCTAGAAAAAGGCAAAAAGACACACATAAAAAATAGTGAAGCAGACAAGGAGAGCAGACTTGTGGTTGCCAAGGGGGAGGGGGTTAAGGGAGGGGTGGGGTGGGAGGTTGGGGTTAGCAGATGTGAGCTGTCACAATGGAGGGGAAAAAAATCAGGGTCTACTGTACAGCTCAGAGAACTGTATTCAAAGTCCCATGATGAACCGTAATGGAAAAGAATATTAAAAGTGTGTGTGCGGGTGATACAGATATCTGAACTGCTTTGCTCTACAGCAGAAATGAACACGACATTGTACATCAATGACACTTCAGTAAAAAAACCTAAAAATCGTGATAAAAGGCACATAACAAAATCTACCACCTTGGCAATTTTTAAGTGCAAGTTCAATGGCATCAAGAGCGGCTCATTGCACAGCTGTCGCCACCCTCCAGCCCCAGACCTGTTGCATCATCCCAAACAGAAACTCCGGACCTGCGAAAAAATGACTCCGTCCCCGTGAGTTGGCTACTGCAGGTCATTTGCATGGAACGGCGCGATCATCTGTCCTCTGGGGTCTGGCTTACTCCACTGAGCCCCACATCCTCCAGGTCCCTCCGCATGCAGCAGGTGTCAGCTTCCCTCCTTCTCACGGCTGAGTGATATTCTGCTGCCTGTGTGGCTCCCATTGCGTTTATCCGTTTGTCTGTCCGTGGACCCTTGGGTGCTTCTGCCCTTTGGTTAATGTGAATAATGCTGCTCTGAGCATGCATGTGAAAACTACCCGCCTGGGGAGGTCCCTGGGGTGCAGCAGGTTGAGGATCCAGCATTGTCACTGCAGTGGCTTGGGTCGCTGCTGTGGCAAGGGTTCAGCCCCTGGCCTGGGAACTTCCACAAGCCACAGGTGCGCCTCCCCCCTGAAAAAATATAGATAAATAGATAGATGGATCTATATGCATCTATATGTATTTGAATGTAGACATCTCTCTGCTTTCTGTTCTTTTTGGGACAGGACCAGACCCTCTCTCGCTCTGACCACCATTGCAGCCCGCAGCTTCCATTACCTAGAAAACCTCCACCTCTGGAATGATTCCAGAAAGCTTTCCCCAGGAGGGTGGATGTGACGTGGGGGCCCTTTTCAAGCCAAGCCTGCACCCCGCAAAAACGGGAAAAAAGAAAACTCGTCCCCGGCTGAAATGAGCTCGAGCTTTTCTGGCTCCTGTGAAATGACTGTCAGACAAATTCTTAGAACTTAGCCAGTGGGGTTTTCTGAGACCCCGCCGTTTCTCTCGGGTCGTTTAAACCCATTTTTCTCTTGTTTCGTCCTGAGTAAATCTCCCAGGGCCGCTGTGGGAAGTCCTCTGTAATTAAGAAAATGTCTCTTGGGAGCTGAGAACCTGGGTACTGCCACAACCTGCAGCCGCTGGAGTCAGAGCTCAGGCAGCCCCTGTGCGCCGGGAGCAGGGAGCATAAAGCCGGGCTCTTGTCTTAGGAACGCCCAAGGCATGAGGGCAAAATTTACATGCATGAGGCAATCCCGGGAACAATACAAGACAAAAGTGATTCATCTGCTTTATATCACGGCTAATAGAGGGTGTGGACGGGGCTGTGGTGTTAGCTTAAGCAGTGTGGAAAAGAAAGAGCACAGCAATTCTGCAGCGACGCGGTTGGGGCGGGGAGAGGAGGCCCGGGTGACAGGGACGGGTGAGGATCTGGAAGAAAACCGAAGCTGGGAGCAGAAGCTGCTTCCTTCGCAGCGCTCCCTGTTTCGGACAGTGTGTTAACTTACCGTTCCCAGACTGGATACACAGAACCGATGGAGACCACAAGAGATTTCAGGGTTAGGAAAACAAAACTGAGAGCTAGAGAGACAATTATTCCAATACATGATTCAGAAGCAACGGCAAACAAGGCTGAAAATAGAAACATGCAAAGGAGAGGCTTGACAAAAAAAAAAAAAAAAGAATTCGAGAGACAAAAAAAAGAACAAGAAAGATCAGCTAATGTAGGAATCATTCATCTCTCCCGAGCGTAAAAGTGAAAGAGGAAAGGTGTTGGGGACATTGTACAGAAAAGGTTTTCCTTAAATAAAACGAGGACTGAATCTCCTGATGGAGAAAAGACAACAGGAGTGACCCCAGAAAAAGAATAGAGAATGGTCGGCAGGGACGTGTAGCCTGTTTCAGTTACCGAATTTAAAGCACAAGGAAGTTTTCAGGTGTCCAGGCAGAAAATAACCAAGTCATTATAAGAGGAAGGCTCAGGGTGGCCTCGGATTTGCCCACGTCCACCAGCAGGAGACCACCAAGTAACATCCACGGCACATGGAAGGAAAGAAAGCCCGACCCACAGACGCGGTACCACCCGAGCTTCAAGGCAGCAGGGGGCTGCCTGACGTAGAACCCGTCTTGAAAACACAAGAGAAGGCAGAGAACTGTGAGTGGGTCCTTCCGGGTTGGCTCAGTGGGTTACGAACCCGACCAGTATCCACAAGGACGCGGGTTGGATCCCTGGCCTCACTCCGTGGGTTAAGCATCCGGTGCTGCCCTGAGCTGTGGTGTAGGATGCAAGATGCAGCTCCAATTCGACCCCAAGCCGGGGAACTTCCATAAGGCGCGGGTGCAGCATAAAAAGAAAAGAAAACCGTGAGTGATTCAAGCCGAAGATCCCAGAGAAGGGCTGGCAGAGAGGGGCCGGCGGTGAGCTTCCTTTCGCACACAGAGACCCAGAGCTGCTGCAGAGGACTTACCACAACTCCCAACGAGACTAAGGCAAGAGTCAGGGTGGGGGAGAAGGGGAGGGATGGTGCTTAGGGCTCCGTGGGTCTCATCTTCCGGAGCAGGGAGCCAGTGCGCCGTCTACAAAGAAAACGTAACTCAAAAACCTAATGATGACGACTTTTAAACGCATTTTGAAAAATAATCTGTTTCCTTGTCTATAGAGGGACGAGTGTCTCCTGTGGTTAAGGAACATTTATCCGAGATTGAATAATGCCTCCAGCTTTCCTTTTTCCTGTTATACGTAAGTCTGTATAAACTTGACATTTTCTTATTTTATTTTATTTTTTTGTCTTTCTGCCTTATCTAAGGCCACAGCCGTGGCATATGGAGGTTCCCAGGCTAGGGGTCTAACAGGAGCTGTAGCTGCCGGCCTTCATCACAGCCACAGCAACGCGGGATCCAAGCTGTGTCTGCAACCTACACCACAGCTCACGGCCACGCCGGATCCTTAACCCACTGAGCAAGGCCAGGGATCGAACCTGCAACCTCATGGTTCCTAGTCGGATTCGTTAACCACTGAGCCACAACGGGAACTCCTAAACTTGACATTTTCTTATTTTATTTTTTGCCTTGCCCGAGGCATATGGGACTTCCTGGGGCCAAGGGTGGAATCCGAGCCACAGCCGCGGCGGTGCTGGGTCCTGAACCCACTGTGCCGCAGCGGGAATGCCACCTTTTCCTATTGAAAAGCATGTGACGTGACCCCATCTTATCCCGTTGTGTCTGTCTGTCCATCATCCCCCTACATTCTATCTGCATTTCTGCTCAGCCATAGGCCGGGACTAAGGGTCAGCAAGAATTTAGGTTCGTTATTTCCGGGCGGTGGGGATCCGGGGTGATGTCTTTACTTTCGTTGTGGATTTCTGTGCTAAATAGAAATGTAGAAATAGGATTTTGCTAAAGAGAAAATAGAAATAGGATTTTCATAGTACAGACATGCCGTGTGACAAAAACCATCCAGGTCACTGCCCAGAAACATCGAAACGAACGGAGTTCCCGCCGCGGCGCAGTGGGAATGAGCCCAACTAGGATCCGTGAGGTTGGGGGTTCGATCCCTGGCCTCGCTCAGCGGGTCGGGGATCCGGCGTTGCCGTGAGCTGTGGTGCAGGCCGGTGGCTGCAGCTCCAGTTCAAACCCTAGCCTGGGGAGTTCCCTTCGTGGCTCAGTGGTTAACGAATCCGGCTAAGAACCATGAGGTTGCGGGTTCGATCCCTGGCCTCGCTCAGTGGGTTAAGGATCCGGCGTTGCCGTGAGCTGTGGTGAAGGTTGCAGACGCGGCTCGGATCCCCCGTTGCTGTGGCTGTGGCGAAGGCCGGCGGCTACAGCTCCTGTTAGACCCCTAGCCTGGGAACCTCCATATGCCGCAGGTGTGGCTCTAGATAAGGCAAAAAGACAAAAAACAAACAAACAAACAAACAAACCCTAGCCTGGGAACTTCCCTGTGCATGCCACGGGTGAAGCTTTAAAAAGACACACACACACAACCCACAAAAAACCTCCAAAACATTAAAGTTAAAATGAGTGTAGCCAAAGTCAGTCTGGAGCAGAGGGGGGGCCTCATGGTGGTCGTGGCCCCCTGGCTGGGCTGAGCTTGCCTCTGATGACAGGCTGGGAGGACCCAGGAGAAACGTTCTTAGAAGAGACCTTGAAAAATGAGTGGGTTTGGGGAGCATCTGTCTTGCCAGGCAGTGCCTAGATTTAAGCTTCCTAGGTCTGTGGGGTAGGTGGCATCACCCCATTTTATGGATGAGGAGACTGAGGCCAGAGAGAGCTGGCAAGGAGAGCGCATGGCGCAGCCCAGACCTCAGGGGCCCCGCACAGCTGATGGGAACCTGCTGCAGCCAGGAAGCCGCCAGCAGGGCTGGGACCAGGCGTCCCGGGCGGGAACTGAGCAGGACTCTGGAGTGTGTGTCCAGGTGGAGAATGATGTCCCACACAAAGCTGTGACTGTGTGTGAACACGACAGGGACGCCCCCAGACCAGAGCAAACGAGGTCGCCCAGGGAATGGTGGTGGTGCGGGCTGCCCCCTACCGCTGACTGCAGTGGCCAGTGATGGCTTAGGTGGAGACCTCCCCGGCCCAAGAGAGGGGCCGGAAAGACTGAAGCCACAAAGCAGCAGGGCCAGGGAGGTGACTGCCACCTGTGCTGCAGGGCACGGACACCCATCTCTCAGCCGGGTCCCACTCGCAGAGGCCGTCACGGCTCCTTTGCTTTCCCCAAATCACTGATGACAGAGCAGGTGGCAACAAAACGGCCTTGGGCTTGCTCATCCTCTCAGAAGCCCAGGGTCTCGGGATAGCAGCCCCAGGGCCCAGTTTTGGACCTGCTGCCTCACCACGTGGGGGCTTCACCAGCCCAGGAGGAAGCGGGTGTCGCCTGGATGGCAGAACCTCCAGGGCACCGAGGCCCGTGCACGTTCAGAGATGCTGCCAGAAAGGCCGGACCGGCAGAGGGACGCAGGACACCCTCCGAGAACGTCGAACCTGCCCCCATCCACGCCATGGGGCCTTCGGAGTCACCGCTTCCCTCCCGTGGATGGAGTCCCCGCCCACGCCCCTTCCGGGCTCCGTGGGACCACCTGGAGGTCAAGGTACGGACTCGGAGGTCCCATCCACTTCACTGGAATCGTGGCCCTGCTGCTCACCGGCCTTGTGGCCCAGGCCGAGGTCATTACCCCTTGGAGCCCCGGCTTCCCCAGACGGAAGATGGAGAAGCTGTTATCCACCCGTCTGTCTGTCGTGACGCTGACTCAGGTGGGCTGGCGAGTGCAGCATGCCTGCGCACGGCCGAGGCCCCTCCCGCTGGCCCCGTCCTCCGGCCCCGTCTGCCGACTTCCTTCCCACCCTGAGATCGGGCTCAGCTAGTGGCCTTGGCGGGCAGGTGCCTTCCTTTTCCTGAACCGTGTCTTCACCAGCAGGCCCCTGACGGTCAGAGATACCCAGGCCTGGAGCTCAGACAGGCAGGAGGGCAGGCCGGCTGCAGACCAGACGGAGCCGGGGCCCCCAGAGTGCCCGGTGCCCCGAGAAACAGGTGCCGTGAGATCCTGGCCGTCCAACGGGCATGATGAGACGCACTTGTGCAAGGCGACTCTTCTAGCAGTTGTATTTAAAAGTAAAAAGAGGAGCTCCTGCTGTGACACCGAGGGTTAAGAATCCAACTGCAGTGGCTTGGGTCTCTGCGGAGGCATGGGTTTGATCCCCGGCCATGCACAGTGACTTACAGAATCTGGCTTGGCTGTGACTGTGGTGGTGGTAGCAGCTGTGACTCAGATTCAGCCCCTGGCCCAGGAATTTCCATATGACGTCAGTGCAGCCATTTAAAAAAAAAATGAAAAAAGCAGGTGAAATGAATTTAACATATATTTTTATGTAACATAATATGTTCAAATTGGTATCCTTTCAACACGTAATAACAATTATAGCAATATTTTGACCTACTTTCTCTCCTGTGAAGTGTTTGACACCTGTTCAAGACACAGACACTAAGAGTATTTGGTGAGAAGACTGGGGTGTGGACCCGGGAAACAAAGAAAGATTCCTAGCTCCCTCCCCCACCCTGCCCCCACTCCCGGCACCCAGGGGCCCCTCCACTGGGGAGCACGTGAGGGGCCCTGTGTCCACAAGAAGAGGCTTTGCACCCACAAACTGGCACCTGGGTTCCGACCCGGGGGGCTGGAATGGGCTGTATCTTATTTGTGTACGTGAATCCAAACCCTGCACAATGTTCCAGTGTGCTCTGTGCATGTGACTGTGTAGAAATCTGGCCCCGGTGGCTCAGAGTCACCGAGGGAGAGACCAGCGGGAGGGAAGGCTGGCCTGGGGCCAGCGGGCCCTTCCAGAGGCAGCCTGGGAAACAGGACAGCACGGGGAGGTGGGTGTGGCCCCTCGTCCCAGCAGGAGCCCTGGGCTGTTAGATGGTCTCTGCCCAGAAGCCAGGGCCAGACACACCCACCTGCCTGCGCATTTTGAACAGAAGCTGCTCTGCACAGGCCACATTCCTGCTTCGAGGCCTCGGGGGGACCTGCAGCCCAGCGGGGCAGGGGACCCCACTCAGGCCCCTAACTGCCCTCAGCCCCACCTGCGGGGCCTGTTGCAAGGTTGGCAGAGGGGGCTGGGGACCCCTGCAGCGCCTCTCCCTACAGAGGCCGGGAGACCTGGCCGGGCAGGGCTGGGAGCACCCAGATGCCAGGGTGTGAGCTTGGGGAGGCAGCCCGGAGCGCGTCTCATGGCTTGGGAAGCCGGGTGCAAGCTCGGACAGCTCCCCTGACGCAGGTGGGGGGGCGGGCGGGTGCTGCTGCCAGGGGAGCGGCGGGCTGTCACTGGCGGCTGCGGCCACGCCAGCCCCCGCCCTGCCGGCCTCCCGGCCTGCGGGTAGGGAAGTCCTCCAGCCTGCGTTTCGTGTACCCACTGCACTTTTCCAGGGAATCCGGAGCCCACGCCCTGAGCCGGGCCTCCTGGTGGGGCGGGCGTGGCCTTCCCTGGCTCTGGAAAAAGAGGGTTTTGGGCCGCAGCTCCCTAGGCGAGGCCAGGCTGGGGCAGGTGCGGGGCGGGGGGGCACCCTGCTAGCTGCAGCCCCCAGGAAGAAACAAAGCCACACCTCTTACCTGGGACAGGTGAGAGCTCCTGCGGCCCCCTCCCTCCCCTCTACCCCATGTGATGTGGCCGGGCTGGCCCTGTCCCAGCAGAGAAGGAACACGGCGGCCTGGCAGGCCCCGCCCCAGGGGCTGACGCGAGCTGGGCAGTGCCCGTGGTGCTCTAGATTCGCCAACAGGGACCAACTCCCTAATCATTAAATGGGAAAAGCTCAGCAGAACCGGGACTTTCCCTCCTGGGCAGGTCAGAAGCAGAGGGAGGGGCCTGCCTGGCCTCCAGGCCACCTTGGTGTGGCCTGGGACCCCCCACTGCTCCCTGCGTCCCGGCCACGCCCGCCTGGGGCACACATTTCTCCCTGCTCTGGAATGGGGAGTAGCCTGCCTGGCGGGGACCCCAGAGGTGGGACAAGGTAGTGGTGCTGGCTGGGGGCTCCCTGCGTCCCTGTGGGCTGGGGATTGGCTGCTGAGCCCGCTGAGCAGGGACAGCTGAAAGGGGTGGGTGGGGTGGGCTCTGGTCCAGCAGACACTGTCGCAGCCCCTCCATGGCCCGCCCTGAGCTGGGAGAGTGTCTGCGGCCCCCCGAGCCTGGAGGGGGCGGGGGCAGATGTCGGGGCTGGGGGTCCACTCGGAGAACAGCACCCTCCCAGGATGGCCAGGGATGGGGTGCGGGCTGGCAGGGCTTCACACCAGCTACAGTCTGGGGGCCATGTGGGGCCAGGGAGGCCACCCCCAGGGGAGGCTGGAAATGGCAGGCCACAGCCCAAGTTGGGTGAGAAAGAAGTTTTCTGCGCTGGAAGGACCCCCCCCCCCAGGGCCTCCAGCCAGGGGCGCGCTGGGAAGACCGGCCCCCTGCACAGGGCGGGGGCCGCCCTCCGTGGGCTTGCACCCAGCTGACACCCACGTCCCAGGCACCTCACCCAAGGACACCGTGTCCCAGGAGAGGCTGCAACACAGCTGACAGCAACAGAGGCCGCGCTCTGTCCTCAGGCCACCCGCCTCCTCCTTGGGGCCCACAGAAAGGGCCGCAGTCTCCCGGCTGGATAGGCCCGGCCTCGCTCGGTCTCCTCCGCCACCGCCCTGGCCACAGTGCCGTGGTCGTGGCCACCCCATGTCCCTGATGTGTGCAGCCATTTAAAAAAAAATGAAAAAAGCAGGTGAAATGAATTTAACTCCGCAGTCCTGTCCAGGCATCCGAGCCGAGCCCCCGGAAGCCGCCCCCTGGCCCCGCCCCCGGCTCCGCCCCCTAGTCCTCAAGGGAGACCCCGGCTCCCGGCCCAGGAAGAGGGGTCCACCTTGGGCCTGTCCTCCCCAGGGCCTGGGCGCTGGCAGGAGGGAGAAGGTGGTGTCAGGGTGGTCCCTCTGGTCCTGGCCCCACCCACTGGCCATGGGGGACACCCAGACCTCCGCAGGGCCCGCCTCGGTCCACTCGGAAGCTCCGCGAAGCGACACCAGGGCGCTACCGGCTGAGTCAGCCCCGGCCGAGGACCGCGGAGGATGCGGGGAGGGAGGGGGCTCAGGCAGGAAACATCCCCCGCCCAGGCCAGGGCCAGGGCTCCCAGCTCCAGCACCTAGTTCTCCCAGAGAGACCTGGGGAGGTGGGAGCGGGAAGGGGAGCCTGCTGGTGCCCACCCCTACGGCCCCAACTCCAGCAGCCTTCCATCCCCCTCCCCCGCCCCACGCCGCCCCCTTTCCCGAAGGCGGGTTCTCCGCAGCCGCCTCTCCAGCCTTGCTGCACAGCCTGTGGCACCACCTGGTGGCCAGGTGTGGGATGGCAGGCCGAGGGTCCCGGGACTGTTGGGGGGGGGCTTTCCCGACCCCGCCCACGCCCTCCTCCCCCATGCACTTTGTTGGGGCGGCCCCTGGCCCTTACATGTGGGACCCCACTTGCTGGCCTCCTTCCAGCTGCTCAGCCCCTCTTTGCTGGTTCCGGAGAACTGGCCGCAGGAGCACAGAATGGGGGTCGCTGGTGGTGGTGGTGTGGGGGCTTCTGTGATCACCCCCATGGCGCCAGTGAAGGGCTGGGCTGAGGGACCTGGATCAGCTTCCCCAGGGACACACAGCTGGTAAATGATGGTGCTGAGCAGGATGGTCCTGGGACCCCCAGAGCGGAGCCCACGTGGCCCCCACAGCCTCAACCCTGGTCAGGCTCTCCCCGGCAGGCACAGCCGGAACAGTGCAAAAGTGCGAGTTAGAATTCGAGCCCGGCTCCGCCCTAACTCACTGTGGGGCTCTGGGCAAAGTGTCTTCTGTCTCTGGGCTCATCCCCAAAGGAGTGACACCAGGCAATCTCCCTGGGCTTGGGGTCTGGCCGCAGCACCCCTCCCTCGGCTTCTTGGGGGCCCACAGACAGGGCTTGGGCGGGTGATGCTTGGACTGGGCCTCAGACCGCAGGTGAGTGACAGAGACACCCTCCCTCCCTGCCCCCTCCACAGGGGCAGAGCCAGACGCTTGGTGGCCTCTGCCCCCCTAGCCCCCTCCTTGGGGGGCCTGATGCCAGCAGCTGCCACCAGCGGGGCAGTGAACGAGGCCCACCCTGGAGCTGGTAACAGCGTCACTGAGCAGGTTCGAAGCACGTTCGCCCTGGTGACCTTGCAAGGCAGGCAGGGCCGCGGGATCCTTGTCCGTACAAGGAGAATCTGCCGCCCCGGTTGGGAGAGGTGCTGAGGCCCCCCAGGGGGAGTGGCAGCCTTTGACTCTTGGTGCTGTTTGTTCTCATTAGAAGTCCTCCACCTGCTGGGCCACCGCGCAGCTCTGCTGCAACCCCCCCACCCCGACCTCGACCTTGACCCAGCTCCCCCGCTCCTGTCACCTGCAGCCTGGGCCAGGACTCAGCTACACGCCCCCACCTAATGGGGAGGCTGGGAAACTGACAGCCATGGAGCCTTCTCTTACTGGTTTGGAGCCTTGTTTACTTTTTCAGAGTAAGTGCAGTTGCAGAGCTAGCTTTCAAACTCTTAAATTCGTTCACTCCACGTACCTGGCTGGCGAGGGCTTTGGGAGCGTCGAATGGAGATGAATGAAGACACCTGTGGCTGTTCCCTGCCCAGTTACAGAAGTGTGCCGCCTCCCCCCCCGCCCCGGGCACAGGACTCCTTACACCCCACGTTGCCCTCCCCAGACCCCCGGCCCGCGGTGTCCTGGAGCCCAGTGTGTGCTCTCTGGCTCCCTGCCTGTTCCTGGGTCTTTTCTCCGCCTGGCAGCCCGCCTCTTCCTCTGCCCCCTGCCCCGCCGACTCCTCTTATCCTTCAAAGATGTCACCGCCTCTAGGCAGCCCTCCAGGATGCTCTCAGCCACAGCCTCCCCCTCCTCGGGACCCCTCAGGGCGTCTCATCCCCGCTCCTGGGGCGCGTGTCCTTTCTGCCTGGTTACAGCTCCAGGTGGGCTAGTCTTCCCCCTTCTGGAAGGTGGGCCCCTTGAGGGTTTCTCCCCGCACAGGCTCATCAAAGACACAGCCGTGTCTCCAGAAGCCACCAGGAGGCCAGGTCTTGTCCTTGGGTCTCCTTGGAAGGCCCGGTCCCCACCCCTCCCCAGGGGCTCAGAAAGGGCTCTTCTCTCATCCTTCGGCACCAGACAAGCCACGGACACCCGCCACCCACCCTGTGTGACCCTCCTTCCCCCTTGCTGACACCTCGGACTCTAGGCTGCAGCCCCCCCACCCCATTCCGTGACTCCGCAGCGTGGGAAGCGGGAAGCTCTTGGTGGATCAGCTCAAAGCCCCGCAGTCTCTACGGGCTTCCTCTGCCCAGGCCCCTGGGCCCGCAGTGCCCGAGGCAAGGAGGTGAGGGGTCTCGGCGGGGCGGGGTGGGGTCTCGGCGGGGCGGGGGTGGGCCCCGCCAGCACAGACAAAGGTCGCCTGGACAGTGCCTGCCTTGGGGACACACCTGGTCTACTTTGGGGGGGACTCTCTCTCCGGTTCCGAAAGCGGCCCCTGCTGCCCTAGCCCGCTGCTCAGAAAGTGCTGATGTCCGGCCTCCTCAGCCCAGTCCCAGCCCCGCATCCGGCGCCAGCCGCCGGGCGGGCAGGGGCACTCGGCCGCCCTCCTTCTGGTCCCTGGGAACTCGGACTATTTCCTGGGAGTCAGGGGGTGCTCAGGGGCTAGGCCTTGAGGAAGAAGGGGGCTGGAGAGGGACGCGTTCCATCTCTCCGTGACACGGGGCCCGGGGCTGTGCCGGGGCCAGGAAGGTGCGCGGGGCTATGCAGGGGTCAAGGAGGGGCCCCCGGAGCCCGCCCTGGGGCTCCCCCCAGCCTCAGCCCAAGGAGGCCCCGGCTCTGCGGTTCACGGGATCCTGCAGGTGACACGAGCTAGGACTCGAGGCGGTCCCTGCACCACAGACCCCCGGCGCATTCTTAGCCTCCCCACCCCCGGAATGGTACTTGCAGCCTGGGCTGCAGAAGATTCCAGTTCTGACCCCCCCCCCCCCGCTCCCTGAAGCCAGAACTGGCCCCTCCTTCTCCCAGTACAAAGGCTCCATACTGGGGACCCTTCCCGGGCACCCCAACCCTCAATTAATCTGCAAATGGTCTGTTCACGCCAGCCGATGCTTTATTGAAAAGAAGCACAGAAAGCACCCCCCACCCCGCCAA
Source organism: Catagonus wagneri (assembly GCA_004024745.2). Taxonomy (NCBI): domain Eukaryota; kingdom Metazoa; phylum Chordata; class Mammalia; order Artiodactyla; family Tayassuidae; genus Catagonus; species Catagonus wagneri. The sequence continues at coordinate 2,305,840 of PVHT020000067.1, read as the reverse complement.
CACACACATACACACACCCATGCCCGCGGTGCCCGGCCTGGACCCAGGTCCTCTGAGCCCTCTGCCCCTCACTGGGGTCACAGAGGCCCAGCTCGTCCCGCCCTCCAAGCTTGGGGGTGGGAGGTTCGCTGTCACCCGTGCTGTGTCGCTCCTCCTTTGTCTCCTGAAGCCTCCTAGAAGCCCTTGCTCCCGTCTTCCTGGGGCTCCGGGCACCGCTGCGCCCTCCGTCCTTTAGGATGGACTCCCCAGCCTCGTGGTGTCAGGAATGACACTTCAGGGGACCTGCTGTCCTCCGGCAGCCGTGGGGCTGGGCCGGGCTTTTCCGGGCTGAGGCGAGGCTAGGAGTCAGATTCTGCAAGACACGGAGCACACGTGTGCCAGGCTGGTCCGCGGGGGTCAGGCCCCGGGGGTGCTGTCGGGGGCAGGGGCAGGGGGCACGGTGCGCAGACCCACAGCCACCACGCTCTCCGAGTCTGGGCCCGGTTCTTCCCCGGCCCCTCCGGCAACTGTAACAACCCCAGACACGGGGTGTGCCCAGCCGGGCACTTGGAGACGCCCCCTTCTGAGACAGAAAGGGCCATTTCTGCACAAAGGTCAACTCCGAATAATGTAAAATGTTTCGGAGTGACTTTTTTCCCCCCTCCTATTCAAAATATAAAATGTTTCAGGGGTTGCTGGGGAAAAATGTTTTCTTATCAACACACATTTGCTTTACCAATGAGAGGGCCAGCCTGGCTTCAGGTATGTGGGAATCTGGGCGTATTTATGAAGGAAAAGCGCAGAGGAAGTCTTCCTCCTTAGAAATGGCTTTGCAGGGCCACTCTGGGAAGCTTAGGTGGCTGGCACACAGCCCCTTACTCCAGGGGCTGCTCACCTGCGATCCAGCCCAGGACCTTTCACAGAGGGGCAAATCAAGGCCCCAGGAGGTCAAAGAGCAGAGTTCACGGAGCCCCCGCCTCCTCCAGACCCGGCCCAGCACCCGGGGTGGGGGGCCTTGAGCCCCCCCCCCGGCAGGCGCAGGCCGCTCCTCTGGCTCTCCCTCCCGCCCCCGGCCCCCCCTGCCGGGCTGCTCCTCACCTACGACGATGAGGGTGGCCGTGCTGACCGCCTGGCCCAGCGGGTTCTCAGCCACGGCCTTGTACCGACCGCCGTCCTTGGCGGACACGCTGGGGATGACCAGGGAGCACACGCCCAGCACGTCGGTGCTGTACACGGCTGGGTTCCCCTCCAGGCTCTGGTCATTCTTGAACCAGGTGACGTGGGGCCGGGGCCAGCCCTGCACGGCGCAGGTCATGCAGCACTCGCAGCCCTGGGGCAGCAGGTGGGTCCGCAGCCCCACCAGGAAGCGTGGCTTCCGGCTCAGGTCCGGCTCCCGGAGGCTCGGTGTCCTCACCCGGCACCTGTCTGCGGGGGAGACGGGCGGGAGAGGACGGTCACAGCGGCCCGTCTGGCCGGGGGGTCCTGGCGCGGCTGGGCCCTGCCTGGGCCTTCCTGCCGCGTCCTCGCCACCCCTGCAAACTTGGCCCCGGGGCTGCCCAAGTCATTTTCTGATCCTTTTGCCAAAAGCCTTTGGGGATTTCTTTTTTTGTACTATACGCTTACACGCATTCCCTGGGAATAAACTGGAACACCCAGGAAATCAAAAGGAGAAGGAATTCAAACCAAGCACAAACTAACTACCTCCTGGTGACCACGGCTACCGTTCTGGTGTGGAAACTTTCAGACATTTTCGATCTTTTTTTTCTTTTGCTTTTTAAGGCCACACCCGGGGCATATGGAAATTCCCAGGCAAGCGGTGGAATCAGAGCTGAGCTGCCGGCCTACACCACAGCCATAGCAACCCGGGATCCGAGCCACGTCTGCGACCTACACCACAGCTCACGGCCACGCCGAATCCTTAACTCACTGAGCAAGGCCAGGGATCGAACCCGCATCCTCATGGATCCTAGTCACGTTCGTTAACCGCTGAGCCACAAAGGCGGGACCCACCCTCATTTGAAGGACAGGGCGCAGGTGTGCGGGACTGGCGGGTGGGGGGAGAGCAAAGGGTCCCCCCCTTTCCTGCCACCCCCCCATCCCCAGCGCCGTCCGCCCAGCGCAGGCTCACCGGGCTGCTCCCGCGGGACGACCCAGGGCTGGCGTGTGTCCGAGGGCTCGCTGTCGCCCAGCTCGTTCTTGGCCACCACGCGGAAGTGGTACTCGCAGCCCGGGAGGACGTCCACCAGGGTGAAGCGGCAGTTGTGCAGGCGCTCGGCCACGGGGCGCCAGGTGGCACAGGCCGAGGAGCGCGTCAGCACCATGTAGTGCAGTGGGGCAGCCCCCGCCTCGGCCTCGTCTGGGGACGGCGCCCACTCGGCTGTCACTGAGCCTGGAGTGACTTCCTTCAGGACGATGGGCCCCGGGGGCCGTGGGCGCGCTGCGGCGACAGAGGGGCTGGGCTGGGGCCTCGGCGCAGCTGACTGGCCCCCGGCTGCTGTCCGGCCCTGTCAGGTCCCCTAGTCCTCCCCAGGTCCCCGGGTCCTCCCTAGGTCCCCATCTAGGGCTCTGGAGACAGGTCTCGCCAGGCAAGGGCCGCAGGCAGAGAGAGCAGGGCCGGGGTCTGCAGTTACCGCTGGGGGGGCGGGAATCTCTCAGAAAAGGCCCATTTTAATTCACTCTGGCCTGTAAGTAGAACGACACAGGACACAGGAACGGAGTAGGGGCTTTCCTGAGACCACGTTCTGATCCCCACTGCGGTTGTGGTCACTTCTGTGTCCAGAAACCCCTCTGGGGCTGGGCTGGGGGCTGGCGCTCTCTGGGGGGTAAGGTGGTGACTGTTTTTCACTCCCAGACCCCGCGTGAGGACAGCCGGGCTCCTGGTGCGGCTGTGGGCAGCTGTCCCCAAGCGCCTGGGGCAGGAGGCCAGCGCCTCCTCGTCCCTGTCTGGCGCCCCCATCCTCCAGGGTGTGGGGCTGTGGCCACCCGGATACCCAGGCGGGGTGGAATCCGGGACACCTGTGAACGGGCCCTGGGGAGTGTCCAGCCCCGGCCAGGCCCTCACCTGCCACCCTGAGGCGGAAGCTGCAGGTGGCCTCCTCCCCCTGCAGGCCCCGCAGCACCACCGTGTAGAGGCCGCTGTCCGCGAGGCTGGCCGCAGGGACCAGCAGCTGTGTGAGGCCGTCTTTAGTGAAGGTCACACTTCTGGCAGGCAGGGGCAAGCCATCCTTCAGCCAGGTCACGTCGGGCGTGGGTGCGGCCTGGGGAGCGAGGAAGGAGGGGGAGCGGGGAGGGGAGGAGGGGGGAGAGAGGGCAGACACGGTGGCGCTTGAGCTGGGCTGGGGTGTGAGTGTGACAGCCCTTCTGAGAGCTATGCCCGTGGTGGCAATGAGGTGGGCTGTTCAGGGAAAAGCTGGTGGGCAGCGGGCACGGTGGGCGGTGCAGGGAGAGGGGACCGGAGAGGGGGCGCCGGCGAACGCGCTCGGGGCCCTGCGCGTCACCCCATCCGGACACCTGACGTCATTCTGGGGGCCATGAGCTGCTGCTCTGACGTGTGAGCAGGAAGAGAGAATGAGGCCTGGATCCTCGTACGGGGCCCGGGGAGTGAGGGCGGGTGGGAGTGGGGAGGGCTGGGGGGGAAGGGCCACTCTCGTCCAGGAGGCGCAGTATGGTGGCCCGACCCTGGCCAGCGTGGGGCACCAGTCCAGCTGCCTGATGGCCACGCCACCAACTCCCACGAGACCCTCAGCTCTGGGAGCACGGGGCGTCGGAGCCACGTGCAGTGTGGCCGTGACCTGCCTCACAGGACTGAGAGCCTGAGACGTTAACGACACCCGGGAGGAAAGACAACGGGGCCCAGGATGGAGCAAACACTCAGCGCGTCTTAACCATTTCTGTCCTCACCACGTCACCGTCACGGTCTGACGCTTAAGAACACGTGGTTTGTGGCTGCAGCCAGGGCTGAGCCCGCGGCCTGTGGAGGCTCCCAGGCTAGGGGTCGAACTGGAGCTGCAGCTGCCAGCCTACGCCACAGCCGCAGCAATGCAGGAGCCGTGCCACATCTGGGATCCACACTGCAGCTCAGGGCAACGCCAGATCCTTAACCTGCTGAGCAAGGCCAGGGATCGAACCTGTGTCCTCATGGATGCTAGTTGGGTTCACTCCCGCTGAACCACAACGGGAACTCCATAGATCCAGGTTTGAATCTAGCTCTGCCCCCTGTGAGCTTCCCACACCAACGATGTTGATGAAGGCGGTTTTAGCAATACTAATAGCCATAACGATAATAATGACAGCTAACATACTGGGCACTTGCCATATGTCCAGAACTGCTTATGCACTTTTAAGGATTAATTCTTCAAATCCTCAGGACAACGCTTTGAGATAAATTACTATTACTAGCCCCAGTCGACAGACGAGGATGTGGGAACCCAGAGAGGTTACGATCTGTGTCCAAAGTCAAACAGCTGGCAAGTGATGAGACCAGAATCTGAATCCAGGCACCGGGCTTCTAACCACCACACCAGCCCCTCAGCTCTGAACACAGAGACACCTGGTGCCCCTTGAGGACCGTCCTGAGCCAAACGCAGGCCATGTGTTTGCACATTACACATTCTGAGGTCAAAGGGCAGCCTTACGGTGGGGGCTGCAGGTCCCTCCATCCTTCCCAGACTCACGAGGTGGTGCAAGTGGGGCCCCACTGCTCAGCGGTGCAGTACCGGGAGCCGCCACCAGAGGGGTTCAGAAGCCCGAGCGGAGCGGCCGCCCAGTAACGGGGGAGTGTCCACCGGGTGGTCCCTCTCCTCCCTGCCTGACCCCCGGCACAAGCCCAGGCCACTGACCAGGGGCCAGAAGGGGTCAGGGAAGGAAAGACGCCCGCAGGGCCGCCCGCAGCCGCCGGGTGCACTCACCTCAAAGTGGAGAGGCACCCGCACCGTGTCCCCGGCTCTGACCGTCAGCGCGTCCTTGGTGCCGGAGTCCAGGAGGAACCTGGGACGGACTGGGACACACATGGGGCCGCCTGTCACCGCCCTGTGCCTGTGGGCCCCAGCCCTGGGTCACCGGCCAGGCGGGCTGGAGGGGACGCTGGGATCTGCGGGGCGGGCGGGGGGCTGGAGGGATCTGGGGGAGCCCAGGGCGTGGGGGGGGGAGACGGGTGCAGGGACGATGGGGCTGAGGAAGCGCGGCCGACAGGGAGAGCCTGAGGGTCCGGCCTGAACAGGCAGGACGGAACGGTGAGAAACCAGAAAGGAGCCCAACGCCTGCCCTGGTGGCGAGGCAGGCAGTGTCCTGAGGCCCCTGGCGTTGGGGGAGCACCCTGGCGACTTTCACCGGACGCCTCCTGTACGGTCACTGGGGTTTGCTGGGACCCCAGCATCAGCCTGGGCCAAAGGCAGGTCGGCTGCTCCAGGAACGAAAGGGAAGTAATCAGAGCCGGGCGCCCCCTGCTCCAACGTGAAGGCGGGAGCCGCGGGGCCAGCCTTCCGGGCCCGAGACTTATGAGTGCGCCTGGGTTTGGGGTCAGTCACCTGGCTCAAACCCTGGCTCTGCCACACACCAGCGGTGAGGGCCGGCTCAGGGCAGCGTACCCCGACCTCAATTTCCCCATCTGTAACTTGGGGATAATATTGACCTTGTAGGATTTTCACGAGTTGTCGTGAAAGCACATTTCTGAACGGGCCTGGCCAGCCCGGCCTCCAGCCCCTCCAGGCGTCCACAGTGAACCTTCTGGAAACTGCGGGAGGGGATCAGAGCCCCCCGAGGAAGAGCCTGGACCTGGAGGAGGGCATGGCACTCACCAGTGACGGGCATGGCCTGCACCATGGTGTCCAGGGTGGTGGCCTGGCCGTGGCCACCGTCGTTCACTGCCGTCACCCGCACAAAGTAGCCCTCCCGGGGCCGCAGCCCCTTGGCGGTGAAGGTGGTGCCGGACACGCTGCCCGCATGGCACGGGCTCCAGTGGACGCTATCCGAGCCGCACAGCTCCACCACGTAGCCCTGGGCTTCGTCCCCATCCTGAGCGTCCGGCCGGGCCCAGCTCAGGGTGATGCTGGTGTGCGACGTGTCCGTGACTCGGAGATCCCTCACGGGCCCGGGGGGTCCTGGCCAGGCACCGGGGGTCAGAGGTGGCAGAGGGCGTGGCCTCGCCTGAGGGGCCCCTCCGCGGGCGGCTGGGGGTACTTTCACTTAGGGATCCACCTGCAGCCTTTCCCCGAGGCGCCTCCCGGCACCCCAGCCCCTGCTCTGTCCCAGGCTCCTTTTCAGTCCGCAAGCCCAGCCCAGCTCGCCTCCTCCAGGAAGCCTCCCCTGACTCCTTCCACCCACCACCAACCCGCCGGCCCACTTCCCCTAACTGCTGTCCCCTAACTGCCCAGAGCTGGCATTGCGGTTGATGAGAACTTAGGTTCCGAGACCCTTGAAGACCAGAAGTCTCCATTTTTTTTTTCTTTTTTTTTTTTTGTTCTGAGCTCTAAACTCCTGGTCAAGACGGCCCTGGACACTTAGTCCGCACTTGTGCTCTTTCCCTGTGAAATGGGAACAGTGACAACACGGCTCACCCCCACCCCCCGCCAAGGGGGCTTCAGAACAGACGTGAGGTGTGTAAAGGGCTTGGTCCACCTGGGGGGAGGCGTCCCTGGACGCCCGGCCCCCAGACTCCCCTGAGTCTCTCCAGACCCCACGGCCACTTCCTCAGGGCTTGGCTGACACAGAAGGACGCCCCTGGCTGATCCACAAGGGCTGGGAACGTGCTGCTCCCCCGCGGCTCATCGCTGCTGGGGTCTAGAGAGGCGCACAGAGCAGCTGCCTGCGTGGAGGGAGCCAACGCCGGATCCTTAACCCACTGAGCGAGGCCAGGGATCGAACCTGTGTCCTCATGGAGACTAGTCGGGTTCGTCACCACTGAGCCACCACGGGAACTGCCCTGCTCTGGGGACTTTGGATTAGCCACACCAGGACAACTTTCTCTCCTGTAGGACCTGGCAATGTCCTAGCCGGCCGGTCAGGGACACAGTGACCACAGGCCTTCTTCGCTGTTCTCGCTGTTCTCACACTGTCCACGCCTCAGCCCACAGGGAGGGCGGTGCTGCTCGAGCCCAGAGGGTCCCCGCGGAGGCGCCTGGTCCTGGCACAATGCCAGCCCCCAGCAGGTGCTCAGCAGACACTCGTGGAGGGGGAGTTGATCGTGAGGCTCCCCTGGGAGCCCCCCACCCCAGCCCAGGGATGACCCCTCACTGGGGGGGGGTGCAGACGGCTGGGACCAGCGAGTGTCCTGGGAAGGCCTCTCCCGGTCCCCGTCTCTGGCCGCTGGGCCCGTCTGGGCTCCGTGACAGACTTTACGCCTGACCTTTGCCTTCCACTCCCCTTTCCTCCGGGAGCGTCCCCGGCCTGGGGCCTCCGGTCCCCTCCCGGCTCACCCCACCACCGCCCTCTCCCGGGGTGGCGCTGCACTTACTCATGGGGTCCCTGGCAAAGACAGCATCCGAGGGGGGCCCAGGTTCTCCGAGGCCAGCGGGAGCCACGGCGGTGACGCGGAACTCGTACTGAGAGCCCTGCCGCAGGTCCGCCACTGTCCACTTCTTCCCTGTGGAAAGTCAGTCCCGCCTGACGGGGCTGGTGGTGTCTGGACAGGCCAGCCCGGCCACCCCCCTGCCCCGGCCCCCGCTGCACGTGACCCGGCCCTCCGCAGGGCAGAAGGGCGCCCCGCGGGGTCTCAGGGCTTGAACCCGTCTGGTTCCGCCACCAACTTGGGGGAAATCTCCCTGGTTCCTTCGCCAGAGACGCGCGGGCCGAGCCCCGAGAGGCACAGCCTGGTGCCCGGCACAGCCTGCCTGGCACCCTGCCCCCTTCGTCCTCCTACTGGCCTGGCTTTGGCTTTCCTGAGTTCCTCCTGGTCTCAGAACTAAGGTCACAGGAATCTACTTGGGGGGACACTTCGCCTGCTGTCTGTGAGCAGTCTTGGCGGGACCTCCACCAAACCAGCGTCTCCCAAACCCGCCGCTACTGACAGTTTGGGCCAGACGCTCTGTTTGGGGAAGGAGTAGGGGTGAGGGGGGCCCCAGCCGCCCCCCCACCCCGTTCAGGGTGACGGCTCCAAAGTGTGCACATGGCCAAAGACCCCGGCGTCACACCCCCGCAGGGGAGACCCCTGCACTAAAGCCACCCGGCTTGATGCCGCTGCAGGACCCCGGGGGGCGGGGGTCCACGGAGGCCGTGGAGGCCTGGACGATGGGCGCCCCCGGCTGCTCACCGGACACCGGCTGCTGGTTCACGGCCACCCAGGTGTGGCTCCCCTTCTTACGCTTCTCGATCAGGTAGCCCAGGATGTGAGCGCTGCCGGGGCCCCGAGGCGCGGTCCACGAGAGCGTGATGTCCCGGCTGGAGGCTGACAGGATGGCTGGGGAGGAAGGGGGCCCAGGCAGAGCTGGGGGCAGAGGAGGCGCTGGTCAGCCGGAGGCTGGCAGAGGCGCCACCCCAGCAGCACTGGCGCAGCAGTGGGCACCTGGGGCCGGCCCCGTGGCATCCCTTCCTGGGGGAGTGTCAGGGCCCGAGCCAGCCCGCAGTCGGGGGCAGCAGTGATGGAGACGGGAACGCACTGTGGCCGAAGGGTCTAGAGCCAGCCCTGAGGCCCCTCAGCCCCAAGTCCCCAGTGGAGACCCATGGAACCCCCGCTGGAGAAGCCCCCGCGCATCCGGCTTGAGGATCCGGCCGCCCCGCCCCAGAGGACGCAAAGGCGTCACCCAGTGTTCTCGGGCAGCCTCGAGACCCCCAGGCGCCAGCTGGTGGCCCCCCGGCTCTGGGCACAGTGGGGGAGCCCGGCAGCATCCCTTCCCCGGTCCCAGACTGTCCTCTCACCCTCAGGAGCCACCAGCACCTCCTCGGACTCCAGGGCCTCCCCGGGCCCCTCGGCGGTCACGGCCCGCACGCGGAAGGCGTACTTCTTGCCCCGCTCCGTGTGGGGGTCCGTGAAGGTGGTGCTGTCCGCCGGGGGCTCGCCCACCTTCAGCCAGGTGCTCCGGCCAGCCTGCCGCCTCTCCACCATGTAGTGCTCCAGGGCCCGGCCCCCGTCGTCCCGCGGGGGCCGCCAGCGGAGGCTGATGCCCGCTTCGTGGCAGTCCCGCACCTCCAGGGGGCCCTGCGGGGGCTGCGGCTTGTCTGCGGACCCCCAAGGGAGCAGGAAGAGAAGGGGGTCAGAGGAGACTCCAGGGAGAGGCACTGAAGCCCCCCCATCAGTGGGGAGCCTGCCTGAGGGTGGAGAACCTAGGCGGGCTTTCCTTGGAGGCGACCCCAGTCCCCGCCCCCCACACCCCACACCCCCCATGCCCAGGGAGGTGACACGGGGCGCAGCAGCCCCAAGCACGGTCCCGCCACACAGGGGCCGCAGGCAGGCCCGACTTGCTGGCACCGCTCAAGGCTGGGGCCACTGCCCGCCCCAGCACCATCCCTAGAGCCTGGTGTGTCAGCCACGGGGACGTGCGGCCTGTCTCCCCCGCGGGAGCCCGGTCCTTTGTCTAAACTGCTCTTCCTACCAGTCTGAGGAGGCGGGAGGGCAGGGAGGGGCAGGTTTGAATCTTAAAAGAGCGTGCACATGGGGTCAGCGCCAGGGACTCCCCTCCAAGGGCCTGCCCCCCTGCCAGGGACGGCTTGTTGGGGCTGGGGACAGGGCCAGGCGGGCACCTAGGACTTGCAGGGTGAGCTGAGCCTGTGTGGAGCCACCCTTGCTTCTCAGCGTCACGCTATACTGGCCACAGTCCTTCCTGTCGGCGCTGGGGAGACACAGCCGCGTGAAGCTGTCCCCCACGGCCACCTGGGCCCCCTTGCTGCCGCCAGCCGCCACCTCGGCCCCATCCTTCCTCCAGGTGGCCTGGACCGGGAGGCGGCTCTGGAAGGGGACCTTCATGGCCACCGGCTTCCCAGCCTTGACCAGCAGCGGCTCCCTCAGCTTCTCTGCCACGTCTGGAGCGATGACGGGCGGCTCTGCAGGAAGACAGGGCACGAGAGTCAGAGGCGGCCACCACCGCTGGGCGCCCGGGGGCGAGGAAGGAAGGGCCCAGAGGAGGAAACCCGGCGGGGGCACCCCAGGGGCTTGGTCGGCAGCAGGAAGGTGAGGCCCGGACGTCACCGAGGATGGACGTGCCGACCAGGAACGGGGTGCGTCTGGGCTGCTATTTAAAACCACCCTCTCAGACCAAGGATGAGGTCGGACTCGGGCCGCAGGCCTGCGACACGTTCTGATGCTGGGCGGTGGGCTGTGTCACCGGGGCCAAGAGGCCGCCTAGCGGGAAGGGCGGGGCCGGGCCTCACCACGGACGGTCAGCGCGGCCTCACTGCGCAGCTCTCCGGCCACGAAGCTGTACTTGCCGGCATGGGGCCCCTCCGCGCGGGCGATGAGCAGCCTGCGCGCAAGCCCGTCCTGCTCGAAGACCACTCCGTCCTGGGCGCTGAGCTGGGAACGAGGCCACCGGGGGGACGGGGGTCACACCACCCTGTCCAAGGCCCCCGCCGCTGGCCAGGGCCTTTACCGGGGCGATCGCAGGGGTGAACTGGATGCTCCGTGCGGGCTGGACGACGGCCGATGCCCCCCGCCACCCCCCATCTAGCGCCTCATTGAATTGTTCCCGCTACCTAACGAAGCGGGTACCGTTGTCAACCCCGCTTCACGGATGAGGAAACCTAAGGCCACGTCCATGGGGAGTGGCCGGGCTGGGGTCAAGGCCGTGCATGGGAGCCCGCGACCGCTGCCTCCTGAGCTGACAGCTAGAGTGGGAGCTGTTCAGAGAGGTGAGAGCTCATCCAGGCCTCGGAGGGCAGGTGGGCTTCAGCAGGTGTTGGGAGGGGAGGGCAGTTTGGACGGTGGGAGGGGCGACGGGACACGCGCCCTCTAAAATCCGGTTTTATGTTCATTGTGGGTCATTTAACTTTTTTTTTTTTTGATCTTTTTGCCTTATCCAGACCGCACCCATGGCATATGGAGGTTCCCAGGTTAGGGGTCTAACAGGAGCTGTAGCCGACGGCCTTCGCCACAGCCACAGCAATGCGGGATCCGAGCCGCGTCTGTGACCTACACCACAGCTCACAGCAACGCCGGATCCTTAACCCACTGAGCAAGGCCAGGGATTGAACCCGCAACCTCATGGTTCCTAGTGGGATTTGTTAACCACTGAGCCACGACGGGAACTCCGGGTCGTTTAACCTTTAACCTTCGCCCAGAGTCGGTGTGTCGGTAAAGCGAAGGATAAAAACACTCCTGCGAAGCCTCCGCCCCCTACTCTTCTCGGCTCTGCCCCGTCCCTCCCCCACAAACTGGGTGGCCTGGGGGTGGGGGTGGGGGGCGCACCTTGACTCCGTCCTTAAACCAGGCTCCAGGTCCCAGGTCGTGGGTGAGGACGCAGGAGAGCACGGCAGCCTCCCCCTGCTGCACCTCCGTGTCAGCCAGGCTCTGGGAGAAGTGGCCGGTGGAGCCTGGAGAGACAAGGGGGGTGGGGGCTGGGCGGCCTCCCAGGCCACAGCCCGCCTCGCACCCTGGGGGCCGCAGTCCCACCACCCGGGCTGGGACGGTGCTGGCAGGGCCAGGCCGCCCGTTATTCTCCCGGGGCCTGGGCCGTGCAGGCGATGCGGGATCGAGGCAGGTGAGGGGACCCTTGAGTCACAGAGAGGGGATGTCCGGGTGGCCCGCAGGGACCTGGTCCAACAAATGCGTGTCTCTGGACAGGAGGCGTCAAGACACCCAGAGGCCCCGAGCCCCACACAGCCTCACATCCACCTGCACGAGGAAGGGATCCCTGGAGACGGGGGCACCGCGGGGACGGAGTCCCGGGCTGGAGGCAGGGTCGGCCGGCCCAGCATCCTCAGGTCGAGGCCGAGGGCACTTACCTCCAGCCTCCACGAAGAAGCCACCAGCTCCAGGCTTGTGTCTGGATCTCGGACTCTGGGCAGCGTCCCTCTGGCCGAGAACGTCCGACTCGCCCTCCCTGCCGCCTCTCCTGGCGCCTGGATGGCTCGGCGGCTCCCTTGGGGCCCCTACGTCCTCTCCTCCGGGCGGCCCTGGGCCACTGGCCTCGTCAGCGCCCCCTCTCTTTGCTGCTCCGACCTCCACCCTTGACCATGTCTGAGTCCTGCTCCTGAACGGGCCCAGCCTCCTCTCCGACCCACCCGAATCCTCCGCTGCCCCGCCCTCGGGCCCCCACAGGGCGCCTGGACCTAGGGCCCCGTCACCCTCAGCCTCCAAGGACGCCTGCTCCCCTGGGGAGCCCCCGCTTCCGCTCCATCCTCTGCCTGGCTGAGCACCAGGCCCCCGGCTGCCCCCCGATCCTGATCTGCCTCCGGAGTCCTTCCCGCGATAAGGACTGCCCGGGCCATCCCAGGCTCCCCGACGACCCGAGTCGCCAGACTTTCGGGGGGAGCCGCTCTCCCTCCCAGAAGTCCCTTTACCAGGGACGCTTGAGTCCCCCGGGCCACTAGCCTGGCTCCTTCCAAGGCCCGAGGCTCTGCCATCCAGAAAGCCAGCGCTCTGCCTACCACTAACCTCTTCTCTGCCTGGGGCCCCCTCCCAGCCCCGGGAGCCCTCTGGCCCTTCACGGATCCCCCCATAAGTGGCATCTTCCCCTTGCAGGGAGCTTGAAGTCCCGGAACCTGGGGGCCAGTCCCCCGTGCCTGCGCTGCCGTGGCCAGACTCCTGGTCTTCCCAGCCTGGGCCCCAAGCGTGACCTTCCCCGTGCCCACTGGCGGGCCCAGACAGTGATTTGCCCCTTTCCCCGGGCATCCGGCTGCTGTCCAGACCCTGGCCTGCACCTGCCGAGCCCTGCCGCCCTGCCCCCATCCTCCCTCCTCCCAGCGGTGCGGTCCTGGCACCCTGGAGGGCCAACCCCTCCTGGCCAGCCGCCCAACCTCTGTCTGCTGTCCCTGTGCCTGCTTCCCAGAAGCCCGGGTCACATCCAGATTCCAGAGCAGCTGGGCCCGCCCTCTGACCATTAGGAACCCCAGAAGCCCCCAGGCCCCCTGCGTGGTCTACAGACACCCCCTCCCCACTGGGAGCCCCCCGGTGCCCAGGGGACCCTGGGACCCCAGAGCCGTCCTGCCGCCCTCTGCTACCCAACTTTCCCTCAGGGGTCCCCGAGGAGCCAGAGACCCCCAAGCCACTTTTGGAGCCCTGCTGTTCTGCAAGCATCTGTGGCCTTCCATGAACGCCCGGCACCCCTGGGCCCCAGGACCCATCCCTGCGTGTGGTGCCTGGTGTCCCTGCCATCCCAGAGCTCAGCCCAGCACCTGCCCCTCCCTCCAGCCCCACCCCCTTGCCCATTTTTGCACCATCCCTGGGGCTTGTGCCACCGTAAGATCCCTCTGCTGCTGCCCAGTACCCTGACCCATGCCCTGTGGCTTCCCGGCTTCTGGGGCCACCCTCGTCTCCCACTCCGGCCAGCGAGCCTGCTCCTCCAAACTTCCCCGAACTGTCTCTATAGCCCATCTCAGCCCCCAGCCCCATCTCCCCAGATCCTGAGTCTCCTCTATAACCCATTGCACTCCCTGACTCCATTCCCCTGGTACCACTCAGACCACCCCCGTGACCTGCCTCGGCCCCTG